>OZ020624.1:24112245-24469745 GCA_963971575.1 Liopterus haemorrhoidalis
AACTCTATGATCTGCAGGATGCAGAAAGCAGTGCTGCTCGGGTCACTCCGCATTGTGCGGGCACTTGATCTGGCGTAATTTCCGCGAGTGCATATCGCCAGGGTTTTGGATGCAGTCGTGTGTATTTAGCTCCACTAGTCTCTAGTATGACGCGGTTCAAAAGGTTGCTGAAGTTTGCGATTAGTGGACGCTTGTCAAGACCTGACAAACCCCATAATAATAATAATAATATTTATTGATGTTTTCTTACATCACAGAGAATGTTTACACAAATCAAGGAATAAAAAAAATAAAATAAATAAAAAATACAGTAAAGCAAATAATTAAAATAATATCGTACAATACAAATAACATATTAAAAAAATGGTTTAAAAATGTAATTAAACCAGTGGCGAAGAGAGACCTCCGCTAGACTTGCCCTCCCATAAAAAAAAATAATAAACAAAAAAAAATTTTTTTTTTGTTAAATTTAAAAAAGTTTTAGTTAAATCTTCAAAAATACATCAAATTATGTTCTATACAAATTTTTGTCCAAGGCTTGGTTTACTAGATATGAATTTTTTAAAATTTTAAAGTTTAATAACTTCCGTTTCCGGTTTCGGATTTGCATAAAAAACAATAGGGTTCTTCCCAATTAACAGGAGAATTTTTTAGTACCAGAACGAAATCTCTAAGTTAAACTGTTCTTGAGTTATCGTGTACACACACAGACACACAGACACACACACAGACACACACACACACAGATACACACACATACGGACGGCACTTCGAAAATAGGTTTTTTGGATTCCCTGGACCATGAAATGTGGTCATCAGTCAAAATCTCGACATCGAAAATTTTCGCGATTACAATACTTGCCCCTTATATATTAAGATAGGGCAAGTAAAAATATTTAGAGTAATTTAAAATAAATACAATACACAATCAATAGTAACTGATGTTATTAAATAAATTTACAAATATACATCAGACCGTCAGAATACTTTGCTATTTGAAATATTTAAATATATATAATTTAGTTTAAATATATTGTATACATATTTAACAATTGTATATTCTGCAGTAATTTTGAAATTCCAGAAATCCGTGCATAACTATTCCCAATTCTCACAGTAATAAAAGTAATAAAACATACAGACATCATTAATTACTATAATTATTAGCATTCCTAGAAATTCATTGAAGAGTATGCCATATTAAGTTGATTACATCAAGTTATAAAATTATATGAGACTGTAAAACAAGCTAATTGTCCATTCTTAGCAATTCAATTTCAAATAGCCACTTCAAACACACTTCTAAGTAGAGTAACAGAGACGTAGTATGCCCCTACGTAGTTATATAATTTAATTAAGATAACAGCATTAATGACAGTGACGGAGAAATGGATATGGTTGGCGAATATCAATTAAATGACCTTGATGGTAAGTGTATTGACTCGTATCCATCTGCTGGGTAACTTTCAAACACTTTTCTATACAAGTATCTTGTATGTCACGAGGCAGTAGTAAAACTGTCACGAGGCAGTAGTAAAAGTGTCCCGATATTTCAACTTAAGGCTGCGTATAACCCCCGGAGGGTACTAGTTTCTTATACAAAACTAACAATCCGAAATAAAATTAGTATCAACCTATACATCAAATTTTGCACCGAATTTGTATCTATCTAATATGATATTTTTAATTGTAGAAACATTTATTGTAAAAATATTATCGCTCAATAACTTAAAAATAGACATCAGCGATATTGTTCTGTAATTTTTTAAATCTATTTGTAGGTTTCGAATAACTTTTATATTTATATAGCTTTGTGTAGAAATGTTCAAATAATACGTCAATTTTTTTTTCGAATTGATTACTTATAGTTTAGAGCCTTCGTCGAAAAATATTATATTTAAAGATAATAGAATGCCACTTGGTACACGTATTCATCACGAAAAATAAATCATTTTTACTCGTAAGACCAATTTTGAAAACCGCGGCAGATTCAAGAGGGCGGCAAAAATAGATTACCAAGTACAATAACTATAAGTAATTTTCACAATACAACAAAATAGCTAGAACCATATTTGTAGAATGAAGCTTTAGGTAAAATTTGCCGCATCGTACGCAAATATGCGTCGATTGGTTTACAAGATGGCGTCTATAATGCAATTTTCTTATTTACAACTACCTAACAGTTTTTTCTACAGTTAAAAATATCCTATTAGATAGATAAAAATTCGCTGCAAATTTTGATATATAGATTGTTATTAATTTTATTTCCGATTATTAGTTTTGTATAAGAAACTATTGAGGACTATAGGGTTGTGCGCCGCCTTAACTAAGAAACTAAATTAAGAAATTACAAAGAAATGAAGGAGTGAGAAGGAGCATTTTTACCGCGTTTTTTGCTGTGTTGATATATTTTTCACACATATCCAGACGTTGATTGCTCCAGTGCAGAGCATGTGGCAAGTGGGCACATATTTCTTGCGCTGGAGAACGATGAAGAATGCACTCACGTGTGTTCAGTCTGTGCCAGATTTTAGCTGATTGCCGTTATACCCCGCCCGAGCTCATTCTGCTCAGACACTGGGGCAAAATGAGCACAAGGAAGCTTTTTATTTTTGTATTTTTCTAAGTTTTTTTACTGTCTGTAATAATTAAACAATAAATCATCTTACGAATAAAAGTATTTCGAAATTTTTTACGATATTCCTTAAGATTTTATTAAAGATAATCCTTAAGGTGCCCGTTATGCCCCGGCTTCCCCTGCAGAATGTACGTTATTGGTAATGCACATAAGAAATTAAAATACAACCAAACGAAAGTGTCGTTGATAATTTTCGAACTGTCATGTTTTGCTGACATTAACTGAATTATGCCAAGCGAGTCAAAACAAGCGTTGCATGTATTTTATTAGTTCGTACATACAGCTGTCTACTTCAAGTGGAAAAAATCAAACTTTAGCAGAACTCTTCTACCTGTTCAAGTTCTTCGCGTTTCTTGTGAAGCCTGTCATTATTTCTAGTTCAAATACAGATGTTAAGTAAGAAGTCTGTTTAATAACAAATGAACAAATCATCAACTTAATCACTAATAAATGACAGCAAAACATGACAATTTTCCTAACTAATATCGTCTCGAAATAATGTGAAACAAGTGGCAAAGCAAAGTGTCAAATAATGATTTTTGTAGTAACCAACCAAAGCGAAATCTTGGAGGCAACAAGAACTAAGTAGTGGAGATGTATTGGCCACATTCTGGCCCTGGAATAGAACCCTTAAAAGAATCGACAGAGTAAGCTTAACGGAGAAATCTAATCAGAAATGAAAGGAAAAAATCATGGATGCATATCTAGATATTGAGTGCAGTGTAAGATTTTAAAAAAAACTTCCCAATACCTGAACAAGATTGGAAATGAGAAAAAGAAGTTGATTACACGCTTCAGGTATGGTAACGAAGAGAAAGAAAATGCATTTTGGATGAATGAAGAAGAAGAAATGTGCAGAATGTGTAGAGGAGCAAAAGAGATAAATGAGCACATGCTGGAGGAATGCGGAGAAATAAGAAATAGGGAAGGAACATGAGTGGAGGTTTTGAGCGAAAGTGGAGGAGGATAAACATGGATGAAGGATGTAATAACAAGAAGGAAGGAGATTAAAGACATTGAAAACAAGGGGAAAAAATAACTAAGTTAATATACGGATTCACAATCAGAAACTGACAAACAGATTTCAAGTCAACAGAAATTAAATATTTAATTTTTAATTATAGGATTAAGAATTTTGTGACTAGAAATATAAATTAAAATGTAATACCAGGTCTACAAGTATGAAATGCGGATTTTTTTCAAACTTGCCGCGCAAACAGAGTTTATATTTCAAAGTTTCAACACATATGACGTTTTGTTAAGTTATCATTAAGTGTCAAATGCGTATTGGTTATAATTTGAAAAGTGATCATAGTTTTGTTTTACTGTGTTAAAAATGTCATATTTTGTGCCAAATAAAGAGCATTCGCGGACAGTACTACTGTTTTGTTTTCATTTGAAAAAAACTGCTGCTGAATCATACCGACTGCTTCGAGAAGCTTATGGTGAATATGCTCCATCGCAAGATACGTGTGAACGATGGTTTCGGCGTTTCAAAAGTGGTGACTTTGATCTTACAGACAAAGAACATGGAAAACCTCCAAAAAAATATGAAGATACAAAATTGGAAACATTGCTACAGGAAGACGATAGTCAATCACAAAAACAACTAGCAGAGCAGTTAGGCGTTAGTCAACAAGCTGTTTCCAATCGCCTACGAGAGATGGGTAAGATCCAGAAAGTCGGCAGATGTGTTCCACATGCATTGAATGAGAGGCAGATGGAAAAACGTAAAAACACTTGTGAAGTTTTGCTTGCACGATACAAAAGACAGTCTTTTTTGCATCGTATCATTACTGGCGATGAAAAATGGATTTATTTTGAAAATCCCAAACGCAAAAAATCATGGGTGAACCCAGGCTCACCATCCACATCAACTGCAAGACCGAATCGCTTTGGCAAAAAGACAATGCTCTGTACTTGGTGGGACCAAAAGGGTGTGGTCTATTATGAATTGTTAAAACCTAGTGAAACAGTTAATACCCAACGCTACCAACAACAACTGATCGACTTGAACCATTCGCTGCTAATAAAACGACCAGAATACGAAAGAAGACAGCACAAGGTAATCTTTCTTCACGATAACGCTCCATCATATAAGGCAAAAGCAGTTTGCAACACATTGGATGTACTCAAGTGGGAAGTGCTACCCCATGCCGCTTACTCACCAGACTTGGCCCCTTCAGATTACCACTTGTTCGCATCGATGGGTCACGTACTTGCCGAGCAGCACTTTTGTTCATATGAAAATGTGAAAGAATGGCTAGATGAATGGTTTGCGGGGAAAGGGGAAGAGTTCTACTGGCGAGGTATTCACAAATTGCCTGAAAGATGGGAAAAATGTATAACTTCTAATGGAGCATACTTTGAATAAATAAACTTTTACTGTTCTTTTGAGTTTTATGTGTTTTATTTAAAAAAAAATCCGCATTTCATACTTGTAGACCTGGTACATGGACGAAGGATGTAATAACAAGAAGGAAGGAGATTAAAGACATTGAAAACAAGGGGAAAAAATAACTAAGTTAATCTACGGATTCACAATCAGAAACTGATAAACAGATTTCAAGTCAACAGGCAGAAATTAAATATTTAATTTTAAATTATAGGATTAAGAATTTTGTGACCAGAAATATAAATTAAAATGTAATAAACTTAAAATGAAAAATTGAATTGAATTGAAATTGAAATTGAGTGCAGTGCGAGATAGAAATATATAAATAAATTGGTTGTTGCATTTGTCATTGAACAGGCTTCTTTAAAAATTGAATTGTACTCGACTTTGTGGATATCGATGTTAAGGTCAACTCATTTTGGGCAAAAGCTACAATACTGGCAAGATAAATTCCATTAACCCGAATCTTAAGATGTTAACAATTCATATAGTACCTTGATCATAACTGTTAACCATATTCCATATAAAGCCAAAGGCCTAATAGTACATTCTAATAGTCCGATTGAATTATTATTCATAAATGCAAAATCTAAACCTTTCCTATTGGCAAAGTTAGACAGTTTAATACCAAGTATTATAATGAAATACTGTTCATGTAAAATCATTGTGACGAGTAATGATTATGTGTATAATACACTGCAACTGAAGCCTTCCGTAACAGACTGCTAGTTTACTTCAATAACAAACCTACGGGAATTGTTTAAGCGGAAATATGCAGGATTTATTAACGGACATATATATATTATGTACATAACTTGTAACGGATTACGTTAGAATTATTTAAAAAATGGTGAAAGTTTTGAAGATTCAGGGTTTTGCAGGAATTTAAAACCCTTTCGCTCTGGCACGTTCGGCTGCAGTGTTTAGGTAATATTGGCGTATTTACTAGTTTAAAACAGCGAAAAGGTTAATAAGTGAAAAAGTAAATAAAAACAATAAATTTCTATGCAACATATCACTTTATTATTTAATAATAACACGACTATAGTTTCGTCATACAATGGCATTATCAAGTGATTCAGATGAAGTAATGAATGGAGAGCATTCAATTATATTAACAGTATCGAAAAACCTAATTAACAAATGCCTGGAAAATTGGGGAATAAACCAAATCTGTTTGTTCACTGAGGATCGGTGGTAACCAAAATGTTACCACAATGTTCCCGGACGGAGACATTGACCAGGTTCCTGCTCTTAGGAGCACGTTCGCGACGATCGTAAAGTTCACGATCTAAATGAAAAACGCGAAATAAAGCGAATGAACTTTATTGGGAGCGATTATAGAATGCTGGAGATGGGATTGGATATATACAGATAGACTTATCTAGTGGTTGAAACTTCACGTAGCAAAGGGCCGTTTGAGATGCTGTAGCTTCGTAATACACCAGGTCTGGAATGGAGAGTTTGGACACACAGCCAAGATCGACTTAACAAGTCCACATATATTCCCGAAATATACTAACACACACGAATGTGAATGCATGCATAAAATGCATTCACGACAACAAAAAATAAACGAATTGAACAATGCTACCTCTGCTTAAAGAACGATACTCAGAGCTCAAATGAATTTGAGCTGAAATGAAAATTTTCTTTAGAACCATTTGTTCACAATTTTTTCCAGTATAAAGCAGTAGTTCTCAACCAGGATTC
Source organism: Liopterus haemorrhoidalis (assembly GCA_963971575.1). Classification (NCBI taxonomy): domain Eukaryota; kingdom Metazoa; phylum Arthropoda; class Insecta; order Coleoptera; family Dytiscidae; genus Liopterus; species Liopterus haemorrhoidalis. The sequence continues at coordinate 24,118,992 of OZ020624.1, forward strand.
CGTGGTACTCTTGTGTGTCCTAGGTATATAAAAGAGGTGCCGCAAACACCACAGAATAAATATAGAAAGAATACGGAAATATAAAGGACGGGTGCCTGAATTTCTTATATTTTAAATTAATCTGCGTCACATTAAAAAAACAAAAAAAATGAGTACCACTGATACAGGGAACAAAAGCTCCAAAATAACTCTACAATTTCCAAGCCTTAACACAGTTCCATATAGCGAGAGACAATTATTACTTTCTTAACTTATGTATAATTTCACAGTTCATTGATTAGTAAAATTTCTCCATTTATATTTTCTATCTCAAATACGAGTTTTTTATTTCGCAAATATCTTTAAAACGTGTAAAACGTGCTTTATATCAGATAAGCGGCAAAAAATTTTGTTTAAACAATACGTTTAATATTATGAGAAATTTTATCTCGCTTCATTTAAAATGGTACATTACAAATGTATCTAATATTATTTAGACAAGTAAAATGAAAATTATGAAAAACTCTACAAAAAATGATTTTAACTATTAAAAAAATCAGCTGTGGCCACCACAGGACCGACCGCCATCATAAAGTACTTATATAAAATACATTCTAGCAGCAGAGTAGAAATAACTTGGCCTAATATTTTCTAACAGAGATATTATTTATCATGACCATGGAAACGATGGAAACCATGGAAACCATTCGAGAAAAAATTCGAAAAATTTTACAAAAATTAATCGTAATTTTTCGTTTTATCAAAAAACGTCTCAAATAAGAGTTATTAATTATTGCTTTTATAGCAACTTTGATTCAATAAATTTTTAATATAATATAATATCGAAATATTTTTCTGTTGTGAAATATTCACAAAAATCTTAAAATCGACACGAGTAAAGTCCCATTTTTAGTCCGATTTTTAGACCGATTTTTACCAAAAGTTGATCAACTCGTGCCATTGATGGCAGAAGCTTAAATATGAAGTTTCATAAAAATCCTTTCAGCCGAATTTGCTCTGCTCTCAGACAGACACACGGACGGACAGACAGACCGACAGACATCATGCTAAAAATAGTCAAAACGTTATGTAGGGACCTCAATTCGTGGAGATCCATCGAAATTTCGAAATGTCAAAATCAGTATGATCACAATACCTCCCTTATATATGTTGGCGGTCGGTAAAAACAATCAGGGACCCTGAGAGCCATAAAACATGCCTATTTTACCATTAACACGCTGGTGCATTTTATAAATCAGTGCAGCAGTTCTTTAGTTTTGAGGGAACATACATACATTGACACAAACGAACTAACTTATAAATTAAACACTTCTGAACAAAAGGGAATGCTGGGAAGAAAGAAAAGAGACAAGAAAAGAGTAATTTTGGAGGTGTGGAATAGACAAAAGAGAAGCAGAGAAACGGAGTAACAGATATAGTTTTAAAGGATTGAGGAAGGATAAGGAGACACAGGAGCAGGGAAAAACAGACAGAACAGACAAATCGCGGAGTGCGAAAAGATATAAAGAGATACGAGTGATCGGAATACCGTGGTATTTGAAAGGGAAAAGAGGAAGATCAGGGGGTAGAGTCGGCAGGATAGCGAGGCAAAGATGCTGCAACGAAGAGAGGAACAACAGGTACTGGGCAAAGCCAGAGAACAAGCTCTGTAGAAAGTGCAAGGAAGAAAAGGAAATTTGGAGCATTTAGCGAAGAGATGCCGAGAGATAACAGTCTGGGAGGAAGAGATGAAGGAACTTATGAGTGAGGAAGTTAAGGGAGAAAGATGGATGAGAGAACTGAAAGCAAGAAGGAAGGAGAGAAGCCGGAATGAGAATAGGAAGAAAGAGAGGGACACCAGAGTAAGAACAAAGAAATGGAATAAAAATGTATTGTAGTAAAATTCATTGTAATGTTATTTTATTTTATTTTATTTCTTTGTAGTAACGCCGCAATGCCTAGGGGAAAATAAAGAATATATATACTTCTGAACAAATGTACTTGATTTTGATACCGGTATATCAATTATTAGTTATTTTGAATCAAAGCTTTTTTGTTTGATGTCTCATTTTGAAAACACTGTTAAATTTTTTATACAGTGTAACATTATTGTGGTTGCGAACTGACCTTCCTCAAGAAGTCACTAAACCTTTTTTCTTTCATATATTTGCATGTTCGGCTGCGTGTAATCGTTTCGCTTGGGCGATGAAGTTACATAAATTGCACATTTGCTACCTTCACAATTCCCTTTCAAGGGCACCCAAGTCTTTAAACCATCTAAATATAGCTTCTGATGAGTAAGAGTTTTTTTAATTATTGCAGCAAAATACTGATAAATTCAAACTGATGCTAAACAAAGGAATATATTATTTCTGTTGCAAAAAATTATCAAAGACCACACAAAAAATTAAGAGGTTAGCTAACATAAAATCATAGGTATTCAAGAAAACTAGACCTAGAAACTAGAAACTAGACAAGACCAAAAACTGTGTTCGATGAAAGATTCGTATGAATAGGGGAAACTTTTTAAGATCGCAGCGCCATATGCGGCTAAAGCTGGAACACTCGAGAGTGACATTAAACTGTCACTCTCTGTATTTCTGTCACACTGTCACACTCTGTGTATTTGTTTACATGGTGAAAATGAATGCGAGTTATATTTTTCTATTTTCCGAGCTTTTTTGTGCTTTTTTTATTTAAAAGTAATCTACGATTTACAAGATATGTAATAATATACTATTCTATAGAAATTTCAAGGAAATTTTCAGTTTTTCATTGTATTTTTATTTCTTTTTGACTGTCTATCAATATAATATCAACAAAAATATGGTAAATATATTAGTAAAAAATATAAATCTCTTCCTGAAAAAGTGGAAGGGCCTTTTAAGGCTGCGTATAACCCCCAGAGGTTACCAATTTCTTATACAAAACTAACAATTTGAAAAAAAAAAAAAAAATACTATCAATGTATACATCCAATTTTGCACCGAATTTTTATCTACCTAATAGGATAGTTTTAATTGTAGAAACGTTTATTGTAAAAATATTATCGCTCAATAACTTAATAATTGACATCAGCAACATTGTTCTGTAATTTTTAAAATTTATTTACGGGTTTCAAATAACTTTTATATTTATATAATTTTGTATAAATATGTTCAAATAATACGTCAACATTTTTTTCGACTTGATTACTTAAAGTTTAAAACCCTCGTCGAAAAATATTATACTTGATGATATTGTAATGCCTCTTGGTACACGTATTTTTCACAAAAATTAAATAAATTTTACCCGTAACACCTATTTTGAGAACCCGGGCAGATTCAAGATGGCGGTAAATATAGACTACAAACTACAATAACTATAAGTAGTTTTCACATAGAACAAAATAGCTAAATACCTTTTTGTACAAAAAAGCTTTAGCTACAATTTGCCGCATCGTACGCAAATATGCGTCGATTGGTTTACAATATGGGCCCTATAATGCAATTTGCTTATTTATAATTACGGAACAGTTTTTTCTACAATTTAAAATATCCTATTAGATAAATAAAAATTCGCTGCAAATTTTGATGTATAAATTGTTATTCATTTTATTTTCTATTATTAGTTTTGTATAAGAAGCTATTGAGAACTATAGGGTTGTGCGCCGCCTTAATTTATCAACTGATGATTTAGGCAAATATTGGATGGGGCAAGTGCATTCTTTCAGTCTTTTCTTGGACATAAAAAATCACTTTCCATAAAATTTTCCATTAAAACGAGCCAACGCGCATGCAAGGGCTCGGATTTTTTTCCATTTTTAGTTTTTGTATCCATAGCAACCTACGATCCACTTTCTCTCTACCTCCAAATGTCGTTTCAATTGATATTGTTTCCGATTTAGGAATATGATAGAAAGTTAAATTGGGATTCTTCTTTATCCACGATTTACATTGCAGCACACAACAAAATAAATTGTTTTCTTGCCATGATTCACAAAAATAAAACACAAACATACAAAAACGTATTTCTCCATTGAATGAAACAAAACAATGTCACTATCCTATCTTTCGAAAATCGCCACCAGATATCAAGGTGCTAAGGAAGTTTCCTCTATTACAAAAAATTCAACTCGATCGACAGACACAAGAAGAGAGACTTGCCATTAAACTCGTTGTTGGTGTTGTTGGTGATAATGGTACCCATGGGCTGATGGGGGTTTTAACCCCTTTACACTCCTAACTTACGTCACTATTTTCTTCTTACCTTATGGTACGTTTCTTTCTGCCACGTTTTAAGCTGCTGCATGACGTCGTTACAAAGGTTATCCCTGACCTTAAGGTGAAGGTCACATCGTCTATCTGCCTCTACTAATACACCTTTCCAAGCTGCTTCTGTGGTTCCGTATTCTGGACCTGTAAGAAAATAACAAATAATTATCTAACCATCTATATTAGAAAGAAAGCAACTAAAATATTTAAAACTAAACAGGTGAGAGTTCCTAGTATTTTTACTGTTAACTTGTGATCTTTTAATGATTTTTTCGACTAGATAATTTAATTCGTTTGTGCTTAAGGTTTTGTGAATGAAACATGCGTAATGCAAGTGTCTTCTTTCAGACATGTTTAACCATCCTAACTTCCTCAGGTGTTGGGACGTAGGTTCCCTTTTCTTTTGTCCTAATATGAAAGGTACATAGTAGTTTTGCACTTTTTGAATTCGCCTCGAATCGAAATTCGACAGTCTCACGCATAAAAAGACATGTTTCTGGCCGGGACTTTGAAATTTCGTCGCTAAAACCGATATGTCGTTATATTAGATGTCGTTATAAACAATATCCACTGTATTTGTTTTTAAATGCTGGGAGTAATGACTGCATTTAAAAATAATCTTCAACCAATATATTGTCCAAATGAGTTTTATTCGCCTGTTAGTTTCTTTGGATAGTTTGATTATTAGTATTGATTCTCATCTCGTTAGATCTTTTCCGATGTTACTAGTAATTTTGTGTTACATCAATTACACCTGGATTGCAAATTTTACCTAATTTAGAAATCTGTGTAATGAGTGAAAAAACCATCTTAAACTTGAGAAATAAAGTTAACAAACAATTAAAACATATAAATTATTAAAACGGATGTCATAAAATGAAGAAATATATATTCAGTACGTTATGCATTTCTACATCTAAATACGAAATCATAAGTTTCTAATATTAATTAAACATAGTGCATAGCTTTTTCATTGACAATCAACACGTGCATTATTCAAATTTCAATTTTCTAAACCTGACACCTTTACTAATCGGGTTTATTTTATGTAAATTGTGCATTAAGAAACCCTTAAAAGGCCTCTTAGTTGACAATAATTCTGTTACAAATTTAGGATAAGGTACAGCAGTGAAACGTAAGCTATAGTGAAGAACTTCGAATACGCTAGAGAAACGTTCGAATACGCTAACTGGCCGCCAAATTATTGTATTAAATACTGCAGTACAGTTTGAACTTATTACATACGAGGGTGGATCAATAAGTACCCGTGTTAGTAATGAAGACGTAAGTTTTTCACATTTTTTTAAATTTTTTTCAGCGTAATCTCCTTTTAGGTAGATACACTTTTCCCAACGTTTCTGCCATTTCTTTAACCCCTCGAAAAAATACAATTTATCAAACTTTTCAAAATACGCTTCTGTCTCGGCGATAACCTCCTCGTTTGAGCTAAAAATTTTTCCCCCAAGCCATGTTTTCATGTTGGGGAACAGAAAGAAGTCGCAAGGAGCCTGATCGGGCGAGTATGGTGGGTGCGGAAGCAATTCGTAGCGCAGTTCATGCAAGTTGGCCGCGACAATTCCCGATGAATGTGCTGGTGTGTTATCACAGTGGAACAGCAACTTTTTTTCAGCCAAATGGCACCGTGTTTCCGTCAATTTCTTATTGAATCGGTCCAACAATTCACTGTAGTACTGTCCCGTGATCGTTCTTCCTTTCTGCAAAAAATCCATGAGGATTATTCCCTTCGAATCCCAAAAAATCGTGGCCATGACCTTTCAGGCCGATGGGACCGTCTTTGCCTTCTTCGGAGCAAATTCACCCGGAAAAATCCATTGTTTTGACTGTCGCTTGGTCTCTGGCGTATAATAATGTATCCAGGTTTCATCAACGGTGACGACACGACGCAAAAACTCCTGCGAATTTCGGTTAAAGAGATCCAAACACTGCTTCCACATTGACAGCCGTATCCGCTTGTTGTCCACAGTGAGCAATCGCGGCACCCATCGGGCCGACACCTTTTTCATACTTAACTTATCATGTAAAATATTGATTGCAGTGCCGTACGACACACCTACGGCTTTTGCTACTTCGCGCACTTTAGTTCGGTGATCAGCAAAATCATGTCCTGGACCTTTTTAACGATTTCCTCGGTAACCACGTCTGCCGGGCGGCCTGGCCGGTCCTCATCAAAAACAGATATACCACCACGTTTAAATTCGTTGAACCAATATCTCACGGTTGTCATAGATGGTGAAGAGTCCCCATAGACAGCATCCAACTTCGCTTTTATTTCTTTACATGTTTTGCCATAAAAAAATAAAAAGCGAATTACGGATCGATATTGCTCCTTTTCCATTTTATCGACAAACACGAAACACGTGTGATACAACTAGCTGCCAATTAAAAACTAACCTTTGCATCATTTTGAAATTCAGTATGGTGTCGTTTGACAGATGGCAGAACACGACGGTAATGCCTACAGTGACTGTATAAAGACAGTGTGGCCATATGAACTGTAGCCGCCATTTTTGTTCCAGATTTGTATTGGGTTAAATGGAATAAATGTTAATATATCCTAATATATATAATATATTATAATATTTCTTAAATTTTGAATAGTTTTGCGTATTTATGTTTATATATATGTGAATATCAATTTATTGTTAAGAAAAAAAATGTATATGATTCAACATTTATTTAGATAAATATTAAAATTACCTACCGATGAAGGTATCTTTTTGAAATGTGTGCAACAGAAAACAAATGAAAAAAATTCTTAAAAAAGGACATGAAAGGAAATAAAAGAGATATGTTTTTATTATTTTATAATTTTATTTGAGAACTTATACAAACGAAAACTTTTTTTTTTAAAAAACGGTCGTAAATTAAAAATATACTTATATATTTTAATATGAATATTTTAGATTTAAGAAAACAAGTTCAAACAGGACATTAAATTAGAATAAAAAGATAAGAAAAAAATAATGATAGGGTTCTATAAAAAGTGATGTTGGGTGCTCTAATTTTTGGGAAAACGCACGTTTTTATAATCACCTTTCAATTTTACTTTTCTCCACTTTAAAAGTACTCATTTACATAACATTGGAACAAATTACTAACGTTACTTTAAAAGTGATTACAAAAAGGGCACTTCGGACCAATTTTGTAGTACTTCAAGATTTAAAGTTGATGAAACGATCGTAAATTTGAGTTACGATCGTTTTTTAATTAAGAATATTAATATTCTCAATTTAAAAAAAAAGGATATTTTCATATTAAAAAAGAATAAGCAGAACATGTTATATATAAAAGATATATTAGTAAAGAAAACTGATGTATCTATTAACAATTATGCATTTATTCAATAAATATACGTATATTATTAACAAATATACGTATATTATTCGAAAATATCACTTAAATCTGATAAACACATGTAAACCATGTGTAATCTGTAACAAAGTTGGAAGAAACATGGCGGACTTCAGTTCGACCAATAGAAAATGAGACCATCGTATGGCCACACTGTCTTTATACAGTCACTGTAGTAATGCCGACTTCCTGGATTATATAGGCCATGACCATAATTTTTCCGACGATATTCCCAATATGTTTCACATATAGCAAATAATTCTATTTTCACAATAAAATCTACTCTAAATTTTTTTGTAATATGTGAATTTTCACACATATCAGGATCTAGTAGATAAAAATACTATGAAAGGACAAATAGTCCTTTTTTGCTGTCTTTATTAAATTTTAAATATAATTTTCCGGGGTAGACTACAACTGTAAACCAGTGGCGAAGGAAGACCTCCGCTAGCTTGCCCTCCCATAAAAAAAATAATAATAAAAAAAAAAACATAATTTTTTTTTTAAATTTAATAATAGATTTAGGTAAATCTTCAAAAATACATCAAATTATGTTCTATACAATTTTTTGTCCAAGGCTTGGTTTACTAGTAACGAATTTTTTTAAATTTTAATGTTTAATAACTTCCGTTTCCGGTTTCGGATTTTAATAAAAAACAATAGGGTTCTTCCCAATTATTAGGAGAATTTTTTAGTAGCAGAACAAACTCTTTAAGTTAAACCGTTTTTGAGTTATCGTGTATACACTCAGACGCACAGACACACACATATACGGACGCCACTTCGAAAATAGGTTTTTTGGATTCCCTGGACCATGAAACGTGGTCATCAGTCAAAATCTCGACATCGAAAATTTTCGCGATTACAATACTTGCCCCTTATATATTAAGGTCGGGCAAGTAAAAAACGCTTTGTTTTTTATTTCTTTTATTTTATTTATTTTTTATAAATAACTATTAAATAATTTTCTGCTAAATTTTGTATTTAGTAACTCAATTTATGAAACGGTTCTACGGTAATTTAAGTATCCGGGTTTGAGTTCCGGCCTAGTTCCATAATTTTTATACTTTTAAACAATTAGTAACATTAATTATATTTTAATTCTAGTAAAACAATTTTTAAAAAAATCGTGTTTAACAATTTTGTTGAAAATACTCAAGACTAGAACTAAATTATGTTTAAATGTATAATAATTTTACTAAATTATATACGTTTTATATTAAGACAATTTTATTGTAGTAACCATATTCATTGTAGTTTTAAAAAATATTATATTAGATCGTCATGGATGAAATTTGTAGAAAAAAAAGCAAAGTTGCTTGATAACTTACAAATATAAGGAATTATTTTATTCATCAAAGTATGCACCCATATTGTCTATACACTTTTGCCATTAAAGCGGCAGGTTGTTCAGGCCGGTGGTATAAAACCCTGGCGGACGAGAGTCAATGAATTCCTGGATGGCTAGTTTTACAGCATTGTCGGAATTAAACTGTTTTCCTATTAAAATGTTGTACAAATTACGGAAGAAAAGGTAGTCAGTGGGGGCTAGGTCTGGTGAGTGTGGAGGATAATGAAGAAGTTCCAACTCCAATTCCTGTAGTTTTGTCACAGTCATTTGTGCAGTGTGTGGTCTAGCGTTATCATTCAATAAGAGTCGATCTGTTGACCAATCTAGGCTGTTTTTGCATCATTTCGTCCAGTTGGTTGCAGTATATTTCTGCTGTAATCGATGAGCCAGTTTTTTTTTTTTAAGTTACCTGTACAAAATTTGCGTAGTAACACTAGACCCAAATATACTATTAAGATATCGCGCGGTCTGCAATGCCGTAGTTCCACGTAAGAACTCATACTTCATAATAGTGCGAATTACCGACCGTTCCATTTTCAACAAAAAAAAAAAATATATTTTTTTTTTAGTTTTTGATATTTTAAGAGCATACAATGATTTCTTTAAACAGCCGAGATGTGTAACTTTGCCACAAAAAAAAAAAAAAAAACAACGGTAAAATATTAAGCCAATGTCAAATAATAAGCTGTTAAAATTGGCAATACAAGTTTCATCCTTGACGACCTGATATTTCAGAGCATTTTACGCAGAATCATAAAGTATTTTACAATATACATCAAAGATTGATAATAACGAAGCTATCACAGTGAAAAGTGTACGCATGCACAGAAATGTTGAAAGGTATACATGTATGTCGCTATTTGGTCGCAACTTGCCAATAGATGGCACTGCTGGAGAATTCTTTATTTCCCATCTCCTAATAGTTAATTGCAAATTATATTATCGTTTTATATATTTAGCTTTAACGTTGTGAGCGTTATGTTCTACTTTATTGGATTTAAAGTAGTTAAGTGCCGTAGCTAAGCACGGATACCCCATCTAGTATTATACAAAATCCATTTAACTTGTGTTCTAATTTTTATTTAACATATTATTGAAATTTAAATAAAACAATAGGTACGGGCGAACTTATCGTCCATCCTGTATTTCCATATAAATTCTGCGGTTGACATTTGTAATTTTTCTTGGAAAACAACTATTTTCAAAGTTTATTTCAGTTAAACTCTGTCACAGACAGTTAAAAACTCGGTAGTCATTGTAAAGTAATTTTCCCGAGACATATTCAACCTGATACGAAAGCATAATTCATCATTGTACTCAGATATATTAACATACAATGATTAATAAGAGCTATGATGGATTGATGTTTGTAATTAAGACCGACATAAAGACTTGACTGAAGTAATTAAAATAAAATTATATCCCCAGATGCATTATTACTTATTAAACACAAGACCCATATCCACACATGGCTAGGTACTTAATCTTACCGAAAATACTGTCAAAAGTTTTCTAGACAAAACCATATTTTCTCCAGATGGGGCGTTATAAATGTATAGAAAAATGTATGAAATTTGATATTGATTTGTATAATAATGACACTGTTACTTTTAAATAAATGAAGAAATGGTATTTTGATGATCAAATTAGTAATGGAACACTAGAAGATAATGTTACAACCCTCAACCCAATTTCTGTGGTAAGTAGATTTCTTCTACTTCTTCATACGATACTCCAATGGTTCATTGGGTGCTCTAAAAGTGGTTTCAAATGACGATTCATAAATCGCGATGGTGTCCAGACATGTGAACATACGTCAGATTAACATGCGACACATTAACATGAACAGATTAACATGCGACAGATGAACATAGACACATTTTAACATACGACAAATGAACACTATGACATATTATCACAGCGACAGATGAACATAAGTCAATTGAACATACGACATTTGATCTCAAATTTCATTTTTATTTTTATTTATTTTTAATAACAATGTTTGTAATTATTTTATGTGGTGTATATGTAAACGCTTTGCATTATTTTATTGATTTTTATGTTCCAATGTACCTATAATGGCTTCACTAATAAACAAACTTATTAGAACGAAATCATTCTTTTTACCTACCGGCATCGAGATACACCGAAGTATAAGATTGTTTAAAAAAACCAAAAAGATCAAGATATATCAAGTTATCTCATAGATCAAAATAAAAATATAAAAAAATCTCAAAAATTACCAAACATAATTTTTCCCATAATTATTTGATTTTGAAAAACTATATAAATAAATCTGAAAGTCTGTAGTCTGTCGCTGAACTTATATGCTAGGATAAATAAAAAATAAAAATAAAAATTAAATGTGAGATTAAATGTCGTGTGTTCAATTGACTTATGTTCATCTGTCGCTATAATAATATGTCATAGTGTTCATTAGTCGTGTGTTAAAATGTGTCTATTTTCATATGTCGCATGTTAATCTGTCCATGTTAAAGTGTCGCATGTTAATCTATCGTATGTTCAAATGTTGTGGAACCAATCGTTCAGACATATAATTTTCAAAAAATTACAATTGTCCTAGCTAAAAAAAAAAAAAAATCACGATGGGTGTATGAAAGATAAATCATTTACACAGCGCCATAGCTAAGACTCCAGACACCGCATTGTGGAGGAGGAGAAAAATTTTAGGGCTTAAGAATTTATTAAACAATAAAATTTGTAACACATTGTTATTTTAAAAATGTTTAAACAAAAATTTCTTATAGCATTAATTTGGAAAGTTCTGATATGAGGGTCATGTCAGAACAACAGTGTGTATGCTATAAGTTCACAAGAAGCTTGTAAAAAGCACCGACGATCTAAGCATTACCATTGCTTCAGTTATGGTTTGATGGAACAGGGGCTATGACGGTACTGCCAAGCTTCATTTTTACGAGAAAAGGGTAAAAACGTCGGTCAGAGAGTCTACTATACAACCGAACTGAAGTCTTGAACAAAAATTGACCCCTCTTCGCCGATCACCACTAGAGCTTCCAGCAAGATTCAGCACCAGCCCATAATGCAAAGACTACGCAACAGTGATTTGAAAGCAATGTACCGACCTTTACTTCTCTAACTGATTTGCCGTCTAATATCCTATTAGCTAGTTAAAAATTCGCTGCAAATTTGGATGCATAACAGTGACGTAGCAACTTCAAGGTGCGCTGGTGTGCAGAAACATTTTAAGCGCCCTAAGATTGGCAATACTTAATTAAAATTACGATATTTCTTTAAAGAATATTTTAGAAAATCAATAATACAACAAAAGATAGTTTTCAAAGATGAAAAAAAAAATATACAAGTGAACAATAATATTTAAAAAAACCCCAAGAGATTTATAGGTATATATTTAGGGCCGGTTTCTGAAAGCTTAGCTGAGTTTAATCTCTTGGTTAAACTTGGTTACAATACAACAATCCCATAAGTAACCATAGCAACCATTTTCTAACTATTTGGTTATAATTCACTAGGCTTTCAGAAACCGGCACTTAGTGTTTAAAACGATTTTTTTCAACTTTTAGTTTCCGCAAATATGTCTATTAAATCTTCATAATTCATTGATTTTGTACGATCGTGTCACTTAACCGCTGTTGTCCTATAGTACTTCTCAGATAATTTTTTACAATTTTTAACTTGAAAATGACCTCTCAGCTAACGCAGATGTTATAGGAAGTGTTAAAAACAGCATAAAAGCTGTGCATATATCGTCGAAACTGGATAAAATTGTACTATAGTGTGGGGACCTCTGATGTATAAAATTGAAATGTCACGGTTGGCTGATTTATTTCATTTGTACTTACTCTGTACATCCCTCACATTATGGGTTCCAAGACTTGCGAGCGGATCAAGTCTGGACCCCCCCTATTAGTCCGCTAGCTGGTTGCTATGATTCTTGGAAGGATTAAGGGTTGTTTCAATTAAACTCAACATTTTAGCTAATCTACTTTGATTACGATTAAGGTTTAAATATTTACACTAATCACAATAGACTTACAATTACGTCGATACAGCTAAATCCAAAAGAGACACACATTCGCACACACTAGACACACTTTACACCAAACACTAATTTAACCACTACATGTTTCTAAATATTGTCTCGCCACTTTTTAGCTGGTCACTACACTAACGTTCATACGGAATTACTTGTTACTTTATTTCGACTCGCCCAAACACTCTAAATGTCTCTAACCCATGTCTCTTAAAAACCAACTCCAAAACATGGTCTTAACCATACGACGGTTTAAGCTGAACTTTTTTTTTAACATCTTAACGTTATGACGGTATTCAATCTACTCCAAAATGCTTACATCGCCCAACTGTTAAATGTCATTTTACACCCCTTGATTATCTGTCTTGTACTATCTTAAAATTCATAATTTATTGGTGATAACTCAGATAAATATCCCATTAGAAAATAGCCGAATCTTAATATTTTTATCTCAGACAGAATTAATTATTATTTATGTGCTTATGGTTGACGTATATTTATTTAACACAATAATTTACGATTCACTTTTCATGTTCCATTGACAAAGTGTCAAGTTGCAATAATAAACAAATCTACCGTTATCTTAAATGCCCTTTCTAAGCAATAGATTATTTTTTTATCATTTAACAGATTAAATATTTTACTTTAATTAAATGATTATAATGAATTTATTTATGAAATTTTATTTATGAAATAATACCAATATTACGTCCCTTACATTACTCCCCTCCTATCTAAAATTGTTAATCTTACCAAATAGATTAATCAATTTTATTTATGAAATAATAAAAAAAAATCACCTCCCTTACAATAGTCTATTAAAAATATTTTGACAAGTTCTGTTGTAATGGAACATAATTAAATTTTGTCCAACAATGCTGATCCAAAACTTAATATATACTGAGGAAATGCGTTTGTTAAATCCGTATTATATTTTTCTAGTAGTAGTTTGAAAGTTTTTATCAACTCGGCGGACTATAATTTTGATTTTGCGCCGCGCCGGGGTTCATTCGCACTGCCAGCACCTCCGGTTGCTACACCTCTGATATATAATTTGTTAATAATTTTATTTCAGATTGTGCGTTTTGTATAAGAAACTTTAAAGAATTATACCATTGATCTCCCCTTAACAGACTTGTATAGTTACTAGATGCAGTCAGTTTTTTTTTTTTTTTTTTAATTTGACTTGCACCACTATGATTTGACCCTGTCATATGTTAGCACTTGATAAAGAAAAATCTTATAATTTCAAATCATTCTGTTGTGTTCACTGGATATAAACAGAAAAATCTTAATAACAAAAAGTGAAATTCAATTATCTAAATTACCACTTTCGCTAATTCTGTATAAAAACCTGACAATCAGTTTCTCTAATGACAAAATTTCTGTGTTAATATTCCTGATCCCAATTCAAAAACTTTCATGGATGTGAAAAGATGTACATTTGTTTCGTGGGAAGGACGAATTCATTATGTTGTAATATGACCCATTGTTAGTAGATTCTCATTGTTCATTCTAAAAATATCTCTAAATGCTTCATCAGAATAGCGATTCAATAAAAAAATAGCTCGCAAAAATAAATGATACCACCAAATTTATTTATGGCTGGTTGCTGAAGATTAGATAAAATTTGACAAAAATTGTCAATAAAATCTCTTGTTGTTCACTTATACCTGTGAAATCCTGAAATGTGTGAAATTTCACACTTCAAATAATTTTGTGTTTCCTTGGGATTTATTAATTACGAACAGACTTACCCGGCGATGCTCGGGAGAAAAAATAATAATTTATCAAAAATATTTTAATTCGGAAAAATAAATGATTGCTGCTCAATCCAAAAATTCAAATTATTACAATGACTAGGGGCCTCAGCCCGGCTACGCCGGTCTTCTCCCCTACGTTGTTAAAACTCGTCGCTTCGCGACTCGTTTTAATATAATAAGGCATTTTGTCGCACTCGTCGATTATAAAACTCGTCGCTATTAAAAATTAAATTAAATTAAAAATTAAATTAAATTAAAAAAATTAAAAAATAGCGGTAAAAATCTTTTTTTAACACTATTTTATGGAAATTCCCCCTGCAAAAGTCTTAAGTTTTATCGTTAATTCACCTTAAATACTTAATTAGTTTTCTTCTGTCAAGAAATACGTTCAAAATGTGAAATCTCGTCACATTTTAAATTGAAAAAAAAATTGACAGCTGTCACCTTTTGAAATCTTGTAAGCATATTTTTGTCTCAAAATGATCCAATAATGGCCAAGATCCTTTGAAAAATATTTTCCGATGCTTCAAAATATTATCTCGCACGTCAAAAAATCTTTCTTGAACCATTATCACCACTTAACACTTTCATTAACCCTGAAATTTTTAATATATATAAATCTTTTTTTAACACTATTTTCTGGAAATTCGACCTGCAAATGTCTTAAACTTTATTGTTACTTCACCTTAAATCCTTAATTAGTATTCTTCTGTCAAGAAACACGTTCAAAATGTGAAATCTCGTCCCATTTTAAAATGCAAACAATTTGACAACTGTCTCCTTTTGAAACCTTGTAAGCATATTTTTGCCTCAAAATGCTCATATAATGGCCCAGATTCTTTGAAAAATGTTTTCTGATACCTCAAAATATTATCTCGCACGTCCAAAAAGCTATCCTGAACCATTATTACCATTTAACACTTTGATTCTCGCCGTAAATATTCTGGACCGGCCGTCTTGTATTAAGAATATTTTTGAATTATCGTCTGATAAAACCTGTCCGTGCCGATCAATGGTGACTTTGATTCGACACGGTTTCGAGGAAAAATTTCATGATTTTTATCAATAAAAATTAGTCAGTACCCCCTGTCGAAATAAAATTAAGCGTAAGCACTAAAAATATATCACCCGGATAAGACGGCGGTTCATTTTCCTCTCTCCGCGATACCGGAAAAATGAAGATACACCAGAAGTTGAATAGAACATACATACCAACACTTGTACAATATAATAGTAGATGATAAGCAAAAGATCTAGTGTAATAAAAAACAACATTGAAGGAAAGTTTCGATGTTAGTATTTAATATAATCAATACAATAATATAAAAATAACAAATAATCAAAACATTTATTTTATTTATTTTGCATCGGCCTATTTCTGCAACGAGGCTAATCGCCGAAATAATAATAATCAAAAAACAATTTAAAATTTACTTGAACTAAGCACAAGTTGAATTTTTGAACCAGCAGAATTGTTAACCCGCAGGCACCCCGCTTTACCGTCTTACGATCAGACGTAGCGTCTACCAATACACGCATCAGATTAATTTATTTATTATGATGTTCTTTCTGTGATTACTTTTGATCTATAAACGATAGGTACATGAGGCAAGGGATTTTTTTTCGTTAGTAAATACTCTTGCTATCAAAGTAATTTTCTTCGTAAATTTTTAACGACATTCCACAGTAAACTGAGCGTTATAATTTTCGCGGAAAATGAAAAGTAATAAATAATAATTGTGAGTTATCTATTGACCTGCGATATATGCTCTAGCGGACTTTTTTGTAGAAATATTAAACCTTAAAAGTCTGTCATATATATATTTCGATACAGTTTTACAGTTTAGCCGTCGTAACGATTTTAATGTTCCGCAAGTAAGATTTTTTCCGACTTATTTCCGTCCGTAGGCCCTAAAAAAATAATTAAAAACATATTATTTTTTGCACCATTAATTCCGCAGGGTCCTAAAGAGTAACTGTGCAAAATTTGGTCTAAATCGGTTAAACGGTCTAGGAATGTATAGCGAACAAACAAAAGTCATAGCAGCAAAGGCCATAAAAATAAAAATAAAAAATAAAACAAACAAACAAATAATTTTCCTCTTTTATTTATATAAAGATTATTGTTTATTTTCTTACCTTTCTCTATAAGATCGTTCCATTTCTTACTCCATCCTTTCAAACTTTTGGCGTATGTCTTTTCAATGTCTGACCTCTCTTGAATGAGGGCCATAAGCTCTGAACAAAGTCTATAGCCATCTTCAATACGCTTTGTGGTGCGTTTATAATTCCCGGGTTCCCAAAACGAATCGCTCGTTGCTATCAGCATATTGTCGTCGCTATGATGAGACATGGTCGATTTTTTTGAATTTTCAGTCACTCGACAACACCACCTAGAACAAAATAAATAAATAAATAACAGCTAAATAAATTACTGAATTAATAAACCATAAAATCCAAAATGAAAGGTTTTGATGTTATGTTATTATATAGTAATTGAGCTCGAATGCTAGGAATAAGAAATTCTAGCATTTTTCCGCGTCTGTTATAAAATATATTTTTTACAACCTGTATCATCTTGAAAATATGTAAATATTAAACATTACTGTATTCGTCACACCTAGATTTTGTCATTTAATTCTCATATGACGCACCCAAATCTGGTTATTAACACTATTAAAGCCGATGTTATATTTCGTGACAAAACTAAATACGATATTTGCGAGAATTTTGTTTAAAACTTGGTAAAACAGCGACAGAAAGCCTTGTACTTTTTAAAACAGCTTTTGGGCAAGAAGTTCTGCGAAATCGAACTGCCTGTTTTAAGTAGTTCGGGATTTTTAAAGGTAGTATAAATTTAATAAAAGAAAATGAGAAAATGGGTAGGCCTTCAATTTCTAAAACTGACGAAAAGGTTTTCCAGTAGTGGGATTACTAGTAATAGAATTATATTCTATAGTTGGCAAAAAAATCAATAGTTACTTGCAAACGCCAATAGATCCGCCTCTTTATTGGCAATGATGGAATAGAATTCTATTCATCGTAATCGTCATCATTCGTGACTTAATCCGTACCAATCGACAAATGACAGTTAGAGAGGTTCCAGCAGTAGTAGAAATGTCATACGGGTTTTGTCAAGACATTTTGACCAATGTAGACAATCACGACACTGCACCAACTCACTCTTCCCTTATGTTTCGGCAGATTTTGTAGAAGAATAGACTGACATTTTTTTATTTTGAATATGTTAACTACCACGCCATCTACTAAATTCCTTTGTAACAAACCGGAAACAATATGTTTGGGCAAATGATACTCAATCTAATGAGCAAAAAATCCATTTTGGAGTACCGCAAGGTTCAATATTGGCCCCGCTGTTGTTTCTGATTTACATTAATGTATTACCAACTTTTATAGAGGATGCAAAGTCTGTTTTATATGTAGACGATACCAAGCGGCTTAATCAGTCCGAAACCTACCAAGAAATTAAATCCAATAACACCTTAATAAAAAATGCTACGCAAGATTGGTTTGTGGCGAACAGATTAAGCAGAAACGAATCTAAAACCCAACACCTATTGTTTTCCCTAAGACCAACAACAGCGGAAAAATTATGCAAGGCAATCTACTGTATAAGAAATCTAAAATCTAAGGTACCCAAAAATGTCCTGGTGACTGCATATCATGCCCTGGTTGAGTCGTACATCACATATGCTTTGCTAGCTTGGGGACACTCCACACATACCCAAAGAATTTTTCGATTACAACGGCGAGTTGTTAGAGTGATTTATGGTCTGAATTACAGACAAGACTGTAGACAACATTTTGTTGAACTAGGTCTGATGACACTACCGTCCTTATATATATTCTACTGCCATGTTTACATGCATCAAACCAAAGACAATTTCAAAACACAGGAACAAATTCATAAATATGCGACGAGAGGGAAACAATTGATAAGACAAGCATACATTAGAGTAGGTAGTGCAAGATACTCAATTAATTATTATTACACTAAATTTTATAACATTATATTATTAAAGGTTTGCCTCTCCACTCATTTAGAAAAATTTTAAAGCCAGTTTTTAAGCAAAATACGTTTTACAATTATGATTAGTTCCTTACAAACGATTTCAGTAATGTAAATTTTTAGAAATAAGTATTTATGTAACCATTTTGTAAAGACGTGTGTAAAAATGTAAATTTTAAAACACAAATAAATATCCTTATTCGAACATCATTACTACGGCTATTTGTATCCTATACATAGTATCGTTTATATTGTTTTATAATTCATGTGTGTTATTTTATTTTATGTTATATATTAGGAGTATTTTTTATTGTGTGCATATGTAAGTATTTGTTGGTCGTGTGTCTATTGTTTGTTTTATATGTGTTTTTATAGTCCTGTGTCTAACAGACATTAGGTATTTTTGTGAGATTGTCTGTATTTTCACAAAGTGCCTGTTCAAGAGTGTTATGTATTCTGTATTTTTGCCTTTCTGTGTCATATTTGTTGCTTTCTACTGTGAGATGTTGTAAATTTATTGTTTTGTTGCATTTGGCGCATCTGGATGGGTTTTCTTTCATCATTTTGTGGCTATGGGTAATCCTTGTGTGACCAATTCTTATTCTGGTTAAGGTTATTAGGTTCTCCTTGATCCTTCGAATTTGTATTGTTGGGTGTTGTTTTTTATGGTTCTATGTTAGTTTTGTTGGATATTCTGCCATTTATTTATTTCTTCCTCCAATATCCTACATTTTATTTGTTTGCAGATCAATTCTGTGACCTTTTTTCTCCCAAAACTGAAGAGTTCATTCGATTCAAACATTTTCAATCAATTGAAGAATAAAAAGAAGAGTATCAAGCAGCGAAATGAGGTTCCTAGAGAAGATCATGGGGAAGACAAAACTGGACCGAATAAGGAACGCAGAGTATAGAGAAAAACTGGGAACTAAACCAGTAGAAGAAGTAATAGAAGAAGGCCAGTTGAGATAGTTTGGTCATATACAAAGGATGGATTAAGGTAGAGACACAAAAAAAAGTTTATGAAGACAGGGTATCGAAAAGAAGACGCCGAGGAAGACCTAGAAAGGAATGGAATGATGAAATAAAAAAAGCTGTAGAGAAAAAAGATATCCCCTGCAGTAAAGCAAGAAGAAGGACTCAAAATAGGAAGGAATGGAAAAAACTGTGGAGACGTTCCTCCGTGAAAGAAGAAAACAAGTACAAGTAACATTCAAACTAACACAAAAACCGAAACCAGAGGTGGCAAAAGGGCTCAACGATTAAGTAAAGCAAGTAAAGAACAGTAAAAAACGTTCAGAAATTGATCTAAAGGATATTCCAAAAAATGGGTACAAAATGTGTTTGCAGAAGTGGAAGACACTAATAGCGATGTGTAGAAGAACAATATTTCAAAGGTAATAAGTTTAAAATCAGTGACGGGGGTGTGTGAGTTGCTCCCCCACAACAGTCACCAAAGCAATGGGCGCAGTGGCGGATATTTTATGCAGTTCTAAGAACGAAGGTATTATAGAACAGGAAAACCGATAAATACGCAAAAAAATCAAGAAATTCATAACGTGATTTCTGTTATAATTTTGCAATAATGTTTTTATACATATGTTAAGCTGCATATAATTACTTTTTGTTGTTGTTGGTCACCGATATCCAGTTTGAACGAGCTAACTGCACTTGCACGTGATTTTGTTCTTTTTTAAAAAGGTCTATAATTTCTAAACAGACAAATGATTAAGTGAATTGTTAGGCATTGATAATTACTTTATTGGGCGCAATTGTCAGGGCGCTTTCGTGTAAGAGTGCTTTATTCTGGGGGCGGTTTTGTCTGGGAACGCTATTATCTCAGGACGCTATTTATCGGGGTGTGCTTGTCTGGGGGCACTAAGTCGGTGTACCCATAGAACACTTCCAAAAGGCGCCGTTCTAATTTTTCTCACCAGGCGTCAAATTGACTTGCCACAGCATAATGTAAAATTGTTAAAATTTAAAAAAAGTATGACCCTAATTTTTTAAACCTTGTACATCATTTTAATGATAATACAATGAGACAATTATACGTCTCTCTATATCATTACCATCATAAGTACTGTTTAAGTATCCAAATTATTAAACATATTAGTTAAACACCGTTTTCTTGGTGTTAACTTTCAAATAAAGTCTTACTTTCAATTAAGTTTCCATAATTCAAAGAAACTAATCATTAGATATTTGTTTTTTCTTTTTTTTTTACCGGATATTAAATGCAACGGACGTGAATGCATGAAGTGAATGTTTAGAAATGTCATATAAATAAAACATACCATATATGAGTCATTAAAAGGAATTAGAGAACGATTATTGTTTATTGTCACTATCCTATTATTCTAATAGCACTTGTTATTATGCGCAATACCACACTTAGTTCTAAAAGCTACCAAGAGATGACATCGAGTAATGCCGTTTTACATTGCTAGATAGTTGCCCGAGTTATATATGATAAATTACATCCACACAAATGGTTTGGGTAGGCTGACCAGATTTTTTTTTAAAGAAAAAGAGTATACTAAATGTAGTCAAATGTCAAAAATACAAGTGATGAACAAGTCTTCACTCCCAAAATAGAAGTGATGAGAAAAAAAAAAAAAAAAGATCCTCACTTCCAAAATAGACCGTGATGAACAAAAAAAAAGGTCCTCACTCCCAAAATGGACATGATGAGCAAACAAAAACAAGTGACGAGCAAAAAAGAGTATATTCAGGGTTTTTTTTTTAATAAAAAGTAAGAGTATGGAGAATATTACTTAAAAAAGAGTATAATGCTCTAAAAAAAATTGATGTGAAGTGTGAATTTTCACACATTTCTGGGTTTTGCAGGTATTTAGTAACTGAACGATGATTATTTGGGATGCCAAAACAAATTTTATTTCAAAATATTTTTTTATGAATTTTAATTCGAATGCCTAATACCATTATTTAAGTTTCTAAATATATGCAGTATTTTTTTTTATACAGCAAAGTTCATTAAGATTTTGAAAATTGCACCTATGACTTCCATTGGTTGCTTACATCATAAGTCCCGCCCTTTGATTCCGTCAAACATAGAATTAAATTATAATTTCAACACTTTCCACTGGTTATTAAATTTACGCTTTTAAAAATTAAATGCAACATTTACCAAATATAACTAGAATTTTAACAAAATAATTTAAACAAAATAAAAATGCAAAAAAAAACAAAAAATAAAATAATAAAAATAAAAATAAAACAGGATTCGAACCCTAGTTTGCAAGTTAACTTATATTATTAAGCGTACGACAAATCCAACCACGCTACGAGAGCTAACGGTCTGCTATGTTACACAACGTATTAAATAGTTAACATATTTTAGTTAAAAACACAAAAAATGCGTTATTTTCCGAAAACATAATCTGATCAAAAATTCCTGTTGTACTATTCCGGTTCACACCAATGTACATTACTTAGAATTTTTTCAGATTTTTAGTTTAAACCATCTGGGCTACAGGGTGTGGGACAAAATTTTTTTTGCACAATTTTGGCAAAATCCGCGTTAAAATAATTTATTTTGCAAAAATAAAATTTTGATCGTTAATCCACGTACTAAGGGCTTTCATTTGATACCCTACTCAGAATTAAAAAAAAACATTTTTTTTTTTCGATGAGCACATATTTGTTTATATTTTTAGAGGGATATGTTTTTTAGATGTTTTAGTATTTTTCCTATGTGCGGGTCAAAGAGTTGTATATGCATGCCAAATTTCAACTCTCTAGGTTTAGCCGTTTGGCTACAATTTTTACCGAACAGACAGACAGACAGACAGACAGACAGACAGACAGACAGACGACAAAATGATGGTATAAGGTTTTTTTTGTCATACCTACAAAACCCTAAAAAGAGTACGTCTGGTCACCCTAGGTTTGGGACTGGACCGTGGTTTTGTGAAGCCTTGGGCAAGACAAATTAAGACCCTTCAAAAGTATCCAGTGATTGAAAATACACTTTGATAATTTTTTTGAGGCATTTCATCACTTGAGGCCTGTTTCTAGTCCGCCTCACCCAATGGCCGGCCATGCTAGTGTCGATATTAAGTTGATTTCCTAATTGAAATCAGTAAGATAAGTAGGTATGTTTCCTAAAGAACGTAAAATTGAACAAATTATTAAACGTTCATATAAATTTAATTTGTAAGCGTGAGAATGTCAACTGAAATTTTGTTTATAAATTAAATTTGTATGGAATGAGAAAAAAATAATAATCACAAATTTCTTATCAATAATTTTTTTTTTTGTGATCAAAAATGATCGTGACATTACACGAATTCCACTTCAATTAGGGCTAAAGTTTCTTTGAAGGAACATCCTCTTAACAAGAACATAGCTGCGTATCTATAAGCTTAACATTAGTCTTATAGATACGCAGCTCATACGTTAGCACATATGGCTTACATAATACATACGTTATTTAATACAAATTTATTCTGTAGAATAGTGTTTTACCTTGAATTTAGCGGGCTTTTTGTGACGTCCCGGTCATTTTTGAACAGCCTGTATAATACTAATTAAAATGCACTGTTTGTTTGGTAAAAAATATGGTATTTTCATTTTTCAGTGTTTTTACTTGCCCGACCTTAATATATAAGGGGCAAGTATTGTAATCGCGAAAATTTTCGATGTCGAGATTTTGACTGATGACCGCGTTTCATGGTCCAGGGAATCCAATCGTATGTGTATGTGTCTGTGTGTGTGTGTGTGTCTGTGTGTGTGTGTGTCAGTGTGTGTGTCTGTGTGAGTGTGTGTGTCTGTGTGTGTGTATACACGATAACTCAAAAACGGTTTAACTTAGAGAGTTCGTTCTGGTACTAAAAAATTCTCCTATTGATTGGGAAGAACCCTATTGTTTTTTATGAAAATCCGAAACCGGAAACGGAAGTTATTAAACTTTAAAATTTTAAAAAATTCGTAAGTAGTAAACCAAGCCTTGGACAAAAATTTGTATAGAACATAATTTGATGTATTTTTGAAGATTTACCTTAAACTTTTTAAAAAATTCTTTTTAAATTTTTTTTTATTTTTTTTTTTTTTTATTATTATTATTTTTTTTATGGGAGGGCAAGTCTAGCGGAGGTCTCTTTTCGCCACTGGTTTCAAAAGTATCTAGCTGTATCTAGATACAAACATTTTTGGCATGTATCTGTATCTAGATATTTTTTATAATTCTGTATCTGTATCTGCATCTAGATAAAATTTTTCTTAGGTATATTTTTGGCATGTATATGTATCTAGATATTTTTTAAATGTATCTCTTACAACACTGCTTAGGATTGCAAACTTTGAGAGACAGGGTCTTTCAGCAGTCGAGTTAGCAAACTTAAGAACCACTGGCATAACTATTAGACAGTTCAATTATTTTTAGTTACCTGAATTTTTGAGATAGTACTCTTTTATATTTTATAACACCAGTTTCACTTGTTAAACTTGAAGTTTCCATATTATTTTCCATTTTCCTACTTCCCAATTAACTAACGGTACAATATATATTTTAATTTTTAGTTTGAAACAAGTGTTTCCACAAAATTTATATTGTTTAATATTCAAAAACTTGTAACGGATTCAGTAGATAACATCAAATTTAGCATATATATAGTTAGTTCCAAGTCAGTTTCCGTTAATTTTAGTACTAAATTTACAGTTAAACTAGAAATTGCATATTTATAATTCGTTTTTATATTTTATAGAGTCCATATTTTATACCAGTTTTGTGTTATTTTGTTGTTTTCCAGTTTCTGAAAATGTAGTTACTTGAAATTTTGGATGTTTTAATTTTGAAGTTAGCCAAATTTTTGACACTTGTCAGAAGCTTTTTAATGTCAGAAGCAAAGATATAGACACTTTTTAGTCATAGTTGCTTAGGAACAGTTAATGAGAAAGCCTGTTTTAAAACTTTTTTTTTCAAAAGTATAGTCGGACAAGATTTACAATATCCAACTTCAAACTCTATACAGATGGCAGCACATAACGACTACACTTAATAATTCAAAAATTATCAGTAGCTCTAAAACAATGGTTTCTGGAAGCGAGCTACCCATCTTCTAGTTTAATGACAAAACACTATCTTAGGTTAGGTTAGTAAGTGTTTGGTTAGAAGAAGCCGAGCGAAGCGAGCTACCCATCTACTAGTTTAATGACATAAATAAAAGTTCTGCACAGTCCCACCTGTTTAGAATCTCTGTATAATGAACAAATGACGTGTGTGTGACGCATGCACAGTGTGCAGTGGGATGTTGTAAATCTACACCGTATAGTCTGTTTATTTGGTTTAAGTGGAACTACAGTCTATTTCAAAAGTTTAAGCGGAACTAAACGTAGTTTTTATTTTCTTAAGCTTCTTTGCACGAGCTCACTTTTTAACGATTGAATATTGTTATTGTATAAAATGATCAAAACTCTATTCAACTTAACTATAGGCTATTTCAAACCTTTAAGCGGCCGACCGGCGTAACGTAGTGGTATTATCTGTCTCATTTTGCAATACGAAACTAAGAGGGAAATTTCATTTTTATGTTGTATATTTAAAATATCATTTTAGGGTGGTAATTCTGAAGTGGCACCTTTCAAATATTTGACATGTCAATCACAATTTTGACATGTCAATTGCAATTTTGACATGTCAATTTGTTATCTGACATATGTAGTTTTTGGTTGAATATAACCTCGATATAATAAAACTTAACCACAAATTTAAAAGCCAGATTTACAAGTTCACATGTTTCCATAAAAGCCTATTTACACCAAAACAGTCACCAAAGTAACCAAATCTAGTTTCGTATTACAAAATGAAACAGATTATAACACTCGGTCTCGGGTTCGAATCCCATTCAGGCATATCAAAAAATGTCTCAAATAAATGTTGTTAGTTATTGCTTTTATAGCACTTTTGTTAAATAATTTTTTTCGAAATATTTTTCTGTTGTTAAATATTCGCAAAAATCTTAAAATCGACACGAGTAAACTCCCATTTTTAGTCAGCCTATTTTTACCGAAATCGATGTCAAGAGCTTAAATATGAAGTTTCATAAAAATACTTTTAGCCGAATTTGCTCTGCACGTGTACAGACAGGCGGAAAGACGGACGGACGGGCAGACGGACGGACAGACGGACAGACAGACCGAGAGAGCGACAGACATCATGCTAAAAATAGTCAAAACGTTATGTAGGGACCTCAATTCGTGGAGATTCATCAAAATCTCGAAATGTCAAAATCGGTATGATCACAATACCTCCCTTATATATGTTGGGGGTCAGTAAAAATAAAGCCATTTATCCAAATATTTTTTATTAATCTAATGAAGACTTGAATACGAAGCAAATGCAGAAGTAGAAAAAAATGCTGAAATTTTAGGCAATTTATTTAAATTTTGTTAAAAAAAAGAAATAGAAGCTTTTCGTACTCAAATAACGAATAAAACTGATTATCTAAAAACTGTTGAGTTTGACGTGATTATAGAACAAATATTCCTAGACATCCAGTATTATGTTGGCTTCTTACACTTATAAAATACCTAAAACCCTGAAATGTGTGAAAATTCACACTTAACATCAATTTTCTATATCTGTTACAGCAGACGATTGAACGCGATTATCGTAAAACTCTTTTCTTTTTCTATCAAACTAAAATATATTCAAATTATTGATGTAAAGTTTTGACAGATAAAATTGTATCTGAAGAATATTTCTTGAGTAAATTTATGTCGGAAACTTATCTAGAACAGTTCGTAAAATGCTGTATCTTATGTTTTCCATCTTTCTTGTCATTAAAGAAATGCGATTCTAACGCTGAAAAACATTTAGAGATAGGGATTTTTATTTTTGGCGAGATACTGACATATTTATGGACTGCTTTAAATGTACTTGCGCGAAGAATTTTAGATTGTGAAAAAGTGAAAAAATAACTTTAAATTCACGACATATAAATATCCTACTTACAATCGAAGCGTTTGGAGTCTAAAGTTTTTAAGAACAATGTTTCCCAAAGTGGTCGATAGTACCCCTTGCGGGTGTATTCTGTAACTTTTCGACAGTCACTTGCACACTATCCTGTCCCTTTTTTTACCGACCGCCAACATATATAAAGGAGGTACCGTGATCATACCGATTTTGACGTTTCGAGATTTCGATGGATCTCCACGAATTGAGGTCCCTACATAACGTTTTGACTATTTTTAGCATGATGTCTGTCGGTCTATCTGTCCGTCCGTCCGTCTGTCCGTCCGTCCGTCCGTCCGTCCGTCCGTCCGTCTGTCTGTCTGTCTGTCTGTCTGTCTGTCTGTCTGTGAACACGTGCAGAGCAAATTCGGCTAGAAGGATTTTTATGAAACTTCATATTTAAGCTCTTGACATCAATGGCACAAATTGATCAACTTTTGGTAAAACTCGGTTGACTAAAAATGGGAGTTTACTCGTGTCGATTTTAAGATTTTTTCGAATATTTAACAACAGAAAAATATTTCGAAAAATTGAAAAATTAAAAACAGCACAAAATGAACAACTAATTTAAAGAGCTCTGAATGCAGCTTTACAGGGTTAGCCTAGTGAGTGCATTTCGCTATTTTTTTGGGTTTTGTAGGTATGACCAAAAAACCCTTATACCGTCATTTTGTCGCCTGTCTGTCTGTCTGTCTGTTCGGTAAAAATTGTAGCCAAACGGCTAAACCTAGAGAGTTGAAATTTGGCATGCTTGTACAACTTTTTGACCCGCACATATACTAAAACATCTAAAAAACATATCCCCCTAAAAATATAAACAAATATGTGCTCATCGAAAAAAAAATATATTTTTTTAAATTCTGACTAGGGTATCAAATGAAAGCCCTTAGTACGTGGATTAACGATCAAAATTTTATTTTTTCAAAATAAATTATTTTGAGGCAATTTTTGCCAAAATTGTGCAAAAAAATTTTTGTCCCACACCCTGTAGCCCAGATGGTTTAAACTAAAAATGTGAAAAAATTCTAAGTAATGTATAATAATGTGAACCGGAATAGTACAACAGGAATTTTTGATCAGATTATGTTTTCGGAAAATAACGCATTTTTTGTGTTTTTTGGTTGACGATGCATACATGTTATACTCTTATAACACACTAAGTTGATAAGCGTTTGGTGGTCTAGTGGCTCAGTTGCTCGACAACCACACAGGATCGTTATTCACTACACAGGTTCGTTCCTGGCTTGTGGAGTCAATTTTATTTTTTGTTTTTTTTTTTCATATTTATTATGTTTAAATTAATTTGTTAAAATTCTAGTTATATTTTAGCACATTTTGAATTTAATTTTCAAGAGGGTAAATTTACTAACCAATTTCCAATTATATTTTCATTCTGTGTCATTTATACGAAGCCAGAGGGGCGGAGCGTATGATTTAAGACAACCAATGAAAGCCATAGGCCTAATTTTCAAAATCTTAATGAACCTTGTTATATAAAAAAAATACTGCACTTATTTAGAAACCTAAATAATGATATTAGGTATTCGAATGAAAATTAACAAAAAAATATTTTAACATAAAATTTGTTTTTAAAGCTCTGAGATTAACAGACGATAAATTATTTTAAAAAGATCGTTCATTTTGCCGTGGTTCCTACAAAGCAAAATTTGTCCTACACACTCAGCATGCCATGCCTTCACTTATTATATACCTGCGAAACCCTGCAATGTGTGAAAATTCACACTTCACATCAATTTTTTTATCATCAACTTGTATTTTTGAAAGTGAGGACCTTTTTTGTGCTCATCACTTGTATTTTTGAAGTGATGACCTTTTTTGTGCTCATCACTTGTTTTTTGTATGTGAGGACCTTTTTTTTAGATGATCAGTTGTATTTTCGCCTGTATTATAATAAAAATTCCCAGATATAGAATTGATCATTACCCGGGGCCCGCAAAGAAAGTTTCTCCCCAGGGTCCCAGAAGTCCTCTTGGCGGTCCTGACTGTTACTCGGCAGCATTGTCACCAAAGAAGGAGGAGGCAAAGTGCACACAGGTGCTATTAAAGCACGATCTTTTTTGGAAATTTTAATAAACAAAATCACAATAGAATTCTTTTTTGTTATCACATAACAAAATAAACATTTTTCATACTTTTTAGGTGTCCTATTACTAAACTGTTGAGGCAAAAGGTATGATATTTGATATTGCAAATGTTGTATATATGTGTAAAGTGACCTACTAGCCATTGACATGAACTTGAGATTAGGTTAGGTTAGAAAATGTAAACACACGGCCAATGTACACAGCTAGTAAATCGACCAAAATACACAACACAGTGGTTTGTAAATATTTATATATTTTTATACACATTTTAACTGTGTTTATCCAACTTTTTCCCCTAAAAATATATTTTAACAGGTCAGCCATCAATCAAAGAAACGATGTTTGATGCATATGTTTTTAATTTAAATCAACTAAAAATGATAGAATTGTAAAATCTTGAAAAATAGATAAATCATCTTTCCATCAATGGGAATTCTATGGGACAGTTGATTCAATCCGATTCAAGCTGCTAAACTACATTCACAATAAACGTGAGATGACGTCACACTTGGTTTATTTAAGTACCAACGTTATGATATGTTTTAATCAACATCAATCCATAACTCAGTTAGTACATTTATTTATTTTATGTTGGTAATTTTATACAATGTTGTCGGATTTAAATTGGATAGTTCAATCGTTATTTTGACGTCAGGTTGACGTTTAGTGAGAAATTAAGTGAGGTTATATACGTCTTACTTTGTATTTGGTCTTATGATCTATCTAGACTTAGGATTCCATGTGCTCTGCATGTTGTTCTTTATGAAGTTTCCCGTACAACGCTCGAGCATGAAATCAGCTCCGTCCGATATTATTTACCGAGTCTACTGCGCATCTATCTGTGAACTGCCAACTAAGATGCAAATACACATACTGTGCATATTTCTTATATTTGTCATATTATGCGTGATGGACCGATGGACCTATCTAAATTTTATGATTAGAGTTTTTCACGATTTTTCCACATTCGCTGGGACCTCGGGAACGGCACCCTCGCGAATGTCAAGGGTCGACTGTACTCCAGGTTTTTAATGACCGTTTCTAAGGATTGGTTTCTGAAAGCTTAGTTAACTATAACCAAAAGGTCAGAAAATGGTTGCTATGGTTACTTAAGGGATTGTTATATTGTAATCGAGTTTAGCCAAATGGTTAAATTCAAATAATCTTTCACCAACCGGCCCTATGACTTTTAAGCTCCAAATTAAGGTCTACTTTTGCCAATAACTAATGTTGTGTTTGCAAAATTTAAATCATCAAAACAAGTTTTTGTTAATTCATAAATTCTGAATTATCGAAGTAATCTTTAAAATTAATAAATACGTATGAAAACAATTTTTTATTCGATTTCTGAAATACTACCATAAAAAATAGAAACATATAAACTCAAAGCTAAACCGTACATGCATAAAAACACTCCTTAACAACCGTAGACCGCTACGATGCGTAAAATGTAGAAGATTTATGGCCGGTTCTGAAAGCTTAGTTATCTATAACAAAATGTTTAGAAAATGGTTGCTATAGTTACTTATGAGATTGTTATATTGTAACCGAGTTTAACCAAAAGATTAAACTCGGCTAAGCTTTCAGAAACTGGCCCTTGGACACATCTGGGCACGCGTAAACACTGCTGGTGAACTAAAATAAGATAACTTTCAGTGTGCGTCCAAACTGGTTTAAATCACACGCCCTGGCGTTGCTTCGTACTCGACGTAACCCGTTCTAGCGCGAAAACAACCGATATACATACTCCCTGTCTTATTGCACAAAACAAAGTTGCATCCAACAGTTTTATATCAGCGTCTTGACCTATTATTTGCATATTTTGTACTATAATTTATACTTTATACATTCGACTAATTTAAAGTAATTAATATAACCATATTCTACTATAATAAATAATAAATAAATTATTTAATTATATTTTAGCTAAAGATCTTTCACAAATAAAATATTTCCACCTGATTGAGAAAGGGTTGTAGTGCAGCGGTTTCCAAACTTTGTTCACTAACGCCTCCTTTATAAAAAATCCTATCTCTGGCGCCCCCCTATTTAGGAAATTTATAAACAATTTGTAAATAATGTCTTTATTCAAATATTAATCACAAAAGTAATACAAATATGTAATGTAAATAATTTCTCTAATTCCTAAATATTTATTCTCACAACATAAATCACGTAAATTGTATAAAAATAAATTATATTAATATTAAATGTAATATAAAATAAAATACAAATGAATCAATTTTAATGTGAAGTATGGGCTTGTTTCTTCGGGCATAATTCGTTTAAACGTGGTTCATATAAAGAAAGAGCTACTCTTATTTAGTCTTCCACTATTGTGTCCATAATCGCGGTACTAGCTCTAACATCATTCATTGTGTAAACACCGCCGTTAATAGTACCTCGGTTGTTGACACTATCCAGCCTGACGCCAATCAAATAGTAAGAGAGCCTATCAAATCCGCAGATATTTTTTTAGGCAAAATCTTGATTTGAGCGTACTGTTTCTCAACATACAGTCCATCAAAAACAAAATTAATTATCTAGACTCTCTCACTATTGGCAATAATTTTAATATTATTTGTATCCAAGAACACTGGCTTGACGCAAATGAGTGTACTGAATTTCATCTAAGTAACTATAATACTATTTCATTTTTCGCTAGGAACAAGAAAGAACATGGGGGTATTATTTCCCTAGTACATAAAAATTATCTGAGTGGAGTAAAAACTTTAGATTTCATCAATAAGCAATCCATAAAATCACACTGCGAGGTTAATGCCCTCCTTTTGACTAAATTTAACATTGTAATTGTCAACATTTATAGATCACCATCTAGCGACTTGAATATCTCTCTGAACGTCCTGGAGAATATCCTGACTACCATACAACACAAGTTTCGTATCATTGTAGGTGGCGATTTCAACGTTAAATTTAATAAACCTGACGATAATGATGCATTACGTCTTTGCGACCTTTTTAGTACCCTTAATTTCCATAAATTAGTTACATTTCCAACAAGAGGGAAAAACACCCTTGACAATGTTTTTATTAATTTTAATGACGATAGTGTAAACACTAACAAAATTTTAATCCCGTTCTCTGACCATGACGCTATTAGCTTCAAATTAACCTGTTTATCTAATGACAATAACCCCAATCCGAATGATACTACCATGTTCCGCCCTTTGACACAAAATGGAAAGACAGCGTTCTATGAGGCATTAAATTCATTATCATGGAACTTTATTTCTGACACTGCTGGAGGGGTTAACAGTAACTTTGACTTATTTCTCAGTGTCGTAGTTGAAAATTTCAATTCGTCCTTTGTCCTCAGACCTCTAAAAAAGAAATCCTCCAATCCTTCAATAAACTGGTTTAACTCTAAACTGGAAACTATGAGAGACACCCTAAACTTACTACATGCACATTACCAAACTAACCCTTCCCTAAATAGTAAAAATCTAAGAAACTCTTATAGGACAATGTACAGGCAAGCAATAAAAAGCTCTAAAATCGACGCAAATAGTAAGTATATTTCTAACTCCAATAACATCTCTCAGGCCATATGGAAAGTAATCAACAATAATCTTAAAGCAAAAAACCCCTTACTTTGTCCTCGTTCTGCGGATGAAATAAATGAGTTTTTCTGCAACGCTGCTAATAGCCTAATCAATAATTTGCCTCCAAACAATTTATGTCCCATTGAATTATTATCCAATAATAAGCAATCGGACTCTAATTTTTCCTGTTTCTCCTTCAATGAAATCTCCGAAATTACAGTCAGAGATATAATAGATAACCTCCACAACAATAAAACACGTGACGCCTATGGTCTTAATATGGATATAATCAAATCCATCAAAAATATCTTGATTACACCACTCACTAAATTAATTAATATTTCGATTCGAACCTGTACATTTCCTGATGCTCTCAAATTAGCGCGTGTTCTACCTATATATAAAAAAGGAAACCATAATGATTTAAATAATTTTCGCCCTATTTCGCTTCTACCCTGCTTCTCCAAAATATTTGAGAAAGTGCTAAAAAACCAACTAACCAGTCACTTCGAGAAATCTAACTTTCTGTCTTCTAAGCAATTTGGCTTCAGATCCGGTAAGTCAACTACAGACGCGATATTGGCCTTAATGGAATCTGTCACGCATTGCTTTGAGGATAGACTTTATTGCTCCGGTAGCTTTCTGGACCTTAGTAAGGCCTTTGACTGCGTGAGTCACGAAATTTTAATTAAAAAACTTAAATTTTATAAATTTGACCCAGAAAGTACAAAACTCATACAGTCCTACCTTTCTGAAAGAAGACAGTTTGTGTACACTAATAATGGTTCATCTGAGGTGTTAGGAAATAAACATGGTGTACCACAAGGATCTGTCCTAGGTCCCATTTTATTCCTAATATACGTGAACGATTTGCCGTACGTCAATGCCGATATGGATACCATCCTCTTCGCTGACGATACAACTGTCCTTCAATCCAGTAGACACATAACTTCACTCCTTGGCAAAAGAAACTTAGCCCTATCCAATTTCCATAACTGGTTCCTAGCTAATAGATTGACTATGAACAATACAAAAACTCAGCACATGGTGTTCGCAACCAGGAACATAGAAGATGTTAATAACCCCATCTCGGTCTCGTTCTTAGGACTTGAGATAGACAGCAAGTTAACCTGGGAACAACACATCAACACACTTGCGAAAAAATTGTGCTCGTCGATCTATTGCCTAAACAACCTAAGATGGTGTGCTTCCTTGATGGTCCAAAAATCATTTTTCTTTGCTTCCTTCCAAACCCGGATAACGTATGCCCTATTAATCTGGGGCCACTCTCCCCACACAGGACGCATATTCTCCTTGCAGCGTAGAGCCATTAGAGTCCTAGGGAATGTTAAATACAGATCTGATTGTAAATACAAATTTATTGAATTGGGTATATTAACATTCCCTTCCCTTTACATCCATTTATGTCTCATGTACGTACATGAACACCAAGACAGATTCTCTCTACAAAGCTCTGTCCATAGACACGACACGAGAAATAAGAACGAAATACGCCCTGACTTTACGAGGTTAGAGAAGTCAAGGTACAGCCTAAATTACCTGGCTATAAAATTCTACAATGTTCTCCCGACCAGCATCAAACTTTTGCCCCCGTTAAGATTCAAAAGGGTTTTAAAGAGATATTTAATATCTAAAGCGTTTTACTCCACTGCAGAATACCTAGATAATGAATTCAGTGATTTAGATGAAGATCAGTATACTGAGTAAACTATAGTATGCATCTCTCACATCTTTTTTACCCACCTTGTACTAGGATTACCGATTGACGATTGTAAAAATGTAAACATTTAATACATAATAAATATTATTATTATTATTATTATTATTATTATTATTAATCGTGCTCGATATTTTATGTTAATAACAGCTAATGTGGAAAATCCTGTTTCGCACATTTATGAGGTCACAAATGTAAAATAATTTTGATAGCTTTTGATGATAAGGCCGGGTATTCCTTGCTTACTTCCAACCAAAATTTCCCCGGGTTATTCGGATTTAATTGATCTTTTAGAGAGCTATCACAAGAAAGTTCTATTAATTTTTCCAGTTCATTAGTTGTTAGTTCAAAATTATCATTATATTCGACAATAAATGATCGAAAAAAAAATGACATATTTGCAACTAACCCGCGACCCCTTGGTGAATCTTGCACGATCCCAAGGGGGGCGCGCCCCCTCTTTGGAAACCGCTGTTGTAGTGCATCCCTAGATTCCATGGACGCCACGCCACGCTACTTATGTGAGTATGTTACCGAAAAACTAAAGAAAATATACAGCGAATTATGGTGTATCTACAGTAGGGTGACCATTCGTCCCGCATTTCGCGGGACGTCCCGCATTTTGATTTGGTGTCCCCAGGGCAGAATTTTGCTCTGTACTTATATTTGGGAGGTGAAGCCCTTTTTTTGCTCTTTACTTATATTTGGGAGGTGAGGACGTTTTTTTTGTTTGCTCTTCACTTATATTTCGGAAGTGACGACCTTTTTTTTGCTCCGTCCCGCATTGCCTTCTCCAAGAAAATGATCACCCTAATCTACAGTCTTTGACGTCTACAGCACCACCAGCAATGTCCCAATAAACAAACACAACCAATATCATCAAAGTCACCAAATAAATTATACGCCCTAAACCTCTCAGATTTCTTCAATGGTTAGAAACCGTTGAGTTTTTTACACTTGGTCCTATTTTCAAAAATTTTAGTATAGAACCTGTCTAAAAACACAGGTGGTTTTGTGTATATGAAAAATCATTTAATTACTTCCTTTCACTCTCTCTTTAGACACGTTCAATTCCCTGACAAAAAGAGAAAGAAATCAGTTAAGCAATTTAATCTCAATTTGTTTGAGAACTGGGGAATACAATATAACATTGATTTGTGTCCCCCAATACCGTTTATACCAGGTAATCTGTCAGAATCAGTACAGAATTATAAGAGTGTAATATTTCACGTTTGGTCTGCCTGTGACATTCAAAATAAAGGTCATATTTTAGTTATATATGTCTTATTCCAACGGTTAGCTTCGCAAAACCCATGTGACCACTAAATCAACTACCTTTATGGAATGTCAAATTCCGCTACTTTGAAATTTTATTGTTACACTTTACCGGAAAATGTACTGCTATTTCTTAGAATATGAGAAAATATAAAATACGTAGTAAATATTATAAATATGTTGTTCATATTTTACAGTATAACATGCACAATAGCATGTACTAATATAATAGACAAATCAATTGACTAGGCGTAGTACTGAGAAGTGACATTACTGGTAGTGGCGCTATGATCGGAGGAAATATGATTACCGATCAATTTGCTTATTGAGTATAAACATTACCTATAGAGGCGCTATTAAATTATAATTTAAACAATTTCCACTGGTTATTAAATTTACGCTTTTAAAAATTAAATGCAACATTTGCCAAAATATAACTAGAATTTTGAAAAAATAATTTAAACAATATAAAAATTCAAAAAAAAAAACAAAAAATAATATTGTCTCTTCTCGCAGGGTTCGATCCCTCTCGATCGAGTTAGTTGGGTGAGAAGCATGCGTCATAACCACTACACCAGGACACACCTTCCAATGCAGCGTGTTACAAAGCTATAACTTGTGTACATTATTAGCCAAAAAACACAAAAAATGCGTTTTTTTCCAAAAACATAATCTGATCAAAAATTTCTGTTGTACTATTCCGGTTCACACCAATGTACATTACTTAGAATTTTTTCAGATTTTTAGTTTAAATCATCTGGGCTACAGGTGTGGGACAAAAAAAATTTTGCACAATTTTGGCAATAATCGCTTTAAAATAATTTATTTTGCAAAAATAAAAATGTGATCGTCAATCCACGTACCAAGGGCTTTCGTTTGATACCCTACTCAGAATTATAAAAAAAATTTTTTTTTTTCGATGAGCACATATTTGTTTATGTTTTTAGGGGGATAGGTTTTTTAGATGTTTTAGTATTTTTCCTATGTGCGGGTCATAGAGTTGTATAAGCATGCCAAATTTCAACTCTCTAGGTTAAGCCGTTTGGCTACAATTTTTACCGAACAGACAGATAGACAGACAGACAGACAGACAGACAGACAGACAGACAGACAGACAGACAGACAGACAGACAGAAAGACAGACAGACGACCAAATGACGGTATAAGGGTTTTTTGGTCATACCTACAAAACCCTAAAAAACGCGGAAATTTATTACACAACCCAATACAAAATTCAATTATATTATTAATCCTGAAGAGCCTTAAAATCTTTTATTACAATATCGATTTGGTATAGAAATCGTTTTTAACGAAATCATTACGTATTATCTGAGTTGTAGTTTTGTTTTTAATCTTCGATTGAAAAAAGTTGTAGAGCCACTGTGTTAGAGCAAGAAACAAGAAAGCCCTTGACCTGCTCTATCCTTCTCTGGAAGATGTCCGGGCCGCATTCCGGTCCCACGCATCGGTCGATAAACATACACTGCTTTACCGGCTTAGCCTTTTCGGAAAGTTTTAAAACCACTGGATATAAATTATGTCACAATCGTAAAAAGACCTGGATTTTGAATCGGAAACTTTGATTGGACCTTTGGGAGGTAAAAATACAATTTTAGAAACATGGAAAACATTTCTTAAATTATTTAAACAGAGATTCTACGAACCGTAGTAATATAGCAGGGGTTGGTATGTTTTTGAATCTAAGTAGCCATTCGGGAAAAACAATATGAAAAGCTTAGAATAGTTTTTAAATATTTTAAAATAAGCGCACTCTTAACAGGATCCTACACTGTACACGCCAGAAAATCACTGTAAATAATTCATAGAAGGTTATTTACCTCGGGTTACGCCTCGGAAGATAATATCCACAATTATGATAAAAAATTGATGTGAAGTGTGAATTTTCACACATTTCAGGGTTTTGCAGGTATTTAGTAAGTGAATGATGATTATTTTGGATGCGAAAACAAATTTTATATTAAAATATTTTTTTTGTTAATTTTAATTCGAACGCCTAATACCATTGTTTAGGTTTCTAAATATGTGCAGTATTTTTTTTTTTTTTATATATATATATATAGCAAGGTTCATTAAGAATTTTAAAAATTGCGCCTATGGTTTCCATTGGTTGTTATAAGTTCCGCCCCTCTGTTTTCGTGTACATTGAAACAGAATTGAATTATAATTTAAACAATTTCCACTGGTTATTAAATTTACGCTTTTAATAATTAAATGCAACATTTGCCAAAATATAACTAGAATTTTGAAAACATAATTTAAACAATATAAAAATTTAAAAAAAAAACAAAAATTAATATTGTCTCTTCTCGCAGGGTTCGATCCCTTTCGGATCGAGTTACTTGGGTGAAAACCCAGCGTCAAAAACCACTACACCAGCATACACGTTCCAGTGTACCGTGTTACAAAGCTATAACTTGTGTACATTATTAGCAAAAAATCACAAAAAATGCGTTTTTTTCCAAAAACATAATCTGATCAAAAATTCCTGTTCTACTATTCCGGTTCACACCAATGTACATTACTTAGAATTTTTTCAGATTTATAGTTTAAACCATCTGGGCTACAGGGTGTGGGACAAAAATTTTTTTGCACAATTTTGGCAAAAATCGCTTCAAAATAATTTATTTTGCAAAAATAAAAATTTGATCGTTAATCCACGTACCAAGGGCTTTCCTTTGATATCCTAATCAGAATTATATAAAAAAAAAATTTTTTTCGATGAGCACATATTTGTTTATATTTTTAGGGGTATATGTTTTTTAGATGTTTTAGTATTTTTCCTATGTGCGGGCCAAAGAGTTGTATAAGCATGCCAAATTTCAACTCTCTAGATTTAGCCGTTTGGCTACAATTTTTACCGAACAGACAGACAGACAGACAGACAGACAGACAGACAGACAGACAGACAGACAGACAGACAGACAGACAGACAGACAGACAGACAGACAGACAGACAGACAGACAGACAGACAGACAGACAGACAGACAGACAGACAGACAGACAGACAGACAGACAGACAGACAGACAGACAGACAGACAGACAGACAGACGACAAAATGACGGTATAAGGGTTTTTTGGTCATACCTACAAAACCCTAAAAAAACTCGACTGCACTGCCTTGGTACACAAATAACTATTTTTGTTTTGTTCCTGGAAAGCGCTTATTTCGTTAGACGTCGACTGAAACGAAAAACAATTTGAACATTCTTGGGATAAATTAACCTATCTCGGCTTGTGCCGTCATGTAATATCCGAGGTTTTATAGCATTAACAAACAAGATACATTAGCGAAAATCCTTAAAATTAAATTATGAAAAAGATTCAAATAATGATATTAGTGAAAACTTTTTACAGTTTCAAGGAATAAATTGAACAAATCTACTTCATGCAATTCAAATTTACCTCGAGAAAAGAAGCTAAAAAGTTTAAGAGAAACGAGAATATTATTCCAGAACGATGAATCCTTTATAATTGGTTAAAGTTTTTATGAAATTTAAAGTTAAGATTTTTTATGAAATCAAATTCGATTATTTAAAATCACATGTAGTATATGTAGGTGTAATTCAAAATATCAATATAATCGACCATCATTATCAATTCTGGATCAACAACCCTTTTTGGGTCGTGGTCTTTTCAAGGATTCTCTTCCATTCACTCCGGTTCTTCTAACATCCCATTTTTAAACTTAATTTCATTTAAATATATAATCGATAGGGTTTACGGAAAAATTATCGCAGAAAATTCATCGCGAGATAATTCATCGCAGAAAATTCATCGCGGGAAAAATCAGCGCAAGAAAATTCATCGCGGGGAACATTCATCGCAGGGAAATTTTATCGCGAGAAAATTCATCGCAAGAAAATTCATCACTGGCAAAATTCGTTGCAAGAAAATTCATCGCAGGGAAATTAAGTTCCAATTTAATATAATAACTATCCTCCCGAAGCACAAGCTATCCTGCACTACATGGAAGATAACTGGATTGGTCGACTTGATCATCGATTAATTCGACGTCAACCACGATATCTGCATTCTCTTCGGAATAGCTGCAACGCTTGACGATGAGCCGAAAACGAATAATACTTGTGAAGCATGGCATCGTTCCTCTAGTGAACTGATTTTTTTTCTTTTTATTTTACCAGGTCTACAAGTATGAAATGCGGATTTTTTCAAACTTGCCGCGCAAACAGAGTGTATAGTTCAAAGTTTCAACACATATGGCGTTTTGTTAAGTTATCATTAAGTGTCAAATGCGTATAGGTTATAATTTGAAAACTGATCATATAGTTTTGTTTTACTGTGTTAAAAATGTCAAATTTTGTGCCAAATAAAGAGCATTCGCGGAGAGTACTACTGTTTTGTTTTCATTTGAAAAAAACTGCTGCTGAATCATACCGACTGCTTCGAGAAGCTTATGGTGAATATGCTCCATCGCAAGATACGTGTGAACGATGTTTCGGCGTTTCAAAAGTGGTGACTTTGATCTTACGGACAAAGAACATGGAAAACCTCCAAAAACATATGAAGATACCAAATTGGAAACATTGCTACAGGAAGACGATAGTCAATCACAAAAACAACTAGCATAGCAGTTAGGCCTTTGTCAACAAACTGTTTCCAATCGTCTACGAGAGATGGGTAAGATCCAGAAAGTCGGCAGATGGGTTCCCCATGCATTGAATGAGAGGCAGATGGAAAAACGCAAAAACACTTGTGAAATTTTGCTTGCACGATACAAAAGAAAGTCGTTTTTGCATCGTATCATTACTGGCGATGAAAAATGGATTTGTTTTGAAAATCCCAAACGCAAAAAATCATGGGTGAACCCAGGCTCACCATCCACATCGACTGCAAGACCGAATCGCTTTGGTAAAAAGACAATGCTCTTTACTTGCTGGGACCAAAAGGGTGTGGTCTATTATGAATTGTTAAAACCTGGTGAAACAGTTAATACCCAACGCTACCAACAACAACTGATCGAATTGAACCATTCGCTGCTCATAAAACGACCAGAATACGAAAGAAGACAGCACAAGGTAATCTTTCTTCACGATAACGCTCCATCACATAAGGCAAAAGCAGTTTGCAACACATTGGAGGCACTCAAGTGGGAAGTGCTACCCCATGCCGCTTACTCACCAGACTTGGCCCCTTCAGATTACCACTTGTTCGCATCGATGGGTCACGCACTTGTCGAGCAGCACTTTTGTTCATATAAAAATGTGAAAGAATGGCTAAATGAATGGTTTGGGGGGAAAGGGGAAGAGTTCTACTGGCGAGGTATTCACAAATTGCCTGAAAGATGGGAAAAATGTATAACTTCTAATGGAGCATAATTTGAATGAATAAACTTTTACTTTTCTTTTGGGTTTAATGTGTTTAATTTAAAAAAAAAAAATCCGCATTTCATACTTGTAGACCTGGTAGTTGCACCATCCTTGCTAAATTTCGTGCGCTACTGTGTTGACTTTACTGTGATTTTAAGTATTCAAGTACCAAGATTAGATAAGTTTCAGTACCACTGCCTCCCTTCCTTTGAGACTTTCAGAGAGTCTAGTCGATCTAATTTGCATAGAGCGTTTAAAAGATCGGGAAGGTTTGTGTACAATAAAAAGTCTTTATGTCTTTTAGTTAAATTTGTGTGGAGATTCTCTAGATATCAATGTTTTCCTAAGCTCTTTATGAGAGACATTCATCTTTTGATGAAATTTTATTTTATTTTTTGTCGTTTATTTTTATCTTAACACTTTTTTATATTTTCTCTCATAATAAAAGATTTTATGTTGACATTTAAACGTCAATTATGCTGCTTTTAAATAGATAAAAATCGATTTAAAGACGCCTTAAAGAGATTTTAAATTCGTAACACAATGACAAGCAAAAACAGCTTTTGTTTGAGCAAAATCTCTGATCCCGTCAAAAGTAATAAGAGAAGTAAGAAAGATAAAACCCAAGTGCGGTATTGAAACTTAAGCTTCAATAATTAGACTAGGAGTTTTACTACTCAGTTTTTTATCTATTTTTTTCCATTGTGGCAAAAATCAGAGTAAGAAAAGGGCGGCAACAATTCCCCCACAAACTATTTTTCTCTAGACCGCGGGTTTTTAACCGTTTTGAGCCGCGACCCAAATTAGGGAGCTACGTTTATGTACCAACCCAAAGGAGGAAAACAAGGTAACACAAAAAAAAAACTGATTATATGGATTTCAATGAAGAATACTTCATATAAAGTTTAATTTCAAAAACAAAAAACAACAAATGTATCAAGTTGAATAATACTTCCTCTGCCCGAAAATATGGTATAGGGGAAGCCGAGGCATAACGCGCACCTTAAGGATTATCTTTAATAAAATCTTAAGGAATATCGTAAAATATTTCGAAATACTTTTATTCGTAAGATGATTTATTGTTTAATTATTACAGACAGTAAAAAAACTTAGAAAAATACAAAAATAAAAGTTATGACGATATAAAAAAAAGCTTCCTTGTGCTCATTTTGCCCGGGTGTCGGGGCAGAATGAGAACGGGCGAGGTATAATGGGCAATCAGCTAAAATCTGGCGCAGAATGAACACACGTGAGTGCATTCTTCATCGTTATCATCTTCTCCACCGCAAGAACAATGAGCCCACTTGCCACATGTTCTGCACTGAAGCAATCATAGTCTCAATATGTCGTCTTCCATGGTTACAAAAACAGTGCTATGAAAACGCGTCTATATCAATCGAACACCTAAATCAGACTGAACAATATTGCACTAGATAGTTGCATAAACATGTCAAGACTTGTCTGGCACGAATAACATTGCCTATAAGTTCTGCGTAATTTAATTATAGCACAATTCCCAGAATTTAGGAAACATCCCTCACATATAAAGACCAATGAAAACGACATACTAAGGTACAGTCAGATTCATAAGTACAATACTAGAAACAGAGAACTTTTTACCATTCCTAGGCACAGATATAGTGCATCTAGAAATCTACCCTTAATTGCAGGTATCGGTCTCTATAATGCCCTGCCAGCTGTGCTCAGAAATAGCTGCAATGTCAAATTCAAAAGAGGCCTAAAAACATACTGCTTGAAGGAGCGTTTTATAGCGTCTCTGAATTTGTAGATACGATTAGTGTTGTAAAATTTTGAAACATATTATTGTTTGTATTGACGAAAGTTACTGTATCTTAAATGTACAATCAGCATCAATAAAATGATTTGATTTGATTTTATCAAAACATTAAAGATTCCATGTTTGAATTATCTTGCTAATATTATCAAATGGAGCATCTCTATTCTAATGCCACTTTAAAGCCATAGAATAATAATAATGTTTAGAGATTAGAGAGAAGATTCTACTTAAAATTTTAGCAACTAAGCTGAGAACAATGTAGAAGGGTCTCAGAACATTAATGACAAAAGTACACATCTGGGAATTGATACAGTTAGAAAATGGGTTAATATTGATAATGATAAGACACGATAATATTTACAAAAATACTTCATTTCGTTCCATGACAATATTTAAAGCTTCTAAATCCAAAGACATCTTACTCAATTTTTTTGTCAAAAATTCAGAATATCAATAAAAACTATTTCAATAAAGATCGTGGATTTACGTTTACTTTAAAAAGCTATGCTTCAAAGCTCTGTTTAATATTTGCTTATAAAGTTTTGAGCTTTACTGCATTAACTATTGAATGTAGTATTCAAAGTTCAATCATGGCCAACTGGATGCTTAGTAATTAACAAAAATATTGCTTTGAATAGGAAAAGTTTTGATTATTAAATTTGCTTTATTCAAAGTTTTGAACAGCGTATGTAATTAAAGACAAAAAACGTATATAAAGGCATATATGTATTGTAGTGGTAGATCAACTACTCTAGATGGACGGGATATATTTAGAGAATTGCCAATAATTAGCTATTGTGAGTTCAAGATTGTCATCTTGGTTTCTTAATATTCTGCCTAGCTTAAACTACGAAGAATATTCTGTTTATCCATTGTAGATCAATTTCTAAAGAATGTTCTGATTTTGGCCTTGCTAGCATAAATGCTTACCTCTATCAAAAGCAACGATAAACAGTCGGTAGAAAAATAAACGAATCTCTACTCTCCGTCCAGAATATTCTTAGTTTAAGCCTGTAGATAAACTTCTCTAAAGTTTGGACTTTCGTTTCGATAACTTCTGACATGGTGTACTATGAGTGTCATACTTACAGTTTATTTACTTAATAATATCCCGCAATATGCTTCGTTTTAATGCCATGTGCCAATACTAAATCTAATCTAAATTAGCCTAAATATTCCA
Source organism: Liopterus haemorrhoidalis (assembly GCA_963971575.1). Taxonomy (NCBI): domain Eukaryota; kingdom Metazoa; phylum Arthropoda; class Insecta; order Coleoptera; family Dytiscidae; genus Liopterus; species Liopterus haemorrhoidalis. The sequence goes on from OZ020624.1 coordinate 24,162,760, forward strand.
CTGCTGGGCAAAACCACTCCTGCCTTCCAATTTTCACGATCACTCGTTACAGTTGGCCCCCTTGTGTCGAAATAGATTCTCCAACGTATTTAGCGCCCTCTGTTTCTTTTGTGGTATCTCGGAGTCCATGCGGCATATTCTTTGCTCCAATGATCATCCTTGGTTCTCATCATATGTCCTGTCCATTTTAATGTTTTAGCAAATTTCACTCATTTTCCGTTTCTCACATGTCAGTTTTTTATTCTTTGTTTTCTGGACAGAATTTTTCTTTCCATGTTCCTTTGACAGAAACGTATATTGTTTTCTTGTTTTTGTCAGTTCCCAACTGGGATTTATACTAATGGTTACTAGAAAATTAACAAGATATTACCCAATGTTCTCTGTTGTTGGAAAACAATAGCTGTTGGGTTTTAAATTCAATTTTGCTTAATCTCTTCACCAAGACCTGGATTAGTTACTGGTTTATTTCTTGGTAGTTTTCGGACTGATTAAGCAGCGTGGTATCGTCTGCATATAAGTCTTTGCATCATTTATGAAAGTTGGCAAATCATTCATGTAAATCAGAAACAACAGTGAGACTAGTAATGAACCTTGCGGTACACCAAAATGGATTTTTTTGCTCTTCAGATTTAATATAAATTGTCCATATATATTTCTACTGGTTTGTTAAGATTGTCAATATTAAATAAATAAACATGAAATAGTTTTTGTTAAGAAATTTGTATTGTTTATCTTATGAAACGTTTCGCCAACATAAAACACAGTGTTATCTACCGCAGTAGATTTATCACGGATCCATTGTATATCTGTTCCCTTTATTTTTACATTTATTATTCATATTTGGATCACTGATAAGATATCTCCATATCATTTCTCTATACAATTATAGTACTACGGATAATTCTTTTATTATCTAGAATGCTTTCTTCATAGGCGAGATATAATTTTTCTAAACCAATATCAAAATTTACATAATGTTTTACCATGTCTCCACACTATATAGACATCATGGTTCGAACATCAACTCCATTTATGACTGATGCTACATTTTGTGATGTACATAAATTAGATATTATACTAGAATAGCGCCTGAGGAAGCCAATGATTTTTTGGCGATTGAGTGTTCCTAGAAATAATACAAGACTCTCCAAATAAAGCTGAATGAATTATCTACATAAAAATAATTTCATTTTCAATCACCTGCGTGCCAATAAATTTTATTGTCGTCCAATACTGGCAAGCGTGTTCTGGTTGCTGCATCTCCATTAGAAGTTTCCACGTATAGAATCAATAAGAGAAAAAGGGCAATAATCTCTACAAGGTTCTTATGACCAAGTATAAGTAAAATTTATCCAGGTCTTGGTCTTCTATATTCAAAATAATCAAAAATCTGATTGTTATATAGTTGTTATTTCAACAAAAACACAATTTCCGGCCTCGGTATCCGGTTATGTATTTTGATGTCTCACTTGTTACTTCAAAAACAGTTTAAAAGTTTCACAGAAACTTTACGTAACTTTCTCGTCGCCAAGATAACACTAGATATATATCTAAATGTTTTGTAACAGTTACATTATGAACGATAAACGATGTTAACTGATAAGTCAACAATGTCGTAAGGTGAGAAATTGTTTTACACATGGTAGTATATGAAAAATAGACAAAACAGGTGTAGTTGAATATAGTAGATGAAATGGAGCTCATAACACCATATGCAATTCGAGTTCTTACGGTTGGATTATAGAACGGGGCACTATAATAAAAAAAATAGACATAGGGTATAAGATAACTGGCGAGATAATTTATGTATGGGTGAAACTGTTACACGGGAGATTATTAGTTCATATGGCTTGTCGGTTAAACTACTAAAATCGGTCAAGGATCAAGTCATCTCACCTTTAACGAAAATAATTAATTCCTGTATTTTACAAAACTGTTTTCCTGATAAGCTAAAAATAGCAAAAGTTCTTCCATTGCATAAGAAAGGAGACATCAATAATGTAAATAATTACCGCCCCATTTCTATTCTGCCAGTTTTTTCAAAAATTGTAGAAAAAATGCTTTACAAACAAATATCTCAATATTTTACCGAAAATGATTTGTTTTACAACTCTCAGTTTGGTTTCAGAATTAACAAAAGCACAACTGATGCTGTTTTGGACTTTGTCGGTTATATTGTGGACGCATTGGAAGCTGGTGAATACTGTGTTGGTACCTTCTTAGATCTCAGCAAAGCATTTGACTGCATCTCGCATCACATTTTATTAAATAAGCTATATCTTTATGGTTTTGATGAAAACAGCTGCTCCTTGCTTAGATCATATCTATCGGATAGGAAACAATTTACTCAGCTTGACAACAATAACTCTAAAACTCTTCCGTTACAGTTTGGTGTTCCACAAGGTTCCATACTTGGTCCGTTACTCCTTTTAATATATTTTAATGACCTAACCCTTTTTATGACTTCTAAAACAGTTCTCTACGCAGACGACACAACGTTATTAACTAGAAACTCCAATCTAAGTGCTCTCTTTTCCGAGAATAGATCCTTGACAGCTGATGCAAATTCTTGGTTTGACACCAATAAATTATGCTTAAACACGGACAAATCCCAGACCCTGCTGTTTACTACTAGGAAACATAATTTTGAAAACCCTCATTACGTATTTCTTGACTTTCTTGTTTCCACGTAGATCTTGGCATCCACGTAGATCCTCATTTACGTTGTGACCAACACACGGAATTTCTTAGTAGAAAACTTAGGTCCACCATCTACCTGATAAGGAGGTTGAAATACGAAGTATGTAAAGAGGTCGTATTGAAAGCCTATTTTTCATTATTTCAGTCCCACCTAAATTATGGGATACTTATATGGTGACATTCTCCGTCCGCTGACAGAATTTTTAGCCTTCAGCGTAAAACTGTCAGAATTATCGCCGGCGCTGCCTACAGAGCCGAATGTCGAGATTATTTTACAAGTCTCAAAATAATGACTTTACCAGCATTATTCATTTATAATTGCCTCTTGCTAATACATAAGAATTTGAGCAAATTCACTACTGTTGGAGACTCGCATAAATACAATACTCGCTCAAAAAACGATATCCGTTCTCAATACCTTCGTATGAACAAATCCAGAAATAGCTCAAATTATTATTGTATAAAATTTTTCCCCTAGCGCACTAAGGAAAAGGGCGCCGACAAGCTTGGCTAAGGGGCGCCACATTGCGAAGGTGAGGACCTTTTTTTTTGCTCATCACTTGGATTTTGGGAGGTGAGGACCTTTTTTTGCTCATCACTTGGATTTTGGGGAGTGAGGACCACTTTTTTTTGCCAAGGGCGCCAAAACACAGTTTTGCCCCTAGCGCAAGTTTTCCTTACTGCGGCTCTGTTTGGGAGCACAGCTAATCATCCCCCATGGCTGCACTACTGTACCATCCTCTTCTTGCACTCTACATACAAAACTGTGAGCCAAATCCCATCCATCTCGTAACGTACGTCACTGGTTTGTTATTAAATCTCTATTCATGTTACCAAAATTCGATTGTTCATACAATAACAGGAAATATGTAATTTAATATAACCCCATTCCGGTAACAAATCAGCAGCATCACATGCAAGTGACAAGTGTGCTAATGACAAGCTGAACATCACGACCACATGCTCATGAATGTTAACTTTCTTCACTGCCACTGATGACAAGTGGACGTGTTCAACAACCGACCTCAACATACAAGGTCACGGTATATACTTCACTTCCTGTATAACTCTCTACCTACCTTATCTACATCACCAGGATATATTAAAGGGTGATAGGACTACCGAAAATTTTATCTACAACACTAATAAAATTTAAAGATATTTGCTTGTTGAAAAGTTATGTGTGGATTCTACAACAAATTTTATGGAATTTAAACACTTTTTATGGCCTTTTCTTAGTCACCGTTAGTCATATTTTATCCTCATACTTCTTCTTATTCTATTTTCTGGTCATCCCAGATGTTCTTATATATTAAAACTTGCAAGAAGATCTTACGGCATATATTCATTGGACATTCTAAGAAGGTTAACAAGAGTAATTAATTAACCAGATCGGTTACGAACGTTTGAATGTTTTCGAGTAACTAAGGAGGCTGAGGAGCCACAGGAATGTTTTTATTTGCCAAAAACACGTTCTGTGAAAGAGTCATCCCAAATTCATTGATCAAAATCTGATGAACGGTAGTGTGAGTCAAATTCAACTCTTCCCCGATCAATCTGACTGTCAACCGACGATCTGAACGCACAAGATCCCGGATTCTGTCAACATTTTCATCGGTTCTTGAAGATGAAGGCCTTCAGCTGCGTGATTCATCTTCAATCAATTCTCTTTCTCAGTCGTTTCCTTCTGAAAATGCCTTAAACCACCAAAAAACGTGGGTCCTTGACAAAACACTGTCTCCGTAGGCCTGCCGAAGTTTTGCAAAAGTTTCCGTTGCACTGTGCCCAAGCCTGAAGCAAAACCTGATAGCACACCGTTGCTCGTAATAAATGTCACTCATTTTTAGAACGCGCTAGAAAAAAATGTTTCACGAAAAAAAAAAAAAAAACGCTACGGACAACAAAATGACTCTAGCGAGTTCAAACTCGTACTGAAGGCATGTTCACCTTTCGCCCCTCCAAGTCCCGCGTCCCAAATGTTGCTAGATCAAACGCTATGTTGCCAGTCCGGTTACTTAAATTACAAACCTCGTATATTCCAGTCAATCTCAAGCCTTTTTACATCTACACTCTTTTAAAATATTTCTTTAAGTATTCAAAGCACCTCCCAAGCCCTCAAAAATCACGTTTTTAAAGAACACATTTGTCTAGTTACTGAACGAGAGACTTCTAATAGAAAGCAGCCTTCCGATAAAAAAATCCGTATACGCGCAACCTACACTGTTAAATCAGCCAAAATCCACAAAGTCTTGTTTTTGTGTTTACGTTTATGACCTTTGTTACTAAGACAATTAGCAGACTATTATTTTTTTTAATGAAAAGATCATGCCTAAACGGGATTCAAACCAGAAAACTTAGCAACGTTACGCCGGTCAGCCACCCAGGGTTGTTATGAGTATGGAGTAGTTATGAAGTAGCAGTAATTTAATTTGTTTGCTATTCCCAAATATAATATAAATACGTTCGTAATGTTACCACATATTCGAAAATATGCATTTTACATGATACAATAAACTAGAATTTAATAAAGCCAACAAACAATATACGTTGCATATTATTCGTTGTCCTAAATTCAACCAAACTTCAACATTCACATAAGACAATTCAAGAGAATCTCAAGACTTCACTTCATAACGGAAATTGTTAAATTCCATGCCATTCAAGATTTCTCTACAGTTAAAAACTCCCAAAGACTGAGAGTATATTCACTTCCACAATACAAGAGGAAGGAACAGTTTGAAAGGTAAGAAGGATGTTAAGAGGGCTATTGAGCACATGTGCATGTTCACAAAACGTTAAGATGTAGCTGTCATCATCTTTATGCAGTTTTAGTAAAAATTCCTTATTTCGTATCATCTTCGTTTAAAATTCAAAACATTTTCGAAGGAATTTTAATGTTTTTGTAATGTTAATTTTGTAAGTTATACTATGCTTTTCCAGTTTATTACGTCATATTTTATTTATATATTTATTATGAATAAATATCCGTTTAAATAGTTCTAAATATATACTATTACCAACGTCAAGGTAGTCAAAATAAACAGCATTAACAAGTGGTAGTATTTAAAATCATTAAATGGCACTATGTTGTGCTTGCTCCAAGAATTTTTCAATACAAGTTTAGAAAATTGTAGTAGAGTATATATAAGACCATTCCTACAAGTCATGATTTTATTACCAGATGCATTTTGAGAAATTCAACGGATAAAAGCAAGCAGATTGCGTGAAAACGTAAATAAACGAGTTGTGTAAATTAAGTAACCGGACTAGAGATGGGTCGTTCATGAACGAACCGGCTCACTGAGCCGGCTCAGTACACTGACCGAAGTGACACGGTTCACCAAATTGAAATGAACCGGCTCACGGCTCACTGTATAGTTTCAAGTTTCAAGGATACGATTGGTCGGGCGATTGTGAGCAGTGACCGGAGTGATCCTGATCTGGATCGATGTCATGTTGTACTTCGCGAGAACTCGGCTTGTAATGTATTATCATAAAGTGTATTTTGTCATCAATTTGTAGGGCAGTTTATTTGAAACTAATAGGCTTAGTCTGTATTTTATTACAACCATACTATATAAAAATATTAAAAATATTTCCCAAATCCCAGATGTCCGATTTATAAGAGCAATAAACATCGCCATAAACTTAACACATCTGGTTTAAAATACAGTAGCTACATAAAGTGAATTGTTTGTTTCAAAAATGTTAGATAAGAGCCGGGACTAAGCGACGTTCTACCTACGAGCGAACGACCGACAACTGACTGACCTGTGTCTCGGGATCATGTTTACAGTTCATATATTGCAAGAACCGGCTCTAAGCGACGTTCTACCTACGACCGAACGACCGACCGACCTGTGCGCGGGATCATGTTTACAGTTCATATATTGCAAGAACTGGCTCTAAGCAAGAGCCGGCTCTAAGCGACGTTCTACTTACGTCCGAACGACCGACCGACCTGTGTCTCGGGATCATGTTTACAGTTCATATATTGCAAGAACAGGCTCTAAGCAAGAGTCGGCTCTAAGCGACGTTCTACCTACGAACTAACGACCGACCTGTGTCTCGGAAACATGTTTACTTAACCGGATCACTGAGCCGGATCAATGAACCGGCTCAACAAACTGAACGACCTCCACTGATCCGGTTCCGCAAACTGAGCCCAAAATTCCCATCTCACACAAGTCACAAGGACGTCACAAGACTCAAGTCAAGGACTCCTGGTGTCCTTTTGGTCCTGTGAAAGGTTTTTTGGAACCATTCGACCGACGATCTGAACGCACAAGATCCCGGATTCTATCGACATTTTCGAGATTTCGATGGATCTCCACGAATCGAGGTCCCTACATAACGGTTTGACTATTTTTAGCATGTCTGTCGGTCTGTCTGTCCGTCTGTCTGTCTGTCTGTGTGTCTATCTGTCCGTCCATCCGTCTGTCTGTCTGTTTGTGTACACGTGCAGAGCAAATTCGGCTAAAAGGATTTTTATGAAACTTCTTATTTAAGTTTTTAACAATGGCACGAGTTGGTCAACTTTTGGTAAAAATCGGTTGACTAGAAATGGGAGTTTACTCGTGTCGATTTTAAGATTTTTGCGAATATTTAACAACAGAAAAATATTTCGATATTTGTTAAATATTTATTTTTTCATACTTACATGTAACGTTTCCATGGTCATGATAAATCATATCTCTGTTAGAAAATATTAGGCCAAGCTATTTCTGCTCTGCTGCTAGAATGTATTTTATACAAGTACTTTGTGATGGCGGTCGGTCCTGTAGTGGCCACAGATGATTTTTTTTTTTTTTTCAATTTAGCAATTCGAAATTCTATCAATAATAAAACAAGGTTTGAATAATTCGTTAGAATTTTCAACCAATGGTTCTATTTTGAAACACCTCACTAGTATGTTAAATAACTCCTGACGTATAGTTTTGCACATCAATTACGCGATATAACAACTATTAAACCTCAAGGTTGACTTGACAATGTTCAACAATCAACGGAAAATTTAGTAAACATGTTTTATCAATATTCGAAGTGCAGAAAATACCAATATTTTCCTTTCTTCTGCAACTTTTATATATTCCCTCAAGACCCAAGTTTATTTAAGTGAAATTTTTACGGTTGAGTTTAATCGTTTGAATAATTTGAAAGACAGGAATATTTGCAAGAATGGTCGGTATTTCTGAAGTTTTATCCTGGACATTTTAAGGAATATTGCGGATGAAGTTATACATAAAAATATACATTTAAAATCTACAGAAAATATATAAGTAAATAATATAATTTATTATATAAGAATATGCTCCGAGGACAACCTCACCTAAAATATGTAAGGGAGATAGGTAATTTTGGTATTCATTCAGAAATAAAATTTAATAAATAAATTCAATATAAGTCCGCCCGGACAATGACAAACTTTCGCAAACTTAAATTTTTTTTTATGGTTTATTATTTAAGGAGATTTTCGTTCAAAGTTATTACCTAATAACTTTGTCAATTCCTTGAACAAATGTTCATACCCTTATTCGTAGAAATACCTAGATGTGCCTCATAAATACACACGTCTCTCTGAAGATTTGGTCAGAAAGAATTCGGTCCGATTAGCGTAAACAACTAAGTTGTTGAATTCTTAGAAGCACTGTGTCGGCAATCTGGTGGTCTATCCGATTCTATTTGTTTTAATCTTTTCATTATTTTAATATCTATATTTTAATCTTTCAAACTTACTCTTGTAAATAGTATATTATAATAAATCAAATTCATTCACTTTAAACCGACTTACTTAACGTGCGTAAACCTTCACCTTTACGATTTTTTCGTTTTTCAAGCAAAATTTTTTTCTCTCTGATTTACTTCAAAATGTGTATACTTATATATTATGGGTCGGAGATCTCAAAAATAATCTCAATTACAAGCTATGCTTTACCGATTTTGAATACTAAAAACAAAAAAAAAACAAAAATAAACGACGGCAAATGCAATAATTCCATCATAACATTCAAGAAAAACCATATTTAAAAAAATACATATGAAGAGGCGCTTTAAATATATTTTGTAGGCTCCCCACCAACATTGGTCTATATACATTTTTTTTTTTAAATCAGCTGTGGCCACCACAGGACCGACCGCCATCGTAAAGTACTTATATAAAATACATTCTAGCAGCAGAGTAGAAATAACTTGGCCTAGTATTTTCTAAACAGAGATATTATTTATCATGACCATGGAAACGTTACATATAAGTATGAAAAAATTGAGACTTTATTATTCTTTATTAATTGACAGAAATTATTCGAAATTTTTCGTTTTATCAAAGAACGTCTCAAATAAAAGTTATTAGTTATTGCTTTTATAGCAAATTTTGTTCAAAATTTTTTTTTCGAAATATTTTTCTGTTGTGAAATATTCACAAAAATCTTAAAATCGACACGAGTAAACTCCCATTTTTAGTCAACCGATTTTTACCAAAAGTTGATCAACTCGTGCCATTGATGGCAGAAGCTTAAATATGAAGTTTCATAAAAATCCTTTCAGCTGAATTTGCCCTGCACGTGTACACAGACAGACGGACAGACTGTAAAGTCTCAATTTTTTCATATTTATATGTAATGTTTCCATGGTCATGATAAATAATATCTCTGTTAAAAAATAAAAGGACAAGTTATTTCTACTCTGCTGCTAGAATGTAATTTATATAAGTACTTTATGATGGCGATCGGTCCTGTGGTGGCCACAGCTGATTTTTATTTTGGATGGCTTTCAAATGCTCTCCAAATCTTGTAACAAATTTTCGACCAACTTGGCCTATATATTTTGTTGAGAAATCTTGGCATGATTCTTGATAAAGTCCACTTTTGTTGTGTAAATCAGTTTTATTTAGTTTGCTTATTATTAACAAGTATTGAGGTCCCTACATAACGTTTCGACTATTTTTAGCATGATGTCTGTCGGTCTGTCTGTCTCTCCGTCCGTCCGTCCGTCTGTCTGTCTGTCTGTCTATCTATCTGTCTGTCTGTCTGTCTGTCTGTCTGTCTGTCTGTCTGTCTGTCTGTCTGTCTGTCTGTCAGTCTGTCTGTCTGTCCTTCCGTCTGTCTGTGTACACGTACAGAGCAAATTTGGCTAAAAGGATTTTTATGAAACTTCATATTTAAGCTTCTGACATCAATGGCACGAGTTGATCAACTTTTGGTAAAAATTTGTTGATTACAAATGGGAGTTTCTCGTGTCGATTTTAAGATTTTTGAGAATATTTAACAACAGAAAAATGTTTAGAAAAAATGTATTTAACAAAATTTGCTATAAAAGCAATAACTAGCAACATTTATTTGAGACATTTTTTGATAAAACGAAAAATTTTTCGAATTAAGTCTCAATTTTTTTATATTTATATGTAACGTTTCCATGGTTATGATAAATAATATCTGTTAGAAAATATTAGCCCAAGTTATTTCTACTCTACTCCTAGAATGTATTTTATACAAGTACTTTGTGATGGCGGTCGGTCCTGTGGTGGCCACAGCTGAATTTTAATTGTATATTTATTATAAAAGGCTGGAGTTATATTTGATTTCTTTAATTTTCATCCTATTTTAGCATTTATACATGTGTAGGGCTTAAAAATTCAAAAATATTGCAAAATCAATTTTAATAAAATAAAAAAGTATGTGCTTAAATTGACCTGTTCGCTATGTGCAAATCAACGGCTAAGTACTATTGTCGCCAATCATATTTCCTTCGAACACAACGCCGCTACCGGTAATATCACTTCTCAATTACCTAACTAAAAATCTATTATGACATAAAAAAATATGTTCATTCAATAAAGTTTATAACACTATTAAGGTATATCACATGTTTTATTGTTCATCTTTTGTAACTTTAGTAAAACTGACATAATATTTATAACAATGTCTAACTTTTCGGGTTAAACTCGGGTAAATTTGGCGTCACGTCTACGGAAAATTTGACCCAGTTTCCCTAGTTTTCGTTGACACGTCCCCTGTTTCCGTTGACGGCTTATTTATATAACATTACTCTTGATCGTAAAAACATTTAAAGATAAAAAATTGACGTTTTAGAGGATATTCCGGTAATAAGTGAAATCAGAGTTTGATTGACAATAAATTGAAGTATACGAGATTATTAAATAAAATTGCAATAGAGATATTTCATGAATAAATATTTGATGAACTGGAAAATAAATACGGAGAGAAAATCAAGGAAAATAAAATGAAGAACACTAATAATTCAAGAAATTCTTTTTAAAAATCAGATGAGATAAAACATCTTACAACTTGGAACTTCAGATATTTGTAAACTGATGTATTCACGAGGGTTGTCTTTTATATTTCGGGATTTGAAATCAAAAACAATTATTTATCAACAAAAGTGGTTTACAAAATATTCTCCATGAAGATCAATACACTTTTGCATGCGTTTGAACCAATTTTCGAACCACTTTTTCCAATCCGATTCAGGCATTTTCCACTCCGATTGCCAAATTATGTGGGATTCATCGCGAACAACTCTTTTTGACGGCCAAATGCAATAGTGGTCTTGTTTCGTCAGAGCAAAGTCGGTCAAGTGTTACCTTGACGGACTCGCTGAGCGCTCTGAACAGTATCCAAGATCCAGATCCAGTGCATCCTCTTGTACTAAAGATCCGGTTGCTACTCTACAATCTGAATGCTCAGAATGTGAGGATAGAGCTTTTTTGGATACCGGGACATGTTGGTATTAAACGAAGCGGCTGATGAAGCTGCAAAAGCCGCCTCCCACAGACCTATGATTGATGTGAGTTTCATATTTCCAGATGATGCAAAGAGTCATCTGAAACATCTGGTTTTAGCCAGGTGACAACATGAGTGGAACAGTATACAGAACGTCAAGTTGAGACAGATTAAGGGAGACGTTAAACCATGGGGTTCTTCCTGCAGGATTACCTGCTGGGAAGAAAACGCCATCACACGCCTCCGTATAGGCCACTGTTGGTGGACCTATGGACACCTCCTTCGAGGTGAAGAGTCCCCTATCTGTGAGACGTGTAACACAGATTTGTCTGTGTTACACTTTTTAACTGAGTGTGTACAGTTCAAGGATGTCAGGGAGAGGTTAGGTCTGTGGCTATGACCTGTCAGTTGCTTTAGGTGACGACAGAGTACTCATGGACAGGCTGATACTCTTCCTGAGAAAATCGAACTTACTGTTTTATGTGTGAAGTCTTGCACCTTATTTTAAAGTGTACTATTTATAGACTGTGATATGCGATGGTAATTGGCCCCTTTACAGCCTCTTACCATCACCTTGCGTCTGTTCATTTTTTCGAACACTTTTTATTTTATTTATTTGTATTTTTCCGGGCAAGATTTCTTTTATTGAATATGCGATATTTTCATGATTTTATTTATTTATTTATTCTATAATTTATTGTTTTTATTATGTAGCGTACTCATTTAGATGGGCTGCGTTAGGCGCAAATAGTCTTTGTTGCTGTGCGCCAAAAATTTTAACTAACTAACTAACTATTTGTAAACTGATGTATTCACTTACGAGATCTTAACTCTCACTTAAATCTCACGATAAGTCACATGACGATCTTGCAGTATTAGTTCACGCACAGCATCAATGTTTTCCGGAAAAACAACCGATTTTGGACGACCTTCACGAGATTCGTCCTTAGCGAACTACGGCCACAATTGAAGTCGACAAACCATCGATAAACAGTAATCTTTGATGGTACTTCATCGCCAAACGTCGAATTAAGTTCATCGATGCACTGTTGTTGGGTTAATCCACGTCGAAAGTTAAAAAATAATCTTTAGAAAATGTTAATATCCGGTAATACCCTTTTCACACTAGATCTTTAAGATCGGATGTTAAAGTGAATGTATCTTTAAACGCTAATGTGAAACCGTATGGCCTCGGTTAAATACAAGCGATATTTAAGACAGAGATCTGCGTCTTAAACTTCGTCCGCATTGCCAACTTAATTTCTATTATAAAAAAATACTCCTTGAATTTGTGCTGTCAACATTTTATATTATCATAAACAAGAATACTGTATTATATCGACGTTATAAGAAGTTTATACTTATTGTTATAATAAAATTATTTATTTTAATTATGTGTTTAATAAAATACAGAGCTACAATAATTGAGATAAAATGTATCGACTTACATATTAATACAGGTGTAATATATTCTTTATTGTAGTGCCTTTATTGTAGAATGAAATGAAATATCCTTAATTGTTTATAATAATTCAAAATGTGCGTCTGCGCAGACAGGTCAAAACTGGTAATTTCATGACGGTAACTTAAGGACAAAATTACTGTAGCTGATGACAGCACCAGAGATTTAAACATCAAGTGTGAAAGCATACCGATCTTAAACATCGGTGAACTTTAAGTTCACTCGTCTTAAAGATCTAGTGTGAAAAGGGTATAACTATTCTTGGAGTCTCTTTGAAACATTAGCAATTGATCTAAATATACATATTCCTTCACCACTTCTAAATTTTGTTGGTTAATACGAATATATGATGAATTATTTGTGCAATAATTTGGACGTCATAATCTTGACCGATAGACTGCTTTGTTTAATATCTATAAACAATTGCAACACCATTTCTTCTAAATTAAAATTCTCTGCTAGTATGACTATATTATCAGCAAACTGCGTGAGTTGTTATTTTCTAATAATTTAAATCGAATTAAACTTTACAAATAAAAGAATGGCAATGAATTTTGAACAATAAAAACATTAATTAATATTTTAAAAATGTTAATTAATTTTTTAACTTCTGTTTTACAAAGGATATGACTACATTTGAAGTTATATAAAAAAGAGATAATGCGTTGTTAAGCAAAATACATTTTTAAATAATATTTATTAACTAGTTTTGTAACTTTATAGAATATACTTCACTATTGCAAGATCAGTTTTAATAGTTTTATTTTTAGGGTGTTGTAGGTATGACCAAAAAACCCTTATACCGTCATTTTGTCGTCTGTCTGTCTGTTCGGTAAAAATTATAGCCAAACGGCTAAACCTAGAGAGTTGAAATTTGGCATGCTTATACAACTCTATGACCCGCACATAGGAAAAATACTAAAACATCTAAAAAACATATCCCCCTAAAAATATAAACAAATATCTGCTCATGGAAAAAAATATATATATATTTTTTTTAAATTCTGAGTAGAGTATCAAATGAAAGCCCTTAGTACGTGGATTAATGATCAAAATTTTATTTTTGCAAAATCAATTATTTTGACGCGATTTTTGCCAAAATTGTGTCTTGATCGTTGAACAGTGTGTGTCGACGCACTGTAATGGTAGAGCAATATTTCGCACAATCCTGTTTTTAATTTCTTATTTCGGCCCCACTGTATGCAGCAGAACATTACTAATTTTACGATAGTATGATACAGGCTGAAATTTGTCTGTTGTGATTACGAGCCCTGTCCACTTTCAGTTGGCCCAGCTATGAAATTTTCAGTTTCTTTAGAAATTATTAAATAATAAGTAAAAGTAAATGCTGCTTTGTACATTTTTTGACAATATAATCATATTAGAAGCAAAGGGGTCAAAATTTATTCCGTAATATTTAATTTGTGATTATAAAAATAATATTCGTAAAATAAACGAATTTTTTGTGTTCGTGTATTCTTGTACTGTATATAAAATAACTGGGTTTTTGCGGTAGCTATGCGTAATAGGCGTTGGAAAACAAAGTTTGTTTATTGACTGTGATGTATTAAAAGTGTTAAGTCTAAATAATTTTAAAACATGGGCAGAGGCAAAGCTATTGATGAAAAAATTCGGTTAATCATTGTGAACTTAGCAAAAACAGGAAAAATCAATTCCGAAATCGGAAAATTATTAGGTTTGTCAAGATACAGTATTAGAAATATTGTAAAATTGTACAAAACAAGTGGTTCAGTTGCCCCAAAGCCCCAGTACGTGAAGAAAACTACACTGACGGACAATGAGAAACGTGCATTGAAAAGAATTATTAAGGATAACAGACGTGCTAACTACAGTCAATTGGGTGTACTGTGGAGCGATGTTGTTGGAAGACGTGTTTCAAGGTCTACATGTCATAAGGAAGATGAAGCCGCTTGCCATACGTCAAAAAAATCTTTGAAATGGTTCCGTGATCATTCTATTCCACTTTTAGAGTGGGGTGACAGTAGCCCAGACTTATCCCCCATCGAGACACTTTGGCACGAAATGAAAAACGATTGGGTATAACACCGGCTAGAACAATTCCAGAATTAAGACTAAAGCTTCAAGAAATATGGGATAATTTTACTCCTCGACAATACCAAGACCTTGTAGATACTATGCCTAGAAGAATTAATGCCGTTATAAAAATGAAAGGTGACGTTACCCAGTGGTAACTTATGAAATAGGTTTCCAAGTTAATGGCTTTCCAATGGATATATTATTTTTTTCTTATTAATTTACTTTAATAGTTGTAAATATTAATCGTAAATCTCTAAAATGTTTAATTGAAAATAAAATAATACCTAGATTTCATGAGTATTCGCAATCTGTTAATTGAACACCAATAAGTAAAAATTTCGTAGCTGGGCCAACAGATAGTGGACAGGGCTCGTATTACTATTGAGCATATAATATTACGGGAATATACAATGTTTGACAGAACTTTCAGAGTAACCCACCTATGTACGTCTACTAGGTCCACAGTTTTCTTCTTTTTTTTTTTTGTAAATTTGGTTTTATTATTGTTTTGGTACTTCTGGTTTCTGTAGGCGCCTTAACACATACCTGATGAATGAAATTTCAAATTTTTGTGATAGGTTCCTTATAAAGGTGCTGTTTAAATTAAGTGTATAACCAACCAGGTAGGTGGCACAAACATATCTTTTTTGTAACACTAATTTGAATAGCAAATTGTGTGACCATGAATAATAATATTTTGACAGATCTATCAATTTATGATGATTTATAAAGCTTGGGCGACTAACTGTTCATAATAATAAATTTTACTTCAGGATACAAATTAAAACAGAGGCAACAAGAGACTTTTTCGATGACCGATGCCATGTTATGATGCTAAAAGTACTACCAAATTATGAAACAAAAACTGCAAACATCGACTCTTAAGAAACTATTCATCATCATCACAGTATTATGCTGCGGTTACTAAGACACTAAGTACGCTATGTACGCCAAGTTTTTGAATCGTGAGAAAAATTGTTCCCTTTGTAAACAACATAAGGATTGAACTACGCAAGTTATGTACACTAAGTTTGCTGTCTAGCTAAAGCAAAGTTCAAACTGGTTACTACTCATTAGAAAATATTCACAAAACTTCATCTTCACCTTTTCATCAGATGACAAAATTTACCACACTCTATTATTTTCATGTAAACTTCGTGTACCCACTTTCTTTCACGTTTATTAACCAATACATGTAGCAACAGAACCTCTCCGTCACTGTCATTGCTCAGAGCTATTTACCAAGCAACATCTTATACAAAACTGACGACGATAGAAACAGAAATTTCGTTCTTTTTCTCTGTGTCTCCTACGAATCGTAACCAGTGTGGCCACTTGTTGTAGCGAACGTATCATACGTAGCATGTACCGCGTAGCGCTCTGTGTGGCCTCAACATAAGTATAGATGATCCTAGACGAAATTAAACATGAAGAATTGGACGTAATACTGACCATATTACTCCATAATGTAAACCGATTGGAAAATATGGTCACGAAACCTGGAAACAGGAGGACTAGGTCCACCTCTGGCTGTCGCGCCTGTGATGACGAGTAACCATTTAGATCGAGACACTTATCATACCTTATGACGCGTTTTTTGATACATTTATCGTAAAAATTAGCTAGTTTGTCACTGTTGTTTTAATTTTGTCGTTATTTTCCAATCGTCTACCACTCCATAAAGTTCTTGAGATAGCAAAATAAATTAAAATCACTTGCGAAAGGTCGGGACTGTATGATAGACGCAGAAAAGTGTCCTAGTGAAATTCGGACCCATGTTTTTTGGTGGTTTAAGGCATTTTCAGAAGGAAGAGAGTTGATTGAAGATGAATCACGCAGCGGAAGGCCTTCATCTTCAAGAACCGATGAAAATGTCGTCAGAATACAGGATCTTGTGCGTTCAAATCGTCGGTTGACAGTCAGAATGATCGGGGAAGAGTTGAATTTGACTTACACTACCGTTCATCAGATTTTGACCAATGAATTGGGGTCACTGACAATGCGCCTTGTCACACAGCAATTTCAATAAACAAGTTTTTGGGCAGTAAAAATATTCCTATGGCTTCTCAGCCTCCTTATTCGCCTGATTTGAGTCCTTGTGACTTTTTCCTCTTCCCAAGATTGAAAAATCACCCCAAGGGACGTCATTTTGGGACACTGGAAAACATTCAAACGTCCGTAACCAACCAGCTGAAAGCTATTCCAATATCCGAGTTCCAGCACTGTTAGGAGGATTGGAAGTACCGTCTCCAGCGCTGTGTGGCTTCCCAAGGAAGTTATTTTGAGGGAAACGATATTGAATTAAAGTAATAATATTCGAATAAAAAAAAAATAAATAAAATGATCTACTTAATTTACACAAATGGTTACTTAATTTACACACCTCATATATGGAGTATTTATATATGGACCCCTGGATAGAGATCCGGCAACTTCAAAATACATTCGTGACGCCAAAAAGGCTGGGAAACACTTCTCTATGCCATATGTTTAGATCGTATATTTATTTACAACGAAATATGTCTTGAAATTATGTCAATACCTTGAAAAATATATTTGAATCCCAAATATTATTGAATATTTATGTATTTCTTATAAACCTCTTCAATATATATGTTCTAAGACGAAGGTCTTATTATTCAAAGAGATGACTAAGAATTGCATAGGTTATTACATCTACAATTATGTATTTTCCAAATTTGCATTTGTGCAACGGGCATATAGATTTAATATTCAAGGTTCCATTACTTAACAATACACTATACTTAAGTAACGTAGAATATACGAGATAGGATCAAAATTCGCAGACTAGCGCCATACAACTTTATTAGTAAGTAATTATTTTTATTTAAATTATCACCTTCTAAGTACTGCTCTTCAAAGGCTACGTAGCAATGCGCATTGCTACGTAATAAATGAAAAATCTTAAATTAGGGTGACCATTCGTCCCGCATTCTAACATTTTGTCCCGCATTAAGATGCGTCCCGCAAAAGTCCCGTATTTTGTAACTTGTATTTGAGGAAATGAGGACCTTTTTTTTGCTCTTCACTTGGATTTGGGAGGTAAGGACCTTTTTTTTGCTCTTCACTTGGATTTGGGAGATGAGGACCTTTCTTTTGCTCCGTCCCACATTGCGTTCTTAAGAAAATGGTCACCCTATCTTAAATAGATATTTGAATTTTAACAGTAAATCATTAATATTTTCTATATTTATTTTGTTATTTATTTTTTCTACATCCCGTCAGTTTTAATGCGAGTAAAACGTGATTTATACAGAATTCTTAGTTGATTTATTGCGAAGAAGATTTATTGTATTGCAAATATTTACGCCAGGTGCTTCACAATACGATATTTGAATTCTCTTTAAAACGGTAGAGCTATATATATCGAGTATTGAATACAAGGTATTACGATTCACAATAGAAACGGTGACAATTGTTACTTGCGAAGGTAACTTTAAATCATTGTATATTTTTTTATGAATATTAAAGTTTGCAGTAGTTCCCATATAAAGAAAAATTATAGTTGATGTAAGTGAATAAATTAAATAAGAAAAGAGATGGATATTGACGATAAAAATCGATCTGATTTGATTATATGCAATGAGTATGGCAAGAATGATGGCCAAAGACATTACAGGATTGGACAAAAAAAAATAGGGGAGATGTGGGGACGGTGGCACACATTTTGGTTTTCTGTACATAACATCTTTAATTTTGAATTTTTTAAATAAATCTTTTCGCCACTTAATACTTATAATGTCGTTGTTTAAATAACCTTTTAAAAATTAATGTCCTTATCACGTGCCATTTATAATTAATATTTTTGTTGACCTCTGCAATTGTGCCACTGTACCTATACGTGAGGGTACAGTGAAACAGCATTAGGGATACAGTGGAACAGTAAATATAATAGGTATTTAAAGAATCTGTATATGTATCAATAATTTTTATTGAAAATTCAATTAAATGTCTTGTCAAAAATAAATCATCTGAAAGGTACTGAAAAATTTATAATATTGAAAAAAAAATCAAATTTTTTGGAACAAACTACTAAGTAATTAAATAACGTATATAAATATATAAATGTAAATTTATTATTAATATAAAAAAATAAACTTTGGTAAGTTCCTTGGAAGCAGTAAGTTTTGATAGTTTTTATTTTAATATTAATTATATTTCATTAAATTTACTGTAAAAATCAAAACGTCTAAACGGTGTTTTGTGCTACCAGACGGAGCAGGAGATGGTAAAACATTTATCAGCTCTGATTTTTTAAATGTGTAATTTTCATTTGTTTTAATAAAATTAAAGAGTAGAGTCAGCCGGAGATATGTTACAACAATATCGTCAGTCGTTATTTCTATGATATCCCCTATAGAGTGGCTCTTTATTTTATTCTTTCCGTATCCTTCAAATGTTAAGGCATATTGCCTTACTTTAATATCCTTGTTTACGTAGTCTGTCGAATCTGTATCACATTCAGAGTCAACATTATCATCTGAGTTTGAATTCTCATCAATATTGACATCAGTATCAGATGTGTCTGAACTTACAAGAATATCTTTTAATTTTCTGATCTTTTTTATTTTGAGCAGCTTGGAATTATTCTTCTAAGTCGTACCCACGTACGTGGGTACAGTGGCTCACTGTACCACTGTACCCACATAACACGTGTGCCACTGTTAACCTAACCCTATTTTCACGAACATTTTATCAAATATAATAAATGATATAGTTTAGAACATTAGTAATTGCTTTACACTGTAGACAAATGACCAATTTATAACATGTAATACAAAATTTCTTACTAATTTAGTTGTGTCTCGTTCTAATAAAAATTTTCTCGTTACGAAAAACTTTAGTTTGCCTACCTCAAATCAACATTTTCATCATAGATGGCGGGACTTAAATTTATAGACTCAAAATGTAGATAGTATAATTTCTTAGTATCAGAGGGGCCTATATATACCCAAACAGACATGAAAATATTCTATATTTCAAAGATATTTCAAATGTTCCACTGTACCAATTGTGCCACCGTCCCCACATCTCCCCTACTTCATTTTTCATAATATCTTTGAAAATATTTTGCAATGGTTCAATATTAATGCAGACACCGTTATTTTGGACGTTGCTGATAGTACTAGGCTAGAATAGTACAATATAATGAGTATTAGTATCAAAAAGACATAATACTTCATGAGTATATAAAATAAATAAATTCGGACGTTTCGGAAACTGCTCAACAATCTGTTTCCGTCTTCGGCGATCACGAGAAGTGATAAACATTTCATTTTCTTCGAGTTTTTGTACCGAGTATTGGAAGAGTGGGAGCAGGTTATAGGTGCGTTGCTATTGGTTGGGTGGTTGGGATCAGGTATAGGTAGAGACGGGACTACCTGCGGAGGATTAAGGTAATGAGTTGTTTGTTACCGGATTAGTGACGAGGATTAGAAGGATTGTTTTGCATAATAGAAAGCCAGAGTTGAGGAAATTCTATGCTAGCTTGGCTGACAGCATCTCCAGAGTTTTCGATCAAAGCGGACTCTTTCAATTTTCTTTTGAACTTGTTTTCCTCATACATTAAGGGTTTAGCATCTTTCCATTGGAAATGGTGTTCATTTTCCCAAGCATGTTCAGCCAGTTTGGAACTGTAAATTTCGCCCTGCTGAACTTTTTTCTTATGCTCGTTGACCCTCACATGCAAACGTCTGCAAGTCTCGCCAATATATTGTTTCCCGCATTGGCAGGGAAATAGGTTTCGTAGATGATAGGATAGATCTTAAAGTCGAACTCGATTTGAAGGCTACTTGGATATTATGCTTTTTTAGTATCTTACCAATTTTCTCAGATACTCCTTTATAATAGGGCATAGAGACATGTCTCACTTCGTCAGTTCTAGGTGCGTTATTTTTCTTATGATTGATAGCATTCTGACTGTCAACCGAGGATCTGAACGCACAAGATCCTGGATTATGTCGACATTTTCATCGGTTCTTGAAGATGAAAGCCTTCCGCTGCGTGATTCATCTTCAGTCAACTCTCTTCCCTCTGAAAATGCCTTAAACTACAAAAAAACCTGGGTCCTTGACAAAACACTGTCTCCGTAGGCCTGCTGAAGTTTTGCAAAAGTTACCGTTGCACTGTGCCCAAGTCTGAAGCAAAACCTGATAGCACAACGTTGCTCGAAATGAATGAACTCATTTTTAGAACGCACTAGAAAAAACTGTTGCACGAAAAAAATCGCTACTGACAATAAAATTACTCTAACGAGTTCAAACTCGTACTGAAGGCGTAGCACATGTTAACCTGCCGCCCCTCCAAGTCCCGCGACCCAAATTTTTCCAGATCAAACGCTATGTTGCCAATCCGGTTACTTTATTTACACTCCTCGTATGTTAAAATGTTATACTACTACGTTTTTGTATAACTCTTGTAATTTAATAAATAAATTAATTGTTTTTAATAAAATCTCCCACGTATTTGGTATTCTTATGTGTGAAATACATTTTCATACTATTTCATGAATTTCTTGTTAATTATCATCCATAAATCTACTTCCAATTTGTCTAAAAGCAAGCACGAATGCTACTACACGCAATCAAATTTATTTACCATCCAAAATTGACTTGGTAAATTACAAGAATATATTATTCATTACTGCTGGTGGAACAAGAATCATAAATGTTGACAAGTTGTCAGTCTAATATCTTGAATACTGTTTGACTTAGTTATTTGAAACATCTTGAGTTCAGATATGAATATTAAAGTTCGAGGTTCTAAATGTACTTGGAGATTTAATTGTTTAATAACATTCCTTCACGCAACCAAACTAAATTTTGATGCAAGTCGTCAGAGAAGGACTCTATGATCTGTCATTAACAGTTTACAATTGTTGTTATAATGAATAAGCATTTTGTTATCTTTATAACGTATAGAATGCAATTAAATTCTTGAATAAAGTTTTGCAGTTCTTTGAAAGGCAATACCAAATTTAGATTTTTGATTAACAGCCGCACCTTAGACCAAACCGGTCATTTGCCTTTCCCCAAAATAATTTTATGTCATAAATTTTGATTTAATACATAATTTACTGCATATATTAATAATCATACAGCAATTTTCAAAATTATTTGTTGTCTAACATTTTTGAGTTAAATTTTGCGCTCCAGAAACTTTCAACTTTCGATACTTTGCAGTCAGTTTAGGGTTCGACTCTGCCTTGAGTATTTAATATAGATTATTCCAAACGTTCAAGCGGAACTAATGGAATTTTAATTTTCTTAAGGTGTCACTAGCTAACTTTTTAATGATTAATGTTGCCCTTTGCTAAACAAAATGCTTGAAAAACTTCATTTAATCGATAAAAATTATTAGATTTGAATCTAGTTCAACTTAAACTAAAGAAACAGAATAGACTACGAGTTTGAACTCGTACTGAAGGCACTGAAAACACTTAATAACTCGCTAGAGTAATTTTGTTGTCCGTAGCGATTTTTTCGTGAAACTGTTTTTTCTAGTGCGTTCTAAAAATGAGTGACATTCATTTTGAACAACGGTGTGCTATCAGGTTTTGCTTCAGGCTTTGGCACAGTGCAACGGAAACTTTTGCAAAACTTCAGAAGGCCTACGGAGACAGTGTTTTGTCAAGGATCCAGGTTTTTTGGTGGTTTAAGGCATTTTCAGAAGAAAGAGAGTTGACTGAAGATGAATCACGCAGCGGAAGGCCTTCGTCTTCAAGAACCGATGAAAATGTCGACAGAATTCGGGATCTTGTGCGTTCAGATCGTCGGTTGACAGTCAGAATGATCGGGGAAGAGTTGCATTTGACTTTGACACTACCGTTCATCAGATATTTACCAATAAATTGAGGATGAGAAAAATCTACGCAAAAATGGTTCCACAGACCAATTTCAATAAACGAGTTTTTGGTCAATATAAACATTCCTGTGGCTCCTCAGCCTCCTTATTCACCTGACTTGAGTCCTTGTGGCTTTTTACTCTTCCCAAGATTGAAAAATCACCTCAAGGGACATCATTTTGGGACACTCGAAAACATTCAACGTACGTAACTAACCAGCTGAAAGCTATTCCAGTATCCAAGTTCCAGTACTGCTATGAGGATTAGAAGAACCGCCTCCAGCACTGTGTGGATTTCCAAGGAAGTTATGTTGAGGGAGAAAATATTGAATTGTAATTCTATTTGAATAA
Source organism: Liopterus haemorrhoidalis (assembly GCA_963971575.1). NCBI lineage: Eukaryota > Metazoa > Arthropoda > Insecta > Coleoptera > Dytiscidae > Liopterus > Liopterus haemorrhoidalis. Next base: position 24,185,932 of record OZ020624.1, read on the forward strand.
GAAAAATTTCCTGGATACAACATTTACGAAATTTACAACATAATAGGTAATGGATGTCTACGAATATTTGTTTTATCAACAATGTGTTGGTATGGTGTCCAAAACTCAGTCCTCAGCTGTTAATTTTTTAGGGTTTTGTAGGTATGACCAAAAAAACCCTTATACCGTCATTTTGTCGTCTGTCTGTCTGTCTGTCTGTCTGTCTGTCTGTCTGTCTGTCTGTCTGTTCGGTAAAAATTGTAGCCAAACGGCTAAACCTAGAGAGTTGAAATTTGGCATGCTTATACAACTCTTTGACCCGCACATAGGAAAAATGCTAAAACATCTAAAAAACATACCCCCCTAAAAATATAAACAAATATGTGCTCATCGAAAACAAAAATATTTTTTTAAAATTATTAGTAGGGTATCAAATGAAAGCCCTTAGTACGTGGATTAACGATCAAATTTTTATTTTTGAAAAATAAATTATTTTGAGGCGATTTTTGCCAAAATTGTGCAAAAAAAATTTTGTCCCACACCTATAGCCCAGATGGTTTAAACTAAAAATCTAAAAAAATTCTAAGTAATGTATATTGGTGTAAACCGAAATAGTACAACAGGAATTTTTGATCAGATTATGTTTTCGGAAAATAACGCATTTTTTGTGGTTTTTGGTTCACAAAGTACAAAAGTTATACCAATGTAAGACACTCACATGCAAGGCGTACGATGGCGTTATTGGTTAGAGCACTGGTGTCGTAAGCTAAAACTCGCTGGTAAACGAAGGGTTTCGAGTTCGAGTACTGAGTGAATTTTATTTTTTGTTTTTTTTTTTGCATTTTTATTATGTTGAAATTATTTTGTCAAAATTCTAGTTATATTTTGACAAATGTTGTATTTAATTTTTAAGAGCGTAAATTTAATAATTATCTTATTATATGATTAACAGACGATAAATTATTTTAAAAATATCGTTCATTTTGCCGTGATTACTACAAAGTAAAATTTGTCCTACACACTCAGCATACCGCCTTCACTTATTATATACCTGCGAAACCCTGAAATGTGTGAATATTCACACTTCACATCAATTTTTTTTTTTATATTTTTAATTTTATCAAACACAAAAACTGCAATATGTTTCAAAAACGCAATCGGATCAAAAATTCCTCTCGTACATTTCCGGCGCAGATCAATGTACAATACCTATATTTTTTTCAAATTTTTAGTTTAACCCCTTTGGGTAAAAGGGGGCGGGACAAGAACTTTTTTAACACATTTTTTGCTAAAATCATGTTAAAAAACAAATTAAATTATTTCTCGTTGCTTAATCTACGACCTAAGAGCTTTCTTTTGATACCACACAATCTGATCAAAAATTCCTGTTAAACTATTTCACATACGGTCATCCATATTTCAAAATTCAAAAATTATTTTTTTCTTTTGCCAATTTTAATCTCGCCCATTTTTTAAGGGCGGCAATCTGATACAGAAAGCCGACACCGGTTTTACTGGTAACAAGCTCTGATCTGCCGCAGTATCTGTCTATGTTTTCAAATATAACCGCACAGGCTGTGTACTGGTCGGCGCCGGTCGGTGTCGGCTACCCGCTTACCGAAACGTTTCAGCAGTTTAAGCAGCTTGTTGTCAGCGCCGAATCAAAAAAATATTTAAAAAATCTTGCATCATCTACTTATATATGAGGAAAAAGATGGAGGTATTCCCCATATTTACGTATCTCTTGGTTTATGGCATGTATACCTTTTCTTATTGGTTCCATTTTTAAATATAGTGATTCTGTTAGAAACAACTCATCCAAAGATGAATCAGAACTCGCCATTTTCACTTATTTCAACATATAATTGAGCCAATATACGAAAGAGTAGCTATACACTTTCAAAACTAGCGTTCACTCTATGCTAGGCCAATATAATTATAAAATGTACGATAAATAGGAAAAAATAAATAAAAACTTCAATATATAGGTTATGTCATCTGTCAGTGTCACATGCAATATCAGCGTTTAGCGTGTGCTCAACCAGTAACCCAGTACGCTTATTTTCGGTACAGATTTTCAGCGCTGATTTACCACCAGCTTTCTGTATGTTCGCGGCCTTACGCTAAGTTCTTTATCCTATCCATTCGCGATACATCTGTTTATTATTTTTACTCATTCGCAATATTCACAAGTTGTCGTTAAACACTTAAAATATTTCCATATGAACACTAATGTCTCTCAACCATAATGAAAGCAAATATTTCAACTTCATAAATAACTAGAGTGACCTTTAGATATAATCATTGTTTATTATTAATAATAAAACAAACATGAAAGTTGATATTGAACATTCATTATGAAAATGTTCCATTAAAAATATTGAAAAATTATTTTATGAAATTCTCAGAAATATTAAAAGCAGAGATCTTTCACAGTTTTTGAACGATATAATTACTTAATAACAGTTACAAAATCATGCAAAAATGAAATGCTTAATTAAACAGTCTTAAAATTTAAATTAACCAGCGAAGCGGAGTTATAATATGAGGGAAAATATAATTTAAATTCTATATATGAGGTTTGATCAAAAATTTTGCGGAATGGGTGCGTTACACACAGTGTTGTAGATACAGATATAGATACCTAAGAAAAATTGTATCTACCATAGATGCAGATACAGAATTATAAAAAATATCTAGATACAAATACATTCAAAAAATGTTTGTATCTAGATACAGCTAGATGCTTTTGAAAAAATTAATGTGAAGTGTGAATATTCACACATTTCAGGGTTTCGCAGGTATATAATAAGTGAAGGCGGTATGCTGAGTGTGTAGGACAAATTTTACTTTGTAGTAATCACGGCAAAATGAAGGATATTTTTAAAATAATTTATCGTCTGTTAATCATATAATAAGATAATTATTAAATTTACGCTCTTAAAAATTAAATAATTTAATAAAATAATTTCAACATAATAAAAATGCAAAAAAAACAGAAAAAATAAAATTCACTCAGTACTCGAACTCGAAACCCTTCGTTTACCAGCGAGTTATAGCTTAAGGCACCAGTGCTCTAACCAATAACGCCATCGTACGCCTTACATGAGAGTGTTTTACATTGGTATAACTTTTGTACTTTGTGAACCAAAAACCACAAAAAATGCGATATTTTCCGAAAACATAATCTGATCAAAAATTCCTGTTATACTATTTCGGTTCACACCAATATACATTACTTAGAATTTTTTTAGATTTTTAGTTTAAACCATCTGGGCTACAGGGTGTGGGACAAATTTTTTTTTGCACAATTTTGGCAAAAATCGCCTCAAAATATTTTATTTTTTAAAAATAAAAATTTGATCGTTAATCCACGTACTAAGGGCTTTCATTTGATACCCTATTCATAATTTAAATAAAATATTTTTGTTTTCGATGAGCACATATTTGTTTATATTTTTAGGGGGGTATGTTTTTTAGATGTTTTAGTATTTTTCCTATGTGCGGGTCAAAGAGTTGTATAAGCATGCCAAATTTCAACTCTCTAGGTTTAGCCGTTTGGCTACAATTTTTACCGAACAGACAGACAGACAGACAGAGAGACAGACAGACAGACAGACAGACAGACAGACAGACGACAAAATGACGGTATAAGGGTTTTTTGGTCATACCTACAAAACCCTAAAAAGACTGAAAAATGAAAATACCATATTTTTTACCAAACAAACAGTGCATATTAATCAGTATTATACAGGCTATTCAAAAATGACCGTGACGTCACAAAAAAACCCACTAAATTCGAGGTAAAACGCTATTCTACGGAATAAATTTGTACTAAATAACGTATGTATTATGTTAACCATATGTGCTAACGTCTGAGCTGCGTATCTATAAGACTAATGTTAGTCTTATTGTCAACTGACAATAACTGAAGCGCCTCTAGTGAGATTTTGAGAAACTGACAGGTGGAGGATAGTCGAGTTTGTTTACTGTTGTTTTCATAGCGAGTTTTTAAAAAATGTCTTTAAAATTGCAAGAAAAAATTAAATTCAACGTGAATTGTTGTGTTTGTCTTTGCAATGCAAAAGTAGGTCGTGATAGAGACCTAAGTTTTCATCGTGTTCCGAAACGTGGCAAAAAAGCCTTATTACCTTTAATTATAACCCTAGAGGTTAACTTGGGCACTGAGAAAACGGAAAATTTCATTTAACTCAACCCTCATATTGAATAATAAATTAATTTCAACAAATCTCACATGAAGATACCATTGAACCTGTCAAAAATATCCTATCTGCGTCAGCCATGATGTACAATGCAGTGGCGCCTCTATCGGTAGTGTCAGATGACAATAGATACGCAGCTATGTTTTTGTTAAGAGGATGTTCCTTTCAATCAAATTTTAACCCTAAATGAAGTGGAATTCGTGTAATGTCACGATCATTTTTAATCACTAATAAAAAATTACTGATAAGAAATATGTTATTATTATTTTTCTCCATACAAATTGAATTTATAAACAATATTTCAGTTGACATTCTCACGCTTACAAATTAAATTAATATGATCATTTAATGATTTATTCAATTTTACGTCCTTTAGGAAACCCACCTACTTATCTTACTGATTTCAATTAGGAAATGAACTTAATATCCACACTAGCATGGCCGGCCCTTGGGTGAGGCGGACTAGAGCCAGTGAAGAAATGTCTCAAAAAAATTATCAAATTCTATATTCAATCACTGGATACTTTTGAAAGGCCTTAATTTGTCTTGCTTTCGGCTTTACAAAACAACGGTCCACTCCTAAATCACTTGTGTGGATATAATTTTTCATATGTTTTTAGTAAATTGCTCATCAAAATAGCAACAATAATTATTCAAAAACTTAGTTTTCATTGATAATGACCCATTTTCCTTAAATGGTGTACCTACTATTGTGGTACCTAAATATCAACTATTTTTACGGCCGTTCAAAAGCTACGAAAAACGAGTGAGAATATATATATTTTTGACATTCCATATAAATTTAATTTGTAAACGTAATACGTGTTATTTTCTGAATTTTGTTTATGGTAAAAATAAAATATTTAAAATGACAATTTTTAATTAAACTATTAGACCGGGAGCTCATGACAGTTTTTGGTCTCCGATTTCATACAGCATGCCTTTTGGAGGAGAGAATATTTACCCTGTGACAACAAAAAAGCGATGGTACTAAACCCCTGCACGTTTTCCGGCCATAAGGAAAATTGCATTTCCACTTAAACACAAAATTTTTGTGCTTTTCTCTGATTTAATATTGCTTGCCCTTTTGTCAAAAGAAAGTTATATCAAATTTAAAGTCTTTTAAATATATGCATGCGATTCGGAGGGTCCCAAAGGGCTCAAACGATCATGTGATCTTGTAATAAAAAAATATGATTTTCCGCGTTTTCATACAGCATGCCTATAATTAAAAGACTTTAAATTTGTTATAACTTTCTTTTGACAAAAGGGCAAGCAATATTAAATCAGAGAAAAACACAAAAATATTGTGCAAGTGGAAATGCAATTTTCCCTATGACCGGAAAGCGTGCAGGGGTTTAGTACCATCCCTTTTTTGTTGTCACAGGGTAAATATTCTCTCCTCCAAAAGGCATGCTGTATGAAATCGGAGACCAAAAATGTCATGAGCTCCCGGGTCTATATTATATCAGCTCGGTATCATGGTTTAAAAATAAAGTAACAATCAAAGTATCTGAAATACAGATACAAGATACTTAAATTTAAATATCTAGATACAGATACAGATACATATTTAAAAAAGTATCTAATTTGTATCTAGATACTTGAAAAAGTATCTAGTTACTGTATCTAGATACTTGTAACTAAATACATTACAACACTGTGCAAGTTGCACAATACCTAATAAGTAGTGTAGAGGAATTGCAACTTGCAATTCAAACAGCAAGGCTCTCAATTGTGAGTTGACTACAGTGGGGTTTCTTTCGCTTTCGAATTTAATATTGGCGATGGAACGATGGATTTGATGATGGATTTATTAACGATGGAACGATGGATTTGAAGATGGATTTATTAACGATGGAACGATCGATTTGAAGATGGATTTATTAGCATTGGAACGATAGATTTGAAGATGGGTATATTAGCGATGGAACGATGGATTTATTATCGATGGGACCTAGGATTTGAAGATGGATTTATTAGCCATGGAACGATGGATTCGAAGATGGATTTATCAGCGATGAAACGATGGATTTGAAGATGGTTTTAATATCGATGGAACGAAGGTTTTGAAGATGGATTTATTAGCGATGGAACGATGAATTTGAAGATGAATTTATTAGCGATGGAACGATGAATTTAAAGATGGATTTATTAGCGATGGAACGATAGATTTGAAGATGGATATATTAGCGATGGAACGATAGATTTGAAGATATTTATTAACGACGGAAGAAACGGAAACAACAGGTATAATCTGCAGAAAAGTACCAGAAATAATAGACTACCTAAGACATTTTGAAGGACTGCAGACAGAAATACGAAAAACAGAAGACCCACTGGACGACGCGGGAAGAGGCTTGGCCTGGATGAAACTTTAAAAAAAAATCAGCTGTGACCACCACAGGACCGACCGCCATCACAAAGTACTTGTTTAATTTATGCTGCTTTATCAAAAAATGTCTCAAATAAAAGTTGTTAGTTATTGTTAACTAAAATATTTTTTTTTTTGATATTTTTCTGTTGTGAAATATTCGCAAAAATCTTAAAACCGACAGGAGTAAACTCCCATTTCAAGTAAACCGATTTTTACCAAAAGTTGACCAATTCGTGCCGTTGATGTCAAAAGCTTAAATATGAAGTTTCATAAAAATCCTTTTAGCCGAATTTGCTTTGCACGTGTATACGGACCGACAGACATTATGTTAAAAATAGTCAAAACGTTATGTAGAGACCTGAATTCGTGGAGATCCATCGAAATCTCGAAATGTCAAAATCGGTATGATCACAATACCTCCCTTATATATGTTGGCGGTCGGTAAAAAGTTACGAAACGCGCTCCAACTTTAAGAAAAGAATCGAAACATCGGAACCCAAATACACCAATAGACACAAGTCAACATTTCTGGTTGGAAGAAACTAATATAAAAGAAGTTTTATGATGTTAGTCCGCATATTTTTGATCAAACCTCGTAAAAACTAACTATTGTAAAAAGCTTGCAAATATTTAAAAACAAAAATCTAATATCAAAATTTTTCTAGATAGCAAATAATAATAAACAAGCTTAATGCGTTTATAATTTGACCAACCTTTACTCCGAGCTTTTACTTTAATCTTTTAATCCCTCTTACTTTAAACACCCTTTCTCGCATCCCTCCTTTAATTTCATAATACCTTCGTGTGTTGCCATAATTAAAAATCCAAAATAAACCAGATCACATATCCACTAAGCACAACACTTGAACACGATCACAAAATTCACACCGCGCACTGAAACTCTGAAACGTTATTACACCGTGCTGAAGTTACTACTGAAGCTCGAGCGTTACTTCCTAACTCTCTCCTACTCACTTCCAAACCAGTGGATACTAACATGTTTAAGTGGAGAACTATGAAGACCGTTCAAATTCGACTTATAATTTGTTTGTTTTTTTTTCTTCTGATCGTTACAAAATTATGAATTAACATTACTTATATACGAGGTCTGTTCAAAAATATCGCGAATTTTGTTTTTTTTTTTTTCAAAAATTATTTATTTATTCATGAATATCTATTTTGTCCCTTTCAAAGTAATTCCCACCAGATATTATACACTTGTGCCAACGTTTTTTACAATCCTCGAAGCACTTGAAAAAATCATTTTTTGTGATCTTGTTCAGCTCCTCCTTCGATGCCGTCTTTATCTCCTCACTCGTAGCGTAGCGTCGTCCTTTCATGGGCCTCTTCAGTTTCGGGAATAAGAAAAAGTCACAGGGGGGCAGATCTGGGGAATACGGTGGCTGCGGCATTATTAGTGTGTTGTTTTTGGCCAAAAATTAGCGCACAAGCAACGATGTGTGGGCAGGGGCGTTATGAATCATTGGTAAAAATCGAATGGCATGAGCCAATCGATATGTTTAGGTCCTCAGCAATTTCTCTAACGGTGATTCGACGATTGGACAATACTATTTTCTTCACTTCATCAATGTTTTCGTTTGTTGCTGACGTGCTCGGGCGTCCGGCACGCTCTTCGTCGTTCACATCTTCCTCTGAGAACATTTTGTACCACCGATAAACGTTGCTTCGGTCCAAGGTAGCTTCACCATATGCCACAGTCAACATTCGGAATGCGTCCGCGCACTTAATTTTGTTTTTCACACAAAATTTTATACAGATTCTTTGATCCATTTTTTGGTATAGGCAAAAATCGAAGACGAGCCAAAACACGTGCAAGCAAAGCAACTATCAAAAATTAACTGAACATTCAAAATGGCCGAACTTGTCGGCATAAGTGAGAGACATGAGTACCAACATAACGCCACAAAAAAATCGAAAATCGTATATACGTACGCGGAAATTCAAAATTCGCGATACTTTTTGAACAGACCTCGTATTAGGGTTGCACCGATTAATCTCAGATATAATCGGTAATCGTCCATATCGTCCACTTATTTAGTACAGAATTATTAAGTACCAATTATTAACAATTATTTAGTATCGGATTTTTCGCCGATTAATCGGTTTTCATAATTATTATTATCAACGCAAGCCTTCAAGTGATCATTTCTGATCGGACAACATAAGTCTTTCTAATAAATATGTTAAAAACATTCATATCAAGCAGCAAATATATTCTAACTAGGAGATTCAACCCGTCTTCAGCGATATTCACCCCTCATTTGTGGTGGTATATTATTTCCAAAATGAAATGGCCACTCTGGTTCAAAAGCTTAACAAGGCGGTAATGGGTTTATGGCAGTAATCTTAATACTTTGCTGTAAAAAGAATATAAGAGGTATTAAGGGAATTTTAAATTTAAATCGAATAGATGTAACACTAGTTCAATTGAAGTTTCTTAAAAACTATTAAGGATATTTTCCAAATTTATAATTCTATTGTTTCTAAATTTTAGGGGTTGTTATACTTGCTTGTTAGTTAATTTTCATAGCGTGAATACATTAACAACGACTCTTTGGCGACCATTTGATTTTGAAGAAATTCCTAATTTCTGTAGTGAAAATAGTGAATCTGTGCAAGGTGATTTGGAGTGCAAAAATGTGGACGTTGACGTGGAATGCGAAAATGTGGACGTGGCTATTGAAGAAAAATGTCATTTGTCAGAAGATTGCAAAGTTCTGGTTCTGAACGTTTATAAAAAGTTAGATTCGGAAGGAACAAACCTATACTTAGAACTGTGGAATTAACTAGTGTTCCATACAGAACAATTCAACGTATCATTGTTTGTGGCAAAAATCAGCATTATTGTCTAATATTGCAATAGGCACTTTATTGTCTAATATTGTTCACAAATTTTCAATCGGATTTAAAGCCGGACTGTGTGCAGTCATTTCAGTACATTAATATCACTGGCATCAAAAAATTTCATGGGTTTTTTTCATCAATCTATAGGTACATTGGCCTACCAAAAGACAGGCTGAGAAAATTTTCTTCTATGTCCATTTTGAGCAATGATGTTTCTAAATTTTCATAATAATGAGTTAACAATTAATTTGACGAGGAAGTAATGGGATTCGGACTGGTCAGAAATTAAAATTAAAACAATATTTTAACTTCGCTAACGTTTCGATTTAATATGAAATCTTTTTTTTTTCTCTCTCTAAGTTCAATGACCTCTCACATTATGTGGACATTAAATTTTATTTATCTGACTAATTTATTTTATTTTGTGACTTTTTAACCTAGCTCTGATGAAGATTTAATATTAAATCGAAACGTTAGCGAAGTTAAAATATTGTTTTAATTTTAATTTCTGACCAGTCCGAATCCTATTACTTCCTCATCAAATTATATTTTACGGACGTAACCATCTAATTCAAGACTTTTAACAATTAATATCAAATTTTCGGCGCCATGCCGTGAAGAAAATCCTCAAATAATAGAGAGATATTGCAAAGTGAAAAAAAGCTGACTTTATTAAAAGAAACCTCTAATAAAGTATCCTGTATTAAAATTTTTCATAATGTTTTAAAGAGTGTTATTGCAACGGTGCTCTTGCTTCATACTTTATTTTGACAAATATGCCAAATTGATAGATCGAAATCGTAATGAATATAGAAGTTAACTGCAACTCTTATATGAGTTAACTGCAGCAGACTATTTTTAACTTCTTCCCATACGGCACAACCATTCGCAAAAGAGTTTCGTGACGCAATTTCTCGGAGAAGAATAACATCGTCCTCGTATTTAAATTGTAAACGTTTTTTATCTTTAGCTTGCATCATTACTCACAAGAAAAGTCAACAAATTTTATGTTCGAATTTACTCCGTTGTTAATTTTGAGGTTAACCTGTCAAAATGAAGGCGCTTTAAATAAAAAATGCTTTGCCGTTATTTAAATTAAATATAGGTTGTCTGTATTTTAATAAGAGAAAGAAATTAAGGATATATCAACTGCGCATGCGCACATGTCAAATAAAGGAAAACTTTATTAAAAGATCAGTAGAAAAGAGGTTGCAATTAGAGATGGGTCGTTCATGAACGAACCGGCTCACTGAGCCGGCTCAGTACACTGACCGAAGTGACACGGTTCACCAAATTGAAATGAGCCGGCTCACGGCTCACTGTATAGTTTCAAGTTTCAAGGATACGATTGGTCGGGCGATTGTGAACAGTGACCGGAGTGATCCGGATCTGGATCGATGTCATGTTGAACTTCGCGAGAACTTGGCTTGTAATGTATTATCATAAAGTGTATTTTGTCATCAATTTGTAGGGCACTTTATTTGAAACTAATAGGGTTAGTCTGTATTTTCTTACAACCATACTATATAAAAATATTAAAAATATTGCCCAAATCCCAGATGTCCGATTTATAAGGGCAATAAACATCGCCATAAACTTAACACATCTGGTTTAAAATACAGTAGCTACATAAAGTGAATTGCTTGTTTCAAAAATGTTAGATAAGAGTCGGGGCTAAGCGACGTTCTACCTACGACCGGACGACCGGCAACTGACTGACCTGTGTCTCGGGATCATGTTTAAAAGAACCGGCGCTAAGCAAGAGTCGGCTCTAAGCGACGTTCTACCTCTAAGCTCTAAGCGACGTTCTACCGAACGACCGACCGACCTGTGTCTCGGGATCATGTTTACAAGAACCGGCTCTGAGCAAGAGTCGGTTCTAAGCGACATTCTACCTACGACCGAATGACCGACCGACCTGCGTCTCGGGATCATGTTTACAGTTCATATATTGCAAGAATCGGCTCTAAGCAAGAGCCGGGTGTAAACGACGTTCTACCTACGACCGAACAACCGACCGACCTGTGTCTCGGGATCATATTTACAGTTTATATATTGCAAGAACCGGCTCTAAGCGACTTTCTACCTACGAACTAACGACCGTCCTGTGTTTCGGAGACATGTTTACTTAACCGGATCACTGAGCCGGATCAATGAACCGGCTCCACAAACTGAACAACCTCCACTGATTCGGTTCCGCAAACTGAGCCGAAATTCCCATCTCTAGTTGCAATAACTCTCTAATATCAGAACCACCACTTAATTTTGTCCAGTTTTAAAAGATATTAATTTGTTTAATAAAAATTTTAAGATGCATATATGTTCTTTTTATGTACAAAATCTAAACTAAAAATTAACGAAAGTTTTCTAACAAAATTTAGGACACATGGTTATTTGTTTGAAACTGTAGGTACTGTCCACTTAATTTAGTCCCATTTTTCAGATCTGTGTTAAACCCTAGAGGATTTTTTTATGCCCTAAAAGTCTCATATAGATTTTCTGACTTATTTCAAAACATTTCTTATGTAACCAGATACCTGGTGTCCTTTCTCACATCTTCCTTTATTCATTTTTTTTTTTTTCCTAAATACTTGATTTATTGTATCCCCGCAAAATTCTAATTTCACAAAAGTTATACATTAAATATATTTTTAAATCAACGAATATAAAAATAAATAAAACAATCGCAAGAAAAGCACTATGTATACATATAAAAAAAAACATCTTACCTTTTTCGATTAACCATTTTTATTTTCTATTTGGTTCACTTAAAATTTAGCACTAGTAACTGAGATTTTACATTACAATATGCAAACTAGGACTAAAAATTTGGAGAAAAATCTCCTTATCATTGTGACGAATCTTATCAGACGACAGAGATAAGAACATTTTTTATAGTAATTTACTTTAAATTTACTATTATTAGCAGTAAATTAGTGCCAATATTTCAGGAATAAAATATTTTCATTAAGAAAAAATCAATTCTCTACTCTCGAAAGACGAATCATACTGTTGTAAAAATAAAGATTTTTCATACATGAATGGAAATAGAAAATAATAATTGTGATAATTATTTGTAATTAGTATTAATTGAAATATAAAACATCGGCAGCTTTCAAGTGATTTACAGTTATTTCACTCGATAACTCTTGGAAAATAGTCATTTACTTATTAAGAGCAATAAGTACAGTTTGACGGTCGAGGGTGCAGTTTTCAATCCAAATGGCACAAACATCCCAAGATATCAAATTAAATAATAAAAATATCAAATTAAAAATATATAAGAACTATTTTTTAACAATTGTATTGTTTATATTGGATCCATAGAATGAGAATTACAGTTTTGACAGGTTTTTTTTAATCGATCTGCCATTATACTCTTTTTAAAGATGTACAAATGTTATTTGGTATATTTGACCAATTTTTTGTTGTCATTTTTAGGGTTTTGTAGGTATGACCAAAAAACCCTTATACCGTTATTTTGTCATCTGTCTGTCTGTCTGCCTGTCTGTCTGTTCGGTAAAAATTGTAGTCAAACGGCTAAACCTAGAGAGTTGAAATTTGGCATGCTTATACAACTCGTTGACCCGCACATAGGAAAAATACCAAAACATCTTAAAATCATATCGCCCTAAAAATATAAACAAATATGTGCTCATCGATTTTTTTTTTTTTTTTTTAATTCTGAGCAGGGTATCAAATGGAAGCCCTTGGTACGTGGATTAACAATCAAATTTTTATTTTTGCAAAAAATTGTGCAAAAAAATTTTTGTCCCACACCCTGTAGCCCAGATGGTTTAAACTGAAAATCTGAAAAAATTCTAAGTAATGTACATTGGTGTGAACCGGAATAGTACAACAGGAATTTTTGATTATGTTTTTGGAAAAAAACGCATGTTTTGTGTTGTTTTTTTGCTAATAATGTACACATGTTATATTTATGTAACACGCTTGACTGGAAGACGTATCCTGAGGTTTGTTCGTTTGTGTTGCACCTGACTAGTCCAGGACAAGAGCAGCTGACGTCACTAGATAAGATAGCATTGGTGGGGGAAGCTGTGGTGTAGTTCAGTGTAGGTTGGGCAACACAAACGAAAACACCTCTGGTGTAATGGTTATGGCGCGGGCATATCACCCAACTAAATCAGTTCGAACCCTGCGAGAGGAGACAATATTATTTTTTGTTTTTTTTTTGTAATTTTACTTTGTTTAAATTATTTTTTCAAAATTTTAGTTATATTTTGGCAAATGTTGCATTTAATTTTTAAAAGCGTTAATTTAATATCCAGTGAAAATTGTTGAAATTATAATTTAATTCTGTTTCAATGTACACGAAATCAGAGGGGCGGAGCTTATAACAACCAATGGAAGCCATAGGCGCAATTTTCAAAATCCTAATGAACTTTGCTATGTATAAAAAAAAAAAAATACTGCACATATTTAGAAACCTAAATAATGGTATTAGGCATTCGAATTAAAATTAACAAAAAAAAATATTTTGACATAAAATTTGTTTTGCCATCCCAAATAATCACCATTCACTTACTAAATACCCTGAAATGTGTGAAAATTCACACATCACATCATTTTTTTAGCTCATAATAGTTTTCATATATGTAGGTCAAAGAGTTGTACAAGCATGCAAATTTTCAATTTTCTCTGTTCAACCGTTTGGCTACAATTTCTACCATACAGATAAAAAGATACATAAGTGGCGTTATAACGGTTTTTTTCTGGTCATACCAATTATTGCCAAACGGCTCAATAATTGCTACCGAACATACAGACAGACATATGAGATATACTATAAGAGCCGGTTTCTGAAAGCTTATCCGAGTTTAATCTTTTGGTTAAACTCGGTTACAATATAACAATCCCATAAGTAACCATAGCAACAAGGTTCTAACTATTTGGTTATAGTTAACTAGGCTTTCAGAAACCGGCTTTGAGTGTTTTTTGGTCATATCAACAAAACCCTAGAAATAATACCGTCGTTTTATTTATACGGCTCTAGCAAAATCGTTACACCATAAACTTTTTATGTATACCTTGTATATTAGCATTATCCAATCTCTCTCTGTACCAATAAATATTCCCAATATTTTTTTCCCATCTTTAACAGTAATTTTTAACTAATTAACAATTACTTTCCAAGTTAACTAGGTCAAATTTTTCTAAACACTTGGAAACCTAACAATTAACTAATTAAGTTAGCGCTTCTAAACCGCAAAACAGCTTAAAATTTCTGTGGTTACAACAAAAGAACTATACAAAATAAGATATAAAACAAAAAGCTGTTAATAACGGTGATATAAATAGAAGCTCTTACGTGAGAAAATGAAGTGGAAAGAAAAGAATAAGGTTAAAGGGGATATGTTTGAATATGTGAGAACAAAAAGATCAAAATACAAAAAAAATAAAATAGTACGAGGTGTGTAAATTAAGCAAGATTTTTTAAATTTTTACCGACCGCCAACATATATGTAAGGGAGGTATTGTGATCATACCGATTTTGACATTTCGAGATTTCGATGGATCTCCACGAATTGAGGTCCCTACATAACGTTTTCACTAATTTTAGCATGATGTCTGTCGGTCTGTCTGTCTGTCTGTCTGTCTGTCTGTCCGTCCGTCCGTCTGTCTGTGTACACATGCAGAGCAAATTGGGCTAAAAGGATTTTTATGAAACTTCATATTTAAGCTTCTGACATCAATTGCACGAGTTGATCAACTTTTGGTAAAAATCGGTTGACTAGAAATGGGAGTTTACTCGTGTCAATTTTAAGATTTTTTCAAATATTTAACAACAACAAAATTTATTTAACAAAAGTTGCTATAAAAGCAATAATTGTATTTGAGTCATTTATTGATAAAACGAAAAAAATGTGAAAAATTTTTCGAAATTTTTTCTAAATATCTATTTTATTCATACTTATATGTAACGTTTCGATGGTCATGATAAATAATATCTCTGTTAGAAAATATTAGGCAAAGATATTTCTACTCTGCTGCTAGAATATATTTTATACAAGTACGTAATGTGATGGCGTTCAGTCCTGTGGTGGCCACAGTTGATTTTTTTAAATTTAATAATAAAAAGAAAAAATACGGCCACGTTGCATTAATTTTTCCTCATCTTGGAAAAGGTAAAAGGTGAGACGTTAGTTGACATTAGTATGATACTTGACAGTACTATCAACATGTATTTCATTAGCAGCACGCCACCTCCTCCCTACGAAAAAGGACGCTTAGGCCCCCCAAAATTTTTCTCTAGGTTACAAAATTATTAGCGCATCTTGGCTCCAAAACGTTTAGCGTCACTTAGGTTAGTTTTAGTTTAAATCCAAAAATTTTCAGTAGTGTTTTAGTGCAGCGATTACCAAATAAGGCGACACATTCTTTCCAAACTGACAGTAAAACCTGTAGTGCGGATTGTGCGGATATTTTTGCGGATGCGGATTTATTATTTACAAAAGCTGCGGATGCGGATTTATAATTTACAAAAGCTGCGGATGCGGATACAGAAAAGCATATCCACGCAGGTCTCTATTCACTTTATTTTCGTTAAGAAATATCTATTTTTACTACAGCTAAATGTGGTCTAGCATTGTCTTGTTATAACATAAATTCAGGACCAATTCTAGCAGCAATGGGAATAACTTCGAGTTAGATAATGTCAACAATATATCAACCAGCAGTTATCGAACAGTTTCTTAAATTTTATTAAGGCCAATTTATTCCAATTTTTCAGGACCCGAAAACTTCTTCTAGCATGAAAAGCATATTCAAGCAATCTGTTCCGGACAATTTGGCCAAAAATCTAGTTCCAGTAGTTTCTAAATGCCTCATGTGCCTGTCTTCTACATTCATGTTTTCGTCTAAACCAGATCTAATTTACTTTCCTTCTAAATTAAACCAGGATTTAATAACACCAGTGCTTTAAAAATCTACACTTTTGAATTAGGGCTATTAAAAAACATTCTTCCATTCCATTGTCTCTAATACTGACAATATCTGTCACACTGATAAAAGATCTTGAAGAGAGAAAGGTTACAATTAGGAAAAGGTGTGAAAGGGATAACAACACCATTGTTATTAAAACAACCATGAGACAATGTTGACAATAGTACTGGATCGATAGAAAAATTAATCAAGAAGAATTATTACTTGGTGCATTGCCAACAAAATAAAAATTCCTAAATCTATGCTTAATAATTTAACAGTGAATTATTTTTATTGTGTTGATACTGCAGAAGAAAATTCCGGTTTTAAAGAGATAAAATTATCTGATTTTTGTTGTTTCTAATGTTTGTTTTATTGAGGATTTTATTCCGTCCACAAACGATTAAAGAGGAAAGATTGGTAAAGAAATTTAAAAAGAAAGTTTGAACTACCCACAAAAGATGGTCGGTTAACAGAAGATTTATCGAGTATTGATATATGAAATATCTGAAAATACCTGTCACTTAACACAGCCCAACAGACATTTTGGTGCCTGCGAGTTTTTAACTGTCTCTAGGTAATTTTTGAGCACAGAATCGTAAATAGCCGTCAGATTTGGTCTATCAGATCTAGTTTTTGAGATACGCTATATTGTCCTCTTTTACAATAAAATATCTTATTTCTTAACTTGTGTATTTTTCACGTTATTACTGTTACAATTTGCTCCAACTGCCAGTTACAAACCAGAGACAAAGTAAGATATTTATTTCACAAAGTAGATAAATATACATTCATCACTTATCACTTAAAAATGTTCTTTTGTATGACTTTCTAGCATGGAGTTTACCAGAACAGTCTTTCTGAAGACTCCAACAGTAGTAAGCCATCATGTGGCTATCTTATCTGTTTTGATATCTATCTTCCATAGTTTTATGTCCTGATGGAATCTTTCCTCCGGTTCTTCATTAAAATCACCTAGGTTTTCTAGTAAGTGGTCATAATACAACCGAGAATATTAAAGTTGGAAAGCATATTTTCCACTAATTCTCGCTTGAATAAATGAACACCAAGAATTAGATTCAATCTCGTTCATTGATGCGGTTGGATTGGATTGTGGATCTTCAGTAGGTTGTCTTATCTGAGGACCATCAAATATTCTGGCTTTCAGTTTTTCAGAGTTAATCCCAGGAAATTTACGTGTCAAGTAGCCTACACAAAGTCCATCTCGATTTAAAGCCTTCAAAAATTGCTACATAAGCCCAAATTGATATGCAAGGGAGGAAATATAATTTTCTTTCTCGCAACCAAAGGTTCGTTGACAACGTTTTGTTTTTCTTGAATTATGACATTTCTTAATGGAAATCACCCAATTTCTGTTAACCCAGTGCTGATCCTTAGCTTTGCTGTCCCACAGACATAAAAAACAAGGATATTTTGTATATCCACTTTGCTGTCCAAGAAGGAAGTTTACTGTTTTTAGAAAAAAAAAAACTAAAATCAATTAGTCTGTATCTCAAAAACTAGAGCTGCTACGAAAAAGAGTCAGGTATTTTTGGAATCAGCACATCAAAAATATCCAAAATCAGTTCTTTGTGTCAGCCAAAGTCACACTGAAGTCGACAAGACACGAAATGATTCATCTTCCCGGATGCTATGTACAAGTATTCTTTACTTTTTGAATAACTCTCGCATATTCCACGAGTTAATATTTTACGTCACATTTATCTTTTGTGTGACATTAAAACCCCTTGAACAATAAAACATGCTTGCTAATGACTAACCCAGTGGTCTGCAAAGCTAGTTACTGTAATAACATGTTTTTAATCACAGACAAAAGGGTTTTTAACTGCGGTCCAAAAAGGACAATGAGTTCTGCATGTATTATGAAACATCATTTCCGACACGAAAATTAAACTGTTTTAGAAAAATAAATCATAGCCGGAGAAAAAGGATGGTAATTCTTGTATAAACAGCTAGTCATTTTTAAGTTTTGCGAGGTGTGTCCGGAAAGAATACAACCTGTGGATATATCTTTCTACCTGAGTGTGCTATTGTAAAAAACAGTTTTTTACCATACAGGGGAGATCTTTATGAGTGCCTCTACCAAGCGAGACAGAAGATCTTCAGTCGTCAATGGTACAGCATTGTGTAACTGTTAAAAATCATCAGTCTGGTCTGGTTCTTGTCTAGTACGTTCCCAAAAATAATGGCAGCCAACATATCCTAATAAGCATATTTCTATGACCTTTCTTCACGAGTTAAAGCTTGCTGTGGAAGAATGGATTTCTAAATATTTGACTAACAGAAAGCAACAACCTCATTTCAATAATCAGAGTTTTGATATTTTGATTAATGACCTTGGAGTTCCGCAAGGAAATGTACTTGGCCCATTATTATTCAATATCTATATTACTGACATAGATCACGTATTCATAAACTTTTTCTGCCAACGGACAGAGGGAGTTATAAACATAAGCATTAATTATAGTTGAAGGTAATGGGATTCGGACCAGTCAGAAAATAAAAACAAATTTATTAACTTCTTTATTAGAATTTAATCTTAATCTTGATTTAATCTTGATTTTAATTTAAATCTTCATCAGAGCTTAGTTAATAGTCACGATATAAAATAACTATTTTAAAATTAATAAAGAACACATCATATTGTCTGGTTATTGAACTCAGAGATAAGGATAAAATTGTTATTTTATATCGTGACTATTAACTAAGCTCTGATGAAGATTTAAATTAAAATCGAAACGTTAGCGAAGTTAATAAATTTGTTTTTATTTTCTGACTGGTCCGAATCCCATTACCTTCAACGTTAATTACTAACTTACGGACGTAACTCATCTAATCAAAATAAGCATTAATTATTTTAAAAAAAGCTGATGAAGAACTTACACTTAGTATTGACGGGGATAGAGAAAATGTGTTACTGAAACAAAAAAAATAAATTAAAAACATATTCTAAAACATAGTTCTAACTAAAGGCTATTCCAAACATTTAGGCGGAACTAGATTTTCAATTTTAGAAACTTTTACCGATTAAGTGAGACTTCTGATAATTTTGTTTTGCAAAAGCCTACTTCAAACCATAAAAGAAGAGCTCATGACAAATTACAAAAACGAAAATTCCAGTTAGTTCCGCCTAAACGTTTGGAATAGCCTATATTTTTAAATTGTTTAACATTGTGTTCTAACATTATTTTATATTATAGTATTTCCAAAATAAAATGGCTACCCTCACTTATTGATTCTAATAATGACTGACAGTATAACCATTATACCTGCTGAGTTTATGGTTCTGTTAAAAATAGTTGGCAGGACCGGAAGAATTATTTAAAATAAACATGTTTTCTTATATGTTATTTAGAATGAACTGTACATACTCACATGATATTCCTTCACATTTTTATCAGGCTTAGGACTGGCTATATTTGAATTATAAATATAGGCATGTTTAAAAATCGTTTTGTTTTAAAGTCTTTATAGTCTATATTAAATACTTCAAATTTGCACAAACAAAAATCATTCTTGTTTTGCAACAAAAATTCCTAGCAACTTCAAATATTTATACATATGGCTAACTTTGTATGGAAATTCTATTCCGTCTTCTTCCAACTTTTTTATTAAAAGATGCACAGTCGGCACTATATTTTTCGAATAAAAGTCGTATATTTTATTTATTATTGTTTTAGACATAAAACTATCTATTTTCTTGAAAACTTGTAAATCGGGTCGTTTTCGCTGCTGATTTTTGCCACGAACATTGATACGTTGAATTGTTCTGTATGGAACACTAGTTAATTCCGCAGTTCTAAGTATAGGTTTGTCATTACCTTCCGAAACTAACTTTTTATAAACGTTCAGTATGAGAACTTTGCAATCTTTAGTAGCTACGTCCACATTTTCGCATTCCACGTCAACGTCCACATTTTCGCACTCCAAATCACCTTGCACAGTTTCACTATTTTCACTACAGAAATTAGGAATTTCTTCAATATCAAATGGTCGCCAAAGAGACATGTTGTTAATATATGCACGCTATGAACGTTGAAAATTAACTAACAAACAAGTATAACAACCCCTAAAATTTAGAAACAATAGGATTATAAATTTGGAAAATATCCTTAATGGTTTTTCAGAACCTTCAATTGAACTAGTGTTATATCTATTCGATTTAAATTTAAAATTCCCTTAATACCTCTTATATTCTTTTTACTGCAATAAGTCTTGGGATTACTGTCATAAACCCGTTACTGCATTGTTAAACTTCTTAACAAGAGTGGCCATTTCATTTTGGGAATACTATACATTTTATAGTTGGAACTAACAATCAACTTGTCAACAGACGTTGCACACCAGTCCACCAGTTTCCAAATACCTTCCGCAAAAATACTTATAATTTAAGAAATAAATTAATTGCCATTACTTAATAAAATACTCTCGTATATTGAATTGAAGAACAAACTAGTAAAATTCTCTTTATTTGCAATAATTTTCATCATCAGTACCAACAAAACATAGTATAATATAAAATGCAAACCACAAGTCAAGTGGTTTAGGTCATTGGTCAGTTACATAGAACACATAACGACTTGAATATGGGTTTGGTCTGAGTCACTCACGAACGCACGAGATTCCTGAGGGTTATAATTAATTAAATAACACATCGCTGCAGACTACAACACTGCCATCAGTGCGAGATCGTTGGTACTAGCCACAGAACTTCTTCGCGACATGCTATTGTCTTATTTGACTAATGAACATCTGACGAGTAAATTTTAATGGGAATTGGCACAATAAATTCCATCTACAGCTCTATTTTAAATAAAAGATGATATCATAACCACATGATGAAACATATTAATAAAACATTCATTGTGGCTGCTATCTATGGCTACTAGATACAAATAAAACGGAGACACCAAACAAATAAAGGAAAGGACGAAAATGGCATTAGCGAAAGTATGGAGTATCGGCGAGAGGAAACTGAAAGAAGATTTTAAAAACAGAAGGTTTCTCTTTGATACCCTAATACAAGGTATTCTCCTCTACGGCTCTGAAATATAAAGATTGAAAGAGTGGGAAGAAATAGAAAGAATACAAGAAACGTACATTAAATGTACTTTGGGATTAGAGAGGCAAGCACCGAACTATATATTGGGTTGTTACATAAGTCCGTTCCTTTTTAGGGTTTTGTAGGTATGACCAAAAAACCCTTATACCGTCATTTTGTCGTCTGTCTGTCTGTCTGTCTGTTCGGTAAAAATTGTAGCCAAACGGCTAAACCTAGAGAGTTGAAATTTGGCATGCTTGTACAACTTTTTGACTCGCACATAGGAAAAATACTAAAACATCTAAAAAACATATCCCCCTAAAAATATAAACAAATATGTGCACATCGAAAAAAAAAATAATTTTTTAAAATTCTGAGTAGGGTATCAAATGAAAGCCCTTAGTACGTGGATTAACGATCAAAATTTTATTTTTGCAAAATAAATTATTTTGACGCGATTTTTGCCAAAATTGTGCAAAAAATGTTTTTGTCCCACACCCTGTAGCCCAGATGGTTTAAACTAAAAATGTGAAAAAATTCTAAGTAATGTATATTGGTGTGAACCGGAATAGTACAACAGGAATTTTTGATCAGATTATGTTTTCGGAAAATAATGCATTTTTTGTGTTTTTAACCAAAATATGTTAAATATTTAATTCGCTATGTAACCAAGTTGATACGTCAGCGCTCATAGCGATGTACGTTTAGTGATTGGTTTTATAATTGGCTAAACAGTTAACTTGCAAACTAGAGTTCGAATCCTGTCAATTTTAATTTTTTTGTTTTTTTTTTGCAGTTTTCTTTAGTTTAAATTATTTTGTAAAAATTCTAGTTATATTTTGGTAAATGTTGCATTTAATTTTTAAAAGCGTAAATTTAATAACCAGTGGGAAGTGTTGAAATTATAATTTAATTCTGTTTGATGTATACGAAATCAGAGGGCGGGGCTAATGATTTAAGCAACCAATAGAAGCCATAGGCGCAATTTTCAAAATCTTAATGAACCTTGCTATGTAAAAAAAAATACTGCACATATTTAGAAACTTAAATAATGGTATTAGGCATTCGAATTAAAATTCATAAAAAAATATTTTGACATAAAATTTGTTTTGGTATCCCAAATAATCATCATTCAGTTATTAAATACATGCAAAACCCTGAAATGTGCGAAAATTCACACTTCACATCAATTTTTTTTTTCACCTTTTATTTCAATAAAATATACATTCTAAAAAAACTTTTATTATCAAATGTACTGCCCATTATTTTCTATCACTTTGGACAAACGCTCAGGCAATTTCATAATGCCATCTCTCCAGAAGGTTCCGTCTTTGCTCTCGAAAAATCTGTAGAGGTGAATTTTGATATCGTCCAAAGATGCGAAATTTTTTCCGTTAAGGGAATTTTTTAGAGAGCGGAACAAATGGTAGTCGGAGCAAATGGTCCAAACATCGCACCATCTGACTACCATATACTTCCACAAAAAAAATTGTATATCTAATTAAGGGCTACAAATTACATCGATATAGTTTTACAATATCTCTTATAATGCACTCTTATAGATTTTCTTTTTAACAAAAGTTTTCATTAATCTTTACCAAAGTAAGTCAACATTGTATCTGTGTTACTAATAACATTAAAGCAATATATCTTTAGAAATCATTTTATTCTCAATCAACCATAAATATTTAAAAAAACTAATGTAATAATAATAATAAATATGTTTAAAGAGAAACTGCATTGGAAATATGCAAACAGATGACATACGACTTATTCCAAGTATTTCAGGTCAACGTCTTCTGTCCTCATTCATTTAAGATATTTTCATTTATTTGTTTATAAAATTTTTCTCTGTAATTATGAGTCAGATAACTGTGCAAACACCTTAGAAAACGAGTAGGTTTGTTTAACATAGAAATAAAATGGTGTTAGATGAATAGTTTTCCATTGACACACGTATAAAAAGAGTTAATTAAAATTTTAGACTTAACTAAGGCCTTTGATACAATAAATCATCAAATACTTTTTGATAAATTAGAGTTATATGGTATTCGCGGTCTATCGCTAAATCTCTTAAAAAGCTATCTAAAAGAAAGAACTCAAATAGTAAAAATTAATAATATAACCAGTGAACAAAAAACTGTTACTTGTGGAGTACCTCAAGGGACTGTCCTAGGTCCACTTCTTTTTGTGATATTTATTAATGATATGCTGGAAAAATGTCCTAATTCAACATTGATTTCTTATGCAGATGACACAGTGCTTTATGTTTCTGGATCTACATGGGAAGATGTAGTTGCAAAAACATCTAATGAACTATCTACACTTAAATATTGGTTCGATAATAACACATTGACCCTAAATTTTAATAAGACCAAATACGTAACATTTACTTCATACGCTTCTGGCATTCCAGATATCAATAAAATTATAATCCACGAAGTGCATTGCAATAAGGATCACTGCAACTGTATGAGTAATGTTGTAAGAACGGACGCAATAAAATATCTAGGCATTTACGTTGACACACATTTAAGATGGGATGTTCATGCGTACAATCTTCAAAATAAACTTAGAAAATTTATTTACTTATTTACGATACTTAGACATATTCTTGATATGAAATCTTTAAAAATATTATATTTTGGCTTCATACAATCTGTCCTAAGCTACGGTATGTTAGTTTGGGGAGGAGCTTTGGACTGTCATCTTAAAAAGCTCGATATAATACAAAAATTACTTCTCAAAATAATTTATAAAAAGGACTTTAGGTACCCCAGTCATAGATTGTTTACTGAGACTAAAGTCTTTGATTTAAAGCAACTCTATTTTTTGGCAGTTACCAAGTATATGTTCAAATATAAAAAAAATAATTTATTGCGTTTCCCGAATCATACATATTCAACAAGAATTAAATCTCAGAATCTCAGTTACTCATTTGATTCAAGAAAAGTCATTGGTCGAACCTATTTTTTGTACTACATTCCTTTAATATACAATTTGTTAACAAAGTACACGAATTTTGAAAGTATTGTCATTCTTAGCTACCATGCATATATCAAGACTATCAAAAAAATTATTTACTCAGTCGACAGACAAATAATTTCTCTTACATTTCATCATACATAAAACCAGATTTACTTTGAAAATACATATGTATATGATTTAGATTATTATAATGTATCAATGTATGTTAGTGAAAAAAAAAAAAAAATTTTTTTTTTTTGTTTTTGTATATATAATTTTGTATATTATTCATGTTATATTACCTTGGCATCACGACAAGCCTAGCTTAGTAATGCCAACGTAATAAAATAAAACTGTACTCCTATATTATTAGAATTTAAATTTAAGTACATCTATTTACGGTCGATAATTATATATATATTTTTTCTTAACTGTAATTAATATGGTAAATAAATGAATTATTATTATTATTATTATTTTTGGCGTACAGCAACGATGGCTATTTGCGCTCCTATAAAAAAGGAGTTCACGCAAAAAGGTTCATGTCCATTTTCAACACAAATTTAGAATTAACGGTTTTGTCTCTTTAATAAGCTTGCTATCCATGGAACCTGAAATTTCCAATAAATCATATATTTTCCGTTTAATCACGACGGGTTCAATCAAAAGTATACATCTCCAATTAAATGCCAGTTTAAACAAGAAACTGAACACAATAAGATATATCCCAGTGCAATTTGTATGGCAATATAAGATTTGCTTTTAAAGCAAGACGTATCCAAATGCATTTTTCTGCTTTTAACCCATCTGTTTTGTTTTACCGAGATCACTTGTTTAAACTTGTCATCACTTGTTTGTATTTTACAACCCTAATTTAATCATTTCTTGTTTTGTGGCATATTAGATGGTTTGGAAGTAGCCATTAGCCATAATGGAGACAGCAGTAGTTGGTGCATGTCCAAAAAGTTCATGTAAAAATGGACATATCCAAATTTTGTTGTCAAAATCATCTTCACGGTGACGCCCAGGAAATATATAAAAAAGTCAGCTGTGGCCACCACAGGACCGACTGCCATCATAAAGTACTTGTATAAAATACATTCTAGCAGCAGAGTAGAAATAACTTGGCCTAATATTTTCTAACAGAGATATTATTTATCATGACCATGGAAACGTTACATATAAGTATGAAAAAATTGAGACTTCGCAGATTCAAGATGGCGGCAAAAATAGACTACCAAGTACAATAACTATAAGTGGTTTTCACAATAGAACATAATAGCTAGAAACATATTTGTAGAATGAAGCTTTAACTACAATTTGCCGCATTATACGCAAATATGCGTCGATTAGTTTATAAGATAGCGTCTATAATGCAATTTGTTTATTTACAATTACATAACAGTTTTTTCTACAATTAAAAATATCCTATTAGATAGACAAAAATTCGCTGCAAATTTTGATATATAGATTATTATTAATTTTATTTCCGATTATTAGTTTTGTATAAGAAACTATTGAGAACCATAGGGAAAAATTGCTAAGCGATATGACATCTGGTGGGATTTTAGGAACTACAGAAATAGACATTGTGTCGCGCTTTTTTTTATAAAAAATGTTTGCATAAAAATATAATTGCATAAAAACAAGTATTAATATTGTAGCAAAATTACAAAAACCACCAGTAAACATTTTCCATAAGTAAAATTCACGTTGTTTATATGTAACGAATGTCTATTTTGAAGGTTCCAAGTTTGCCGAAATAGCGCTGCGATCTTAAAATACTTCCCCTATAGGGTTGTGCGCCCTTAAGTTGCTATTCCGGAACTCCAAACTAAAGTTCGAAAGATATTTGCAGTTGAAATAATTTACAAATCAATCTAATATAAATTAGTGACCAATTCCGTGATTACTTAATAATAAATTAATAACTATTTAAGAATATAAAAACAGAATATTTTATTAGTGAAAAGACACGCTATTTTCCCATTTCAGAAGAGTTAATAGAAAAATCATTACTTTATTAAGCATTTATTTGGTTTAAATATAAAATTAGGTCAATTTAATTGATGTTTTATTTAAAGAATCAACTGTCTTGAGGTCATTAAAGGGTCATTCGTTTAAGGTTAAGGAAAATTGAACTAAGATAATAAACAAAAATGACATTGATAGAAATTTTTTATTTCCCGAAAACACTCTTTAAAAATAGTCGTGCTAATGTAGTAATAACGATATGTAGAGACCTCAATTCGTGGACATCTATCGTGCCTCGTTTATACATATGACGGTCGGTAAAATATATCAGCACCTTAGAGGTAAACTGTATCAAGTCATATTTTTATCAGAAATGACATTTTAGTGCCAAGTGACTTAATACTTTATGGTCTGTCAAGTGTAATATAATTTCGAGCTGAAGCTCTAGCCAGTTTCGATATTCGTTGTTTTAAAACTGTATTAAGTCGATCAATGCATAGCGGTAAACAATATTAAATCGTCTTTTCTGAGCTATTTATCATTTGCGACTTAATACAATTTACCTCTGATGTGTTGATATGTATATATTTGTCAGAGAATAACATAATTTTATCAGGATACGTAAGTGCAAAGGCAGCAGCCTTGGTGCTAGCAGAACCAAGATCAGCCGATTAGCAAAAACAGGGCGATAATAGAACAGTATGTATGGTATATGAGTGGGTTATAGCTGGGCGATCGGTCTGGATCATTGGGATTGCTACGTGTTTATTATAATATCTGTTTTAATTCATTGTTTTATGTCATAAATGTGTTTTAATATTGTTTGATTATTTGTGAAAGAACAATGAGAATAATATAAACTGTAATAACTAGTTTATTGTGAGTGATAATTGTTATTTTACCACATTTGAGACGAAATATTAAAAATTTCAATGTATCATTTTTGCTTTATTTGCTGGTGAAATATATGCTCTAAAAGAGGAGAATAGTCCGAAAACCGTGAGAAAAAATGATGAAGGTCTTTAAGCACCAAACACAAATGACATTTATCCTGTTTGAGGATGCTCCAAGGTTGAAATCTTGAACTTGAAACTGTTTGTCCTCCCACTGGCCGAAACATGCTCCGACAATTTAAACGTGAAAATTCGTGTCTTAATTTCACTTAACTTTTTCCTTTTGCCGGCGCTATTTAAATGATGTACAATTTGCAAAATAAACACGTGAAATTAAAGACAGCTGCGTCAACAAATAGTTCAGCTATCTACCCTGCATAATCGTTTAAAATGTGACTTGAATGAAAGCAAGAATTTCTTTAACCCAAATAGCTTCGTGTTACGGTCGTTGCATGAATCTTGTTACTTGACCAAGAGAATGTCAACTTATTATAGTATTATATGCTTCAAATCAGTGGCGTAGCAAATGGGGTTTGCGGATCAGAACCCTTGTCACTAGCCCTATAAATATTGTTATACAAGGTGTCTCAAAAGAAATTTTATATTTATTTAGCTTACTGCGTGAACGCAACGTATCCGAGGGGCGCGGGGGTTATGTCAATCGGTAGCCTGGCTCTTGGGAATTCAGTCGCTATGGAGCGTTTCTCGGGAGCAGACCGCGCGTTATGCGTGCGAGAGTTTTACAAAAACGGTGATTCGGCGACTGTAGCGCGTAGAAAATTCTGCAGTATTCGAGGTTTTCGCCACTTAAATGATGCGCCAAGCATTCCTCTCATTCGACATTGGGTTAAAAAGTTTGAAGAGACTGGTACAACGCTGGATATATCAAAATCCGGGCGACCTAGGTCATCAAGAACGGTAGAAAACGTGGAGAATGTTAATCAGTCTGTTCGTGACGACCCGAACCTTTCAATTCGGAAGTGAGTTACAGTGAATTCAGAGCGTTATGTGAAGATGTTAGACAACTTCTTGGTACCTGAACTGCAAAACTTTCCTGGCTATAACCAAAGAACATGGTTCCAACAGGACGGACCAACTTCACACACGTCCAATATGTCTCTGCCACGTGTTCGTGAAATTTTCTCAAGCAAATTGATCTCCCGGAGAGGTGACATAAATTGGCCTCCACGCAGTCCAGATTTAACCCCTATGGCCTTTTTCCTATGGGGTTATCTTAAATCTAAATTTTACGCCAATAAACCGACTTCACTGGCGCATTTGAAAGAAAATATCCGTCACGAAATGAGAGCCATCCCTGAGTCCACCTGCCGAGACGTCATAAGTAATTTTACTGTTCGATTAAATGAGTGCCGAGAACGCGAGGGTCTACATTTAGACGATATTATTTTTAAGAAATAAATCCCCAAAAAGTGTATTTTAATAATTAATAAACATTATTTCTATATACGGCTTACTTTTTTTTTAATCGATCCACTAAATATAAAATTTCTTTTGAGACACCTTGTATTAAGACACAAATGAGCGCATACTTAGAAACTCTGATGCGGGTGTATTTTCTAAGAAATACACTAATTTATTTATTACGCTATTTCTTATTCGTATCCGTTCTAGTAACCAGTTACTAGTGCTGTTAGAAATCGATCTTGACGGAACCGGAACCGGTTCCAAAATAAACCGGTTTCGGGTTTACCCGGTTGCCCGGTTTTCGGAACCGGATAATCGGAACCGGGTATCCGAAACCGGGTAATCGGAACCGGGTATCCGGGTAACGCGAAAATTACGAACCCGGTTTTACCCGAAAACCGGAACCGGGTACCCGAAAAACGGGTTCGGTTCCCAGCGGGTATCTAATCTAGGAACTCGGAATCGCGTATATGGAACCGGGTACCCGAAACCGGGTATCCGGAACCGGGCATTCGGAATCGGAACCGAGTATCCGTGTAATGCGCAAATTACAAACCCGGTTTTACCCGAAAACCGGAACCGGGTACCCGAAAAACCGGTTTCGGTTCCCAGCACTATCAGTTACCATTTATTTGAATACCTGAAAGATAATAAAATCAAAACATAAACTAATTGTTGCAACTTGGATTATATGGAATAATATTGTTGTGATCCTCATTATTTTTGTCATCAATTATTTCTTCAAAGAATACATTATTGCACGAAACTCGGCATCGAAGCATAAGCGCAGGCATAAGTGATTTTTGTAGCTTTCGCGGGATTATAATTTTAAGTTCTGTGTCTCAACAGATACCCAAACTCTTCAATACTCCATTTACTTCATTTCTAAACAATTTGTGTTTATTTAATATTGAATTAAAAACCATCACTACAGTCATACGTAAAACAAATACTTCGACTACAAGTTATGATATACCATACAATGACCCAATGTGCTGCATGCATTGGCAGTTCCAAATTCTATTGTATTGGACTTAACAATGTCCGATGGCGGCGCTGTGATCGCTGTGAAACAGCTGACGAAACGAGTAATGTGAAAGTTGTCCTCATTTGTTTACACGTAAAATCTTCGATATACAATGAATAATTAACAGCTATCCTTACTAAATCATTTTAATTTTTTAAGTTCAACACCTTTTATGTGTGTATTTGAAGGAGAGGAGTTGTTAAATGCCGATCGTGTTATATTATACGGAATTTCGGAAAAATATGATGAACATGTGAAATGCTAATGCTAATTTCAAGTATAAAATATATGTGGGTTATGTTTACAAACAAGCATTCTAAAATCACCATCTCACAAAGTTACTGGAAAATTAAAACTGCAAGATAACCTGCACCTGTAAACCGTAACCGTTGTTAGAAACTCACTGCCTAAAAAAATTAATCAAAAACGAAAGCAAACACTTCATTGAAGCTGTATCAGAATATCTACGTACAATATTTGAGACCGCATGCCCTAATCCTGTATTAAAATTACACGGGTAGATATTTATTTATGCTCGAGAAGGATTTTTATAATTGAGTATTTGTCATTTGTTGAATATTTTTAATAAATACTAGTTTGTTAAATATTAATAAGTTAACAATATTGATGTAATCTGTAGCTTTTAAATGCTTTTAGCACACTCTCACTCTTTTTCCCGTATTTATAGCATTTCCCATGCTTTTTACCTATTTATCTCTTCCACAACACCAAATATATTTATTATTTTCACAAATTGTTTTTCAAAAAATGGAAGTGAATGTTTCTCTCACTTCTTTTCCTAGAGTGACAACCAAATACACAGCAGTTTGTGTTATGACAACTCATTATAACACAAAATAATATAAAAAATTGATGTGAAGTGTGAATTTTCACACATTTCAGGGTTTTGCAGGTATTTAGTAAGTGAATGATGATTATTTTGGATGCGAAAACAAATTTTAATTTAAAATATTTTTTTTGTTAATTTTAATTCGAATGCCTAATACCATTATTTAGGTTTCTAAATATGTGCAGTATTTTTTTTTTTTATATAGCAAGGTTCATTAAGAATTTTAAAAATTGCGCCTATGGCTTCCATTGGTTGTTATAAGTTCCACCCCTCTGATTTCGTGTACATTGAAACAGAATTAAATTATAATTTAAACAATTTCCACTGGCTATTAAATTTATGCTTTTAAAGATTAAATGCAACATTTGCCAAAATATAACTAGAATTTTGAAAAAATAATTTAAACAATATAAAAATTAAAAAAAAAAAAACAAAAAATAATATAGTCTCTCTTCCCACAGGGTTCGATCCCTTTCGGATCGGGTTACTTGGGCGAAAATTCAGCGTCTAATACCACTAGACCAGCATACACGTTACACTGTGCTGTGTTACAAAGCTATAACTTGTGTACATTATTAGC
Source organism: Liopterus haemorrhoidalis (assembly GCA_963971575.1). Taxonomy (NCBI): domain Eukaryota; kingdom Metazoa; phylum Arthropoda; class Insecta; order Coleoptera; family Dytiscidae; genus Liopterus; species Liopterus haemorrhoidalis. The sequence goes on from OZ020624.1 coordinate 24,217,096, forward strand.
CAAAAATCACAAAAAATGCGTTTTTTTCCAAAAACCTAATCTGATCAAAAATTCCTGTTGAACTATTCCGGTTCACACCAATGTACATTACTTAGAATTTTTTCAGATTTTTAGTTTAAACCATCTGGGCTACAGGGTGTGGGACAAAATTTTTTGCACAATTTTGGCAAAAATCGCTTCAAAATAATTTATTTTGCAAAAATAAAAATTTGATCGTTAATCCACGTACCAAGGGCTTTCATTTGATACCCTACTCAGAATTATAAAAAAATATTTTTTTTCTCGAAGAGCACATATTTGTTTATATTTTTAGGGGGATATGTTTTTTAGATGTTTTAGTATTTTTCCTATGTGCGGGTCAAAGAGTTGTATAAGCATGCCAAATTTCAACTCTCTAGGTTTAGCCGTTTGGCTACAATTTTTACCGAACAGACAGACAGACAGACAGACAGACAGACAGACAGACAGACAGACAGACAGACAGACAGACAGACAGACAGACAGACAGACAGACAGACAGACAGACAGACAGACAGACAGACAGACAGACAGACAGACAGACAGACAGACAGACAGACAGACAGACAGACAGACAGACAGACAGACAGACAGACAGACAGACAGACAGACAGACAGACAGACAGACAGACAGACAGACAGACAGACAGACAGACAGACAGACAGACAGACAGACAGACAGACAGACAGACAGACAGACAGACAGACAGACAGACAGACAGACAGACAGACAGACAGACAGACAGACAGACAGACAGACAGACAGACAGACAGACAGACAGACAGACAGACAGACAGACAGACAGACAGACAGACAGACAGACAGACAGACAGACAGGGTGTGGGACAAATTTTTTTTTGCACAATTTTGGCAAAAATCGCATCAAAATAATTTATTTTTCAAAAAAAAATTTGATCGTTAATCCACGTACTAAGGGCTTTCATTTGAAACCCTACTCATAATTTAAAAAAAATATTTTTGTTTTCGATGAGCACATATTTGTTTATATTTTTAGGGGGGTATGTTTTTTAGATGTTTTAGTATTTTTCCTATGTGCGGGTCAAAGAGTTGTATAAGCATGCCAAATTTCAACTCTCTAGGTTTAGCCGTTTTACCGAACAGACAGACAGACAGACAGACAGACAGACAGACAGACAGACAGACGACAAAATGACGGTATAAGGGTTTTTTGGTCATACGTACAAAACCCTAAAAAGAATAATAATTGCTATCAAAAGTTAATGTTACAAACAAACTGTAACATTAAAGTTTAAACGCTATACAAACAGCACGAGGTAGCAACTAGTAAACAATAAACAGTTACTCGTTCCACTAATTCAAATTCTGTCCGGTTGGTGTCACTTCATAGCGCTGTTGAGCCCAATTACAGCGATTGGCATTGAGGGGGTAACGCAGAATACCTACTCTTGGAGCTACAAACGTTTGCAGTAAACAGCTTGCGAAGTGGACATTTGACTACAGATATTTTTGTATATTTAATATTTCATTATTTTTTATGTGTTGTGTGCATGCAAAAAATAGTATAATTCAAATTATTCTAAAATTAAATTACTTTTTAAAGAATTTCAAGAACAGAATATACAAATAATAATTGCAAAAATAAGAATACAGAATATCGCATGTTCTGTACAACACATAAATATGCGAAATTCGAAAATTGGTGCGCAGATAGTACAGAATGAGATGTTATTTTCGAATTGATATAATTAACAGAGACATTTTGAGTACTACTGTGTAATGTCCAGCAAATCAGGGGAAACGGACAACATAAAGGGTTATTGAACAGTGTCTGGTTCGAGTGGAGCCACAGTGTCGGATTCTGTGATACCATGTTCACTACCCTAACGAACCTAGATACTGATAGATTGATATTTACAAGTGGTTGATCACAACAAATCGATTTTAAACATAAAAATAGACATTGTTTTTTGTACCAAAATAACCCAAAACACAACAATATTGAATTAATCTAGGGAAGGGAATTTTCCCTGGCTGTTTGTTACTTTATCTGTTGTGAAAATAGATTTATCAATACTTATTTACATTACGTGGTAGATAAATAATGATATGAATAATAATTAAAACATATTTGATATGCAAAAATGATTAAATATATTGAATTGTTTACTTCAGAAACCACCTCCAGTTTACCGTGTTTTGGAAAAATCCAAAAAACTTTCGTAACAATTTTTTTTTTTTAAATGATAGAAATAAATAATTAATTTAAAAAATCACGTATTATGCTTCAGAAATTATGCGTTTTGGGGCTCCAAAAAAAGTTTACCAACTTGCACTTAGATGGTTTCTGCACTTATATGTTTTTCTTTATTACTCTTTTAATACGAGGGTTACCTTTTAAGTTTTTACAAAAACTAAGAAAGATTTTTTTTTTGGAACAAACTGTTTTGTGCTTTTCTAAATATTCGCCTTTAAGTTTTATACAGTTCTGCATGCGTTCAAACCAATTCTCGAAACATTTTTTCCACTCTGAAGTTGGTATCTCATAAACATGGTTTTCGAAGGCTTCAACAGCTTCTTGGGGTGATGAAAATCGCTGTCCACGCTCTTTTTGTTTGAATTGGGGAACAAAAAAGAGTCGTTAGGGGATAAATCAGGTGAATACGGACAATGAGACATTAATTAGATGTTTTTCTCCTTCAAATAATCAATTATTTGACGTGCTGTGTGGGAGCTTGCATTGTCCTGATTTTGTCGATGACTTCTGACAAACAAATTGTTGTATACCATTCAGAATTAACTGTTCTCCGATCATATAAAGCAGTGGTTCCCAACCTTCTCGACTTGCGGAGCTCTTTTTAGAATAAATTTCTATGGCGGAGCCCCTTAGGGGTACCCTATGTCTTTCAAATTAATGGTGTTTAGAAGTAATGTTACGGGGAGGGGTAGATTTTTTCATTATAAATTTGTTTTTCTCTTTCACAGCTCACTTGTTGATAGATAGAAAGATTTTTATAAAATTAAGCAAATAATCAAAATACACGCAGTTATTCAAACAACAATGCATCTCGCCCATCACATTCCAGCTAGTCATAGAGTCATAAACCGACTAGAGTCGGAAATCACTCGGACATACATTCAACTTGTCAAAATTTTGTTCAGAATGTAATTTTCAGTTTTCTTATTTTAATTCTGTTTTTTTATTTCCAATTATTTTGGTTTTATTCAATTTTTATTTATTTTATTTCCTGGAACGGCTGCGGGACCCCTGAGAAGTGCACGCGAAGCACTTAGGGCTCCGCGGAGCACAGGTTGGGAACCGATTGTGTAAAGGAATGGTTGCGACATGTCCAGTACATCCGAAAAAACAAGCCATCATTTTCTTGGAAGTGCTTCGTGAACGAACAACTTTTGTGGGTTTCGGTTCAACTTGGAAGACCCAAACAGTGGATTGTTGCTTAGTTTCCGGTTCATATGAATAAATTTCCAAGTTTCGTCACCTGTAATGATGTTGTATACGGATTTTGCAGTGCCTAGGTTGATTTTTTTTAGCATTCTCTTACATCAATCAAGACGAACCTTTTTTTGAGCTTCGGTCAAATTATGCGGAATCCATCAAGAATAGATCTTTTTCACAGCTAAATGTTCATGCAAAATCGATATTGCAGTCGGTGATATGCCAAAGAATGCCTCTATCTCACGGTAAGTCACATGCCGATCTTCTTCAATCATTTTGTGCACAGCATCGATGTTTTTTTGAATCACAACCGATTTTAATCGACCTTCACGAGATTCATCACTGACAGACGCACGACCACTACGAAATTCTGCAAACCAATTGTAAACAGTCTTTTCTGATGGTGTTTCATTACCAAAAATTGAACGAAGTGAATCTATGCATTGTTGTTGCGTTAGACCTTTACTAAAATAGTAAAAAATCATTCAACGAAAACCTTCACGAGAATATCCATTCTTTCACAAACTTATTTTTTTAAACACTCACTGTCAACCAGTGGGGCATCCAGGAATTTTTGTTGGGGGAGGGGCCTGGAAGACAAAATTATTTAAATTATGAATAAGGTTCACACTTCTAAATTTCAAGTGATGATCTAAAAAAACAGTCCTCACTACTAAAATACAAGTGACGACCTAAAAAAAATCCTCATCTCTATTTTTAAAATTGTCTAGTGTGTTTGTGTGTTTTTATTTTTATTTCCTTCAGTCTTGGAGGGGGCACCCCCCCTTGGTGCGCTACTGCTGTCAACTACTTGATCAATTTATAAGCTGCCACTGATGTCACAATGTCAAATTTTACGAATATAGTAATGACACATTTCAATATTGCCATCTAGTGGTCGTTTGTAAAAACATAAAAGGTAACCCTCGAATAACATGAACCACCTGTATACTCTTTTGGTCTTAGGCCCGGTCTTTCCACCTTCAGATAAAGTCCTAGGTAACTATCTGACAGATAAGGTTATTTATAACTTCATCTGCTGAGTAAATGTCAATACCAGTCAGTGAATCCAATACGTCAGTCTCATTATCCGTTAGATAACTATCCGATAGATACATTTGTATAGAAAGAAGGGATGACATTTACTCAGCAGATGAAGTTAAAAATAACCTTATCTGTCAGATAGTTACCTGGAACTTTATCTGAAGGTGGAAAAACCGGGCCTTAGTAAATTATTTTAAAACAAATTAATTTAAAATTTGTGAAAATTTATAATAATTTCATAGTATAAAATTTAAATGAACCATATCCATATATCAAAAATTGATCAAAATTCAATATTCATATTTTCATCCTATGTAAACATTTTATTTTCTGCGATTCAATTTCGATAGGTGGTCGGGTAAACCCTTTTAAATTATTAAAATTATTTTCAGTCCCCTGTGTTGGTGCGATGTAAAAGATACATGTTATGAAACAGGTTATGAAAAACCAGCCACTCCCAACTATGCGTGATTTGGAATTCAGAAGAACTAACATAATCATATGTCGATAACCCTTAACGAAAATTAGGAGGCCTTGAGGTAAGGAATTTGTCAGAGGTTAAGGAGAAATTTCATTGGAATCTGGTTAATTTACATTTTTACTGAACAGAATATTTTTATATTTAACTCTTTCCATTTTACTTTTAACAAATTTATACTGTTTCTGATATGTAGGATTTCATCATCAGTTTCCGATTTTTTATCTCTTCAGTGGTTTAAAAAGAGCGTCCTTTTAACACGTTATTCAGTTTTGGGAACATAAATTGTCACACGGGCCCAAATCAGGTCAAAATGTTGGACGGGGAATGAAAACGAATTTGTTCTTCGCTGAAAAACTTGAATTTTGGAGGTGAGAACCTTTTTTTTTGCTCATCATTTGGATTTTAGAGGACGGGGACCTTTTTTTTGCTCATCACTTATATTTTGGAGGTGAGCAAAACATATTGTATTTCCATATTTTTTTTTTTTCAATCTAAGATACTTTTTGGGGTTCTACGGAATATTGTTAGACTGTAAAGGATTCCACGACTTGAAAAAGTTTGAAGACCACTGGTTTAGACGATACTAGATTTTCAAATCTAGAAACTTTTACCGATTGATTGAAACTTTTGATCATTTTGTTCAGGAAAAGCCAACTTCCATATATAAAAAATTAGCTAATGAAAACTTAAGAAAATTTAAATTCCATTTAGTTCCACGTAAAGGTTTGGAATAGCCTATAGGGCGTAGCGATATATTAATTTTTTACTAGCTGAAATGTCCGTTGTCTCACCCAAACTTCATCTCTCCCTTTGGGTCTGTACGTCCCATGGCTATCATACACTGTCTGCGCTCGTGAGCAATGCACTAAACATGCGAATGTCAGGAAGAAAGTCTGAAAGCCTGAAAGTTTTCTGGATTGCTCTTAAAAATTATTAGGAATTTAAATTATTAAGAGTTTAATAACGGGAATTAAATGGCCAAAGAAAATAAGTAACGACGACCTATGGTTACTTACGAACCAGTGTCCAATCAGCAATAGTATTAAAGAAAGGAAATGGAAGTGGATTGGACACACACTCCGAAAACCAAATAGGCTCTCGGTATACGATCAGAGGTAAAAGAAGAAGTGGGCCAAATAACTGGAAGAAGAAAAGACAGATAGAGCATAACAGCATAGGACTATCGTGGATGGAAACAAAGAATGCTGCTAAAAATCGAAAAGGTTCGAAGGACTTAATAAAGATCCTTTGCTATGGAAACTGTTTCCATCTAGCTCTAATTTAAGGTGTTGGTGACAGTTCAAAACCATTTAGTTACAGTTGACGCTAATGTAAAAGATACAGGACTGGCCTGATATAGTCGGATTGCTGATAAGTGACTGTTCGTTGCTACAAGTATCGATATTCAATACTATATGCTGTCTCTGTCTATATCATTATAATTATTTGCATACCCATAGTAACGTATAGTGACTCAAGTTGACAACTAACCTTCAAAATTATTTGAAGAAAAAAACAAAGCATTAGAAAGAAACAGAATGATTCGAAGATATCTTTACTAATTAGAGTGCGAAAATAAATTCACAGCAGTACTCAAACAAACAAAATTATTAATTTTAAGGTTATACTTATAAATAAGGAAAAATTTATACTCATACGTAAATTTTGGATTATAATTTGTTTTTTATTCCAGCAGATTTCAAATTAAAGTTTGTGAATTTAATAATTAGCCGCAAGCCATATTTTAATTAATATTTATTACCAGACACTGACAATTAAGACAAATAACAAAAAACATTTTTAAAATCGCTGAAAAATGGTAACTAGATTATTATATGATTGCATTACTTGATACATACATGTAACAGTCACCTTTCAGCAATCCGACTATATCTTAAAACCCTGATATCTTAAAACAATGCCGCAAAACCGCCGTAAGGCGCTCTATGCTCCTGTAGGAGCAACAGGACATATGATGATGAAGAGTTTGAAGACATAAAAATGATGCCTAGCCTACAGAAAGATTTTCTGAACAAGTTACTGCAAATCAGACTTTCGTAGGATAAATTTATTCAAGTTTAATGATATACGATTAATCGATGCATGCAGAATTAGTTTTTTTATTGGATAACATTAAAAAATCAGTATTTCTAATATTGTAAGAGGGAACACGAATATTAAATTTACTTAAAAGATCAGGGTTATTAACGAAGTTATTGAACACTTTGTTAGAAAAACCGTTATCTAAAATAATGTTTCTATTTTCTAACGACAGTAGTCTTGTTGCAACCAAAAGACATATTATTTAAAATCTGTTTTATACATTTTCATTCATTTCAGCATCACTGCATTTCTGCTATATTTACTGATATAATTCCCCACAAAACCACCAAAACCCGCAGTTCGACTCCAGCTTCTTCTCCAAAAACTATTTTTAATTCAAGTGTTTCTGTTGACGTTACTCAAAATATGAAACAATACCGGTCACCGTAGTCTACCGGACACAGTTGGTGGCCCTCAGGCTGCTAGGCAGGCCATGGTGCAGGCCTGATATTGGTTAATGGCCAATAGCTGCCAAGACCAAAAAATTAAAAGAAATTAGAAATATGAAACAAAATTTTCCCACTGCTCCTTGATCAGGTTCATTTTAGAAATCGCCGGGTAAATTTATCTAATAACATCTTATAACTAAGTTAAGATTAACTAATTGTTAAACAAATTGGATATAAAGTAAACAGAGTCAATTGTTTTAAACAGGCCAATCAGATTCCAATGTAAACTTAATTAGCAAACATCGAAGCTTATTAGCAAGCCACATAGACACAAATTGATCGATACTCAGGGTAATTGCTATGAATCTCGTAAACTAGGAACAATAATACTATTGTACTGCTGCATTTCATTAACGCCAACAATAATTACATATTAAGGTTTTCGAAATTCAAGACATTTTGAAGCTTTGGGAATCGGTGACTGAAAAAGCCATTTCGAAAAAGTGCCTACAAAATATTTCTCCATATGTGGAAAAAGTGCTGGCAGTGATGTACAGCAACAGGAGATCAGTTTTCGAGTCCCATTGAAACTAAATACTGAAAATGTACACTGCCAACCGTTGCAGTTGGCAGTTTTAATAAAATAATTCTCTAAACATTATGCACCTCTTGAATTAGTAAAGTTTTAGAATCCCTTGTTAACTAAAGCTTTAATACAACTAATAAGATAACGAGTTCTCAATTACCGGAATCCATTTTGCATAGCGAAATGTCGTTTCTTTGGCTTCCATGTTCGTAATACGGTACCGTGCCAATTCTTATGGACTGGTGACACGTATCATATGCAGGTCACGTGGTAGGATATCCTTAGTTTAAACTCATCATCATTGACACGCAGTTATTATTTTTAGACGGGGAAGTACTATAATTCTGATGAATACTGATACGAGTTAATTGAAAAAACAAGATATTAAAATTTACATTCTGAAATAGTACTGTCTGGCAAATTAGAGAGCAGACAGTGACAGCTACAGCATAATATCAAAAAAGTTTGATTCCTTCCAAATATAATCTTATAACATTTTTTAGCCTTAATGCTAAATTAGCATCTTGACGATATTGATAGAAACTGTCGAGATCGGATTGAAGTTTATGACAATCATCAGTGTGTCTAATCAGATAAACATTCATGTCATTTTCAAACCTTTACAGAACTTGCCACATTTTATTATATCATTAATCAACAAATTTAATAATATGGGGCCAAGTGGGAACCTTGCGGAACACCGGAAGGGCAGTGATCTACTCAGAATTAAAACCGTTGACAATAACACACTGCAGTCTACTTGGTAAATAAGCTGAAAACCATCTTAAAAGATTGGCATGAACAGCACAATTTTGAAGTTTTCGTAAAAAAATAAGATCTATCATTTTCATCTTAATAATTATATGGTATGTCGTGAAAATGTAACTACTAAAATGTTTCGCTAACAAAAACGGTTGATGAACAATGGTTTATAATGTTGTTTGTAAAAATTTATCCATCTACTTTTATTACAGTCCTCTTATTTAGAAATTATCTATTTTAGTATTTATTCTGCGTTTTTTAATTCTTTCTGCTTAACTATGCTTCATACCCAGACATCAAAACAATTTCCTGGGCTATTTAAAGACATTTGTGTTTTCATTAAGTTCGATGTACCGGATATGTTGTATTTTTTAGATATGTCTTAATTCTGAACATTGAGAAAACTATAATTACTTCAGTACTGTGTCGTATTTCGTAGATAAAGCTAATAAACATTTAAAAAAATTGACTAAGGGATCGTATTTCGACACTAAAAGAGCCGTGAGAAATCTTTAATATGAGAGTAATTTCTTAAATAAGAACCGTTCTGGTTTAAAAGGACAATTGTTTTTTCATTTAATAATCGAATCATAGCACGCACTTCGAAATCGGCGGGTTTAGTAAAACATAGCTGATATTCCGCATAATATCGTCTCACATGTCCATACCAACTCAATTGGCTTTATTCTATTAAATGCTGCCAGATTTTCTCTAGACGTACGAGGTCTGTTCAAAAAGAATCGCGAATTTTGTGTTTTTTCAAAAATTATTTATTTATTCATGATTATCTACTTTGTCCCCTTCAAAGTAATCCCCACCAGATATTATACACTTGTGCCAACGTTTTTTCCAATCCTCGAAGCACTTGAAAAAATCATTTTTTGTGTTCTTGTTCAGCTCCTCCTTCGATGCCGTCTTTATCTCCTCACTCGTAGCGTAGCGTTGTCCTTTCATGGGCCTCTTCAGTTTCGGGAACAAGAAAAAGTCACAGTGGGCTAGATCTGGGGAATATGATGGCTGCGGCATTATTAGTGTGTTGTTTTTGGCCAAAAATTCGCGCACAAGCAATGTACGAATTTCGCGGCGACCCATCTCATGCCCAAATCATTGGTAAAAATCGAATGGCACGAGCCAATCGATATGTTTAGGTCCTCAGCAACTTCTCTAACGGTGATTCGACGATTGGCCAATACTATTTTCTTCACTTCATCAATGTTTTCGTCTGTTGTTGACGTGCTCGGGCGTCACATCTTCTCAGCCCTCTGAGAACATTTTGTACCACCGATAAACGTTGCTTCGGTCCAAGGTAGCTTTACCATATGCCACAGTCAATATTTGGAATGCGTCCGCGCACTTAATTTTGTTTTTCACAGAAAATTTTATACAGATTCTTTGATCCATTTTTTGGTATAGGCAAAAATCGAAAACGAGCCAAAACACGTGCAAGCAAAGCAACTGTCAAAAATTAACTGAACATTCAAAATGGCGGAACTTGTCGGCATAAGTGAGAGACATTAGTACCAACATAACGCCACAAAAAAATCGAAAATCGAATATACGTAACCCGCGGAAATTCAAAATTCGCGATACTTTTTGAACAGACCTCGTATTTCTAATTCGGTCATTTTTCGTTTTACCTGCTATCTTCCTCAAAAATCTAATTTCACGTATCACTAATATAGGAGCATATCACTAATATATAGTAAAAAGAATAGAGTGGTACGCAATAAATTAATGATAACAAAATTTATGGAACAATTCTCTCTAAGGCGGAGAGCTCATCAAACTGATATTACATACCTACTCCCTCCGTCCGAAAATATAGTATACATTTTAATTTTTTTCTTGCCCGAAAATATGACACATAAATACAATTTTAAATAATTATAATGATTTTATTTATGAACTAGTTACAAATATCTAGTAAAATAAACAATAGTAACTCTTACTTTGCTACTTAATTTTTCACTTATGTTTAATAGATATTAACAACATTTCTTGGATGTAGCGAATCACCGACGATATCAACAAGTACCGAGAACAAGCTTCGGAAACAATCTTTCTACGTGTTCATACACTTACGCAGTTGTATATTGTTTAAACAAATAGTACCGGAATTTTATCACTTTATTTTTTAAGTTGTTTCATTTGCAAAAATAAATAAGACGAAACATCGGTTTTTAGTTTTAGTAGGCGTTTGATATGCAGAATAAGAAACTAGTTTAATTAATATTTTACTACTATGTTAAATAATTTGGCCATAAACGGTTTAGATTATCATCTAAAAATTCTACAACTTTCCATTTATGTAACTTTCTTATGCAAGAATAAAAAAATATGTCAATAAAAATTCCTAAAACTGTATATATCATCTCTAACCTTTCTTTTTCAGTACTCACTTTTAGCCTCAGTCTCACCTAATCATCAATCTTGCTAAGATACATATTTCCAAGCTCCTTGTATACCTCCTAAATCTTCTGTTAACTGATCTTTTCATCTTTTGCAAGTCCTATCGTCCTTTCAATATCATCGAACATTCTGTCATCTTTCTCTAGGTATTTAATAAGTGTAAGAAGCCAAGAGAATGCTGGATGTCTAGGAATATTTGTTCTATAATCGCATCAAAATCAACAGTGTTTGATAATCATTTATATTCGTTATTTGAGTACTAAGAGCTTCAATTTAATTTTTACCGACCGCCAACATATATAAGGGAGGTATTGTGATCATACCGATTTTGACATTTCGAAATTTCGATGGATCTCCACGAATTTAGGTCTCTACATAACGTTTTAACTATTTTTAGCAGAGCCGCAGTAAGGAAAACTTGCGCTAGGGGCAGAGCTGTGTTTTGGCGCCCTTGGTAAATAAAAACAAGGTTCTTACCTCTCAAAATTTAAGTGATGAGCAAAAAAAAGGTCATCAAATTCAAAAATCCAAGTGACAAGCAAAAAAAAAAGTCCTCTTCTTCGCAATGGCGCCCTTTTCTTTAGTGCGCCAGGGACCGTCGCCCCTTTCGCCCCCCCCCCCTTACTGCGGCTCTGATTTTTAGCATGATGTCTCTCGGTCTGTCTGTCTGTCTGCATGTTACGTGCAGAGTAAATTCGGCTGAAAGGATTTTTATGAAACTTCATATTTAAGCTTTTAACATCAATGGCACGAGTTGATCAACTTGTGGTAAAAATCGGTTAACTAGAAATGGGAGGTTTTAAGATTTTTGCGAATATTTCACAACAGAGAAATATTTCGAAAAAAATTATTTGACAAAAGTTGCTATAAAAGCAATAACTAACAACTTTTATTTGAGACATATTTGATGAAACAAAAAATTTTTAAAATTTTTTTGAAATTTTTTCCAAATATCTATTTTTTCATACTTATATGTAATGTTTCCATAGTAATGACAAATAATATCTCTGTTAGAAAATATTGGGCCAAGTTATTTCTACTCTGCTGCTAGAATGTATTTTATACAAGTACTTTGTGATAGCGGTCGGTCCTGTGGTGGCCACAGCTGATATTTTTAATTAACCCTATAAAATGTATACAAATATTTAAACAACTTTAAAATATTTAAAAGAAATTTTTTAAAATTTATTTAAAATTTATTTTATTGTTTAGTTGATTTTGCTCTGCAGTATAGCAAAATTTACTAACTATTATTATATCATATAGATATTATAAATATATAAACTAAGGGATATCAATAATTTCTATTGTTTTAGAAAAAAATATTCAATAATGAATTACGAACGACTATGTTACAAGAACGACTTGCTAATTTGTCAATAATGTGCATATAAAGTGATATCCTTCAAAAATTAGAATTTGAGGATATAATAGAAGATTTTGCACAACAGAATACCAGGAAGAAACCATCATCATTAACGTAAGTCCAATTTTCAAAATAGTAATCATTTCACTTATATTTGATTTGTATAAAGCTAACCAAAAAAGTCACTAAATAAAAGTACATATAGTCTGTTCCAAACGGTTAAGCGGAACTAAATGGGAATTTAGTTCTTTTAGGTTGTCACGAGAAGGGACCTTGCTTGGGTTATTTCATTTTTCACGTTGGCATGTCAAAATTTAAAATTCCAACAATGAAACCATGGAAACGAATGACATATGTCAAAATTAAATATTTTTTTAGATATTTTAATGACAAAAAAATAAATAAATGGGAAATTTGTATTAAGAATGACACAAAAAATCAAAATATAAATAAAATGACATTTTACAATGATATTAACCTTAACCAAAAAATGTTTATTGTAAGTATGATTTACAAAGTTTAAACAAAACGGCCGAAAGGCACGATTTAAACGATGAAAGTAACTAGATTGCAAAATCTAGTTCCGCTTAACCGTTTGGAACAGACTGTATAGTCGGATTGCTGATAGGTGACTGTTCGTTGCTACAAGTATCGATATACAATACTATATGTTTTCTCTGTCTATATCATTATAATTATTTGCATACCCATAGTAACGTATAATGACGCAAGTTGACAACTAACCTTTCAAATTATTTTAATAAAAAACAAAGCATTAGAAAGAAACGGCATGATTCTTAGATATCTTTACTAGTTAGAACACGAAAATAAATTCGCAGCAGTAGGGTAACATAAAAAAAATATGAAAAAAACGTTGATTTCAAAAAAGTGATGTTAATATCGACTACCCTAAAATTATAGATAGATTAAGATAATCAACGTTTCTTGTCTCTTTTACATTTTATTTAGGTAAAAGAATATAATAATTGAGACTTTTAGTAAGACGTGATTTTAATTGTCGTCAAATTAGGTAAGTGAAACATGCATGCATGTAATATCGACTAGTCCGTAGTAGCTTCATTCCTCTAGTCGATATTACCTGCAATCAAATCTGTTTTATTTAGCCTGTGGTATTGTAACAAAATATTATGAAAATCAAATTTTACCAGCTAATATATATGTATTTGGATCAGTTCTTATCAGTTTATTCAATGCAAAATATTTTGTTCAATTTTCCTTTGATAAACAACTGCTAATTAAAACCAATAATAAAATATTTTAACACCTAAATAATATAAATATCTACACTGTTCGTCTAACGATATTCACACGTGGCTTAAAATAAAGTGAGGTTAGTTTTTCACATAAACATAGTGTTACGTTATACTACCGCTATATGGCAGCAATTATTTAGAGAAATAATGGGATAGTCGAAATTACCTGCGTAGTCGAAATTCGCTGCAGTTACCCTACTCAAACAAACAAAATTATTAATTTTAAGGTAATAATTATAAGGACAAATTTATACTCATAGGTAAATTTTGGATTATAATTTGTTGTTTAATTAAATTAAATGTGTATGTTTCCCCTAAGTACAAAGTAATAAAATATTGAGTAAAAATATATTTATTCATATAATATATTGCTACAAGTTGTATTTAAATAATATTTTAATTTAAAAAAAATAGTCACTGTAATGCATGATATCTTCGTCATCTGAACTATCGCTGTAATTTATTGTATTTATTATTTTTGGATTAATATCATCAACAATCCTTTCCCTTTCCCACCATTCATTTACTATTTTCGATTTTTTTAAGAGATTTTGCCCATGTTTCACAACTAATTTGATCACAGGCCTACTTGCTACATTTTCAAAACTTCTATCTATATATAAAAAATTCAAGACATCTTGAAATGTACTACAGCAGCGTTTCCCAAAGTGTGAGTCGCGACCCGGCACCGGGTCGCAGAAAAATTTTGCCGGGTCGCGAGAAAAATTGTAAAAACACAAAAAAGATTTTTTTTGTACATATTATTTTTTTTACGTCAGTTAATCACTAGAATAGTGTGTATTTATGCTCTTTATTACTATACTATATTCTTTATTACTATTTATTACTCTTTATTACTATAATGCCACTGCTTTAAAATATAATTTGTTTTGTAAATAAATGTTTTTTTTCATAAGGTGGGTCGCGAAAAATTTTAAAACCTCGTACCGGGTCGCGGTCAAAAAAGTAGGGAACCGCTGTACTAGAGTACACCAGAATGGTGTTTTGATTTTCGGGTTCCAGTTATCATTATTAATTTTTTGAATAAAATTTTTAGATTACGGTACTGTTTTTTTGTAGGTGAAAATTCATTGGTCCTTACCTATTTGCGGGGAGGTACTTATGTAGGTCATATACGCAGTATGTAGGTAGCTTACGACATCTTACATGCAAGCCGGTTTTGCACCTATGCGCAGTAGGACTTAATGGTTGACGCCCAAATATGGAATCATAGACAAATATAATAATGGCTGAAAACAAAAGATTTATTTTGGAATGGATGATGGCAAAGCATTACTTTTTTAATTTTTTAATTAGCTATATACCTGTAAGTTAAAATTAAATATGTATTAAGTAATATAATTATTAAATTAAATAAACTTTACTAAAATTCAAACAATTTTAATCTGTAAATAATTTTAACATATTCATGAAACATTTAATTTTGGGTATTATGTAAACAATATAATAAAAGATGTTTAAATAAAAATGATTTTGAAAATATAATTAAAAAAAAGCAACGCAAAAAATTTCGATATGTTAGAATACATAGAATCAAAAAAAAGATGAATGAATAACAATTTGAGCCTCTTAAATAACATTTTGTTAGACCTCGTAAAACCTAAAAACCTCTTTTGAATTGTTTACCTCTGAAAAATTCCAAATGTAGATTTTTTCAAATACTTATAGGTAAGGGTTAGTTTCAGTTTTTTATATTTAGAATGTTTACTGAAGATGAATGCATAGCATTCGAAATTTGTACATTTAACTGAATAAATGGTTATTAATTGTTGAAATAAGGAATATTGTATATTTTCACTATTTTTATTAATAACTGTTTTCGGCTTTCGCCATATTTTCAAAGCAATGGCGAAAGCCGAAACTATAGTCGGATTGCTGATAGGTGAATGTTCGTTGCTACAAGTATCGATATACAATATTATATGCTTTCTCTGTCTATATCATTATAATTATTTGCATACCCATAGTAACGTATAGTGACGCAAGTTGACAACCAATCTTCCAAATTATTTTAATAAAAAACAAAGCATTAGAAAGAAACGGAATTATTCGTAGATATTGTTAATTGGAGCACGAAAATAAATTCACAGCAGTACTCAAACAAACAAAATTATTAATTTTGATAAAGATAATAATTATAAATAAGGAAAAACTTATACTCATACGTAAATTTTGGATTATAATTTGTTGTTTATTTAAATTAAATTTTTATGTTTCCCTAAGTATTTTGCCCAAGTTTCATAATTAATTTGATCACAGGCTACTACACTGCTACATTTTCAAAACTTCGTTATCACTATATCCGTTTTGACCAATATGTCTATCATAATAATTTTTTGTTATACCCCAAATTAGTTCAATAGGGTTAAACTGACAGTGATAAGGAGGTAATCATAGTACTTCATGACCATACGTTTGTGCCAACGTATCAATAAAATAAACTGGTTCAAATTTTTCTTTCTTAAAAATTTTTAAAAGATCACATTTTAAATCTTTTTTTGAAAACTCCTTGAAAAAAAAATTAAAGTTTGTGAATTTAATAATTGGCCGCAAGCCATATTTTCATTAATATTTATTACCAGACACTGACAGCTAAGACAAATAACAAAAAAAAAAATTAAAATCGTTGAAAAATGGTAACTAGATTATTATATGAATGCACTTCTTGATACATACATGTAACAGTCAGCTATCAGCAATCCGACTATACTGATGTTTTCATTAACATTTTTTTACTTTCTAAAAGTGCCCCAAACTCTGTATACCCAAGTGCCTAAGACGGCCCTGGTTATACCTACAAAACCCTAAAAACTCTTACCTATTAACAGTTAAGTGGAACATGGTATTTCTTGAAAAAAGCTTTGTTTTAAAGAAAATGTCAAATGCAAAGTAATATAAATTCTGTTTTTGTTTTTTTGATGAATCAAATTTTACTGATTTGTCATGGTTCCGAAGTATTTAAAGATAAAAACTCTCAAAGGTGTTAACATTAATTTGCATGAAATATTTTTCTATTTTTGAAATCCATTAACTAGCAAATATTAGCAAAACTGTAAACTCCAAATATTTATAAATTTCTTAAAATAAAATTTAGGTCACGACCAAATCATTTTCAACGCGTGCAACACGTAATTTTGATATCTTAAAATGATACATCGACTGTTTACTAAATAAAAGATTTATGTATTGCTATTTTAGTACTAACTGATCAATAATAATTCTTTTTTTAAGGTCTCGGAAGTAGAGTTTTATTTATATTTTTTTGTGAGGATTTCTCGGGGTGTTCAGGTAGTAAGCGGGTCACGTGACGTGTTTATATACTCCCCCTTGCCCCCTTAGCACCTGATTAACTCACATATTTGAATGGTTCGTTACGTGTCCTTCGGGCAAGGTGAGGTATTTTATAAATGTTTGTTTACTATTTAGTTATCATATGGGAGCGTATCAGTAATATATAGTAAAAAGAATAGAGTGGTACGCAATAAATTAACGATAACAAAATTTATGGAACGATGCTCTATTGTCAACTGACAATAACTGAAGCGCCTCTAGTGAGATTTTGAGAAACTGACGGTTGTAGGATAGTTGAGTTTACTGTTGTTTTCATAGAAGTTTTTAAAAAAATGTCTTTAAAATTGCAAGAAAAAATTAAATGCAACGTGAATTGTTGTGTTTATCTTTGCAATGCAAAAGTACGTCGTGATAGAGACCTAAGTTTTCATCGTGTTCCAAAACGTGGCAAAAAAAACGTGTTTCTGAATTTACGTGGTGGTGCACGTGTAGTTATGGATAGAAGACAAGCATGGGAATATGTTCTTAGAAGTGGAAAGACAGTTAAAGTCCATTTTAGAGTGTGTTCCCGTGTGTTTCAATAAATATCACATGAAGATACCATTGAACCTGTCAAAAATATCCTACCAAAGTCAGCCATGATGTAAAATGCAGTAGCGCCTCTATAGGTAGTGTCAGATGTCAATAAGGCGGAGAGCTCACAAAACTAATATTACATACAGTGAATTTATTTTTTAATGCAACATGTACTATGTCATTACTATGGATACAGTTTTTGACAGCAATATAAATCGTGTTTATTTTCATTTGCAACATAGACAATTAGTGTGTATACTTTTGCTCATTGCTGATTTAAAAATTAATCAACATGTATACAGATGACCTCAGTAGCGCAGTGGTAGCGACCATGCTTCTTGTGCTAAAGGTCTCGGGTTCGAATCCCGGCCAGGACATGGATATTTGTATTTGTCCTTTTCACCTCGTCCTCATTTAAAATAATAAAAAATAAATAAAAATTAAAAAAAAAGCATCATATCATAAATATATCACCGCTCCCAACCCGGATTAGGTCACCGTGGGAGTTGTAGACCTGAAACTTCACTCTTCGGAGTGAAAGGCTCGTGCCCAACATAAAAAGTAGCAGTACGGTAGTGAAAACTACGGCTCGGTGAGACTACTGTGGGACGTTTGTGGGCTGAAGATGATGATACAGATGAAGAAAAAATAATGATGGTAACTTGGTATAACTCCCAAATGAGTTTAAGAGAAGTTTCTGCTGTATTTAGTGCAACTTATCCAGTTCGGCCAATACCAAATCCCTCTACAATTTCAAGACTAGTTAATAAATTTCATCGCGAAGGATGTCTTAAGGCAAAACATAATAAAAAAAGAACCACATCCCACGTGCTTACAGAAGAGAAGCAGTTGGAAATATTATTACAAGTGGAAGAAAACAATCGAAATACTTTAAGATCAATTGCACAAACCGTTGGAGTATTGGATCTGTTTTTAACTTCTTAAAAAAAGAAAAGTTTCGATCATACAAATTTCAAAATCATAAAGAATTGTTAGAAAAGGACGCAGCAGTACGTATGGATTTTTGTTCTAAAATGTTTGAAAAAATTAATTCCGACCCAACAATGCTTCAAAGAATTTTATTTACTGACGAAGGAACGTTTACTCTGAATGGTGAAGTGCACAGACAAAATTTTAGGTACTGGAGTCGAGAAAATTTACATTTGTTTCATTCCTCCCGAACTCAAAGACCGCAAAAATTAAATGTTTGGGCAGGAATAATAGGAACCAATATTATAGGGCCTTTTTTTATTGACAGTAACCTTATTGCTGCAAAATATCTAGCTCTTTTGCAAATTCAAATATTACCTGCGTTGCGAAACCTGAATATTAATGGACAAGTATGGTTTTAACATGTTGACGCACAAGTCCATTATTCTAGAATAGTTAAAGAATATTTACAAACTTTCCCAAATAGCTGGATTGGAAGAGGAGGGTCGA
Source organism: Liopterus haemorrhoidalis (assembly GCA_963971575.1). NCBI lineage: Eukaryota > Metazoa > Arthropoda > Insecta > Coleoptera > Dytiscidae > Liopterus > Liopterus haemorrhoidalis. The sequence continues at coordinate 24,236,293 of OZ020624.1, forward strand.
TGAATTGGCCAGCGAGATCTCCAGATTAGGCACCCAATGATTTTTTTTATTGGGAATATTTAAAGGCCAAAGTATATAATGGAGAACTTAGGGATGCATCAATTTGAATTCTGTAAATTTCACTGTTCTAGATCAATAGATCGTGGTATGTACCGTAATTTTTGGTAATTAGTGACGCTAACAAAGTAACTGTTGAAGAGTAATTATAATAATTGGCATTGTTAATTAAATCACGATCACTGAAGCTTCTTATAAATGTTAATTTATCTTAAAATGGCTCAAGTTAACTGTGCTTTATATATGGTTCGCGTGAAAATATAACCTACTAGAAGATATCACATGGAAAACAATGTGTTTTTAATTAACCACGTGAAATAACATAGTTTTGTATCTTAAATCTGGATTAACACCGTTTAGTTTAAGTATAAACATTAATTTTATTATTTTTTATCAGATTTACCATGTGAAATCAGGTACATCTAATTTAAAAAATTGATGTGAAATGTGAATTTTCATACATTTCAGGGTTTTGTAGGTACTTAATAAGTTGAAGAAGTCAACATAATACTGGATGTCTACGAATATTTGTTTTATTAACAATATGTTGGTGGGTGTTCAAAACTCAGTCATAAAAAAATTGATGTGAAGTGTGAATTTTCACACATTTCAGGGTTTCGCAGGTATTTAGTAAGTGAATGATGATTATTTGGGATACGAAAAAAAAATGTTTTTTTTTTTATTTATTTAATTTATGGTCTTAGCTACGATGGCCATTAACCAGTATATCTTTATTTTTATTATGGATACATTAATTTTTATAACAAATACAAACATCCATGCCATCACCGGGATTTGAACCCGAGCCCCCATGGTTAGTAGTCAAATGAGCTGACCACTACGCCATAGCGACCGGCAAATTTTATGTTAAAATATTTTTTTTTGTTAATTTTAATTCGAATGCCTAATACCATTATTTAGGATTCTAAATATGTGCAGTATTTTTTTTTTTTATATAGCAAGGTTCATTAAGATTTTGAAAATTGCGCCTATGGCTTCCATTGGTTGTTTTAAGTCATAACACCGACCCTCTGAATTCGTGTATTCAATTTCAACAATTTCCACTGATTATTAAATTTACGCTTTTAAAAATTAAATGCAACATTTGCCCAAATATAACTAGAATTTTGAAAAAATAATTTAAACAAAGTAAAAATGCAAAAAAAAACTGAAAAAATAAAATTGTCTCGAGACCACAGCGACCTTTGCAAATTAGAACGCGAGCATGCTAAACATTATACTATAAAAGCAGGTTGGTTTACTGTGTTATATAAGTTATTAAATATTTTACATGGTCAAGCAAAAAACACAAAAAATGCGTTATTTTCCAAGAACATAATCTGATCAAAAATTCCTGTTCTACTATTCCGGTTCACATAAATGTACATTACTTAGAGTGTTTTCAGATTTTTAGTTTAAACCATCTGGGCTACAGGCTGTGGGACAAAAAAATTTTAGCACATTCTTTGCAAAAATCGCGTCAAAATAATTTATTTTGCAAAAATAAAATTTTGATCGTCAATCCACGTACTAAGGGCTTTCATTTGATACCCTAATCAGAATTTAAAAAAAATATTTTTTTTTTAGATGAGCAGATATTTGTTTATATATTTAGGGGGATATGTTTTTGAGATGTTTTAGTATCTTTCCTATGGTCCTGCGGGCAAAGAGTTGTATAAGCATGCCAAATTTCAACTCTCTAGGTTTAGCCATTTGGCTACAATTTTTAGAACAATTTTTAGAACAGACTGACAGACAGACAGTCAGAAAAACAGACAGACAGACAGACAGACGACAAAATGACGGTATAAGGGTTTTCTGATTATACCTACAAAACCCTAAAAAGCTTATGAGTTGTAGAATTTAAATGTATTCCTTAGAAACACTAAAACCACGTGACTTTTTAGTTCTGGGGGAGGGCTAGCGTGACCATCCGTCCCGGTTTTAGGTCAATTGTCCCGGTGTCCCGAAAAATGTTCTCGGGACGCCCTATTGTCCCGGTTTTTGAGGTGAGGACTCTTTTGGCTCTTCACTTTGAATTTGAGAGGCGAGGACCTTTTTTTTTTGCTCTTCACTTGGATCTGGGAGGAAACAAAGACCTTCTTTTTTTCCCTGTGTCCCGGTTTCCCTTCACTGAAATCTGGTCACCCTAGGGAGGGCTCAAGCCCGTGAGCACCCCCCCCCCCTCCCTGCATGAACCTGCTTAAAGATAAGTCAAGCAAAGAATGTTCCAATTCCAAACGCTTAGAATCTTTACTAATTTCCTGTGCGATTTTTACACTCTTTCACGAGTTTTTTTAATAAAACCCCGAGTCTAATAATTAATATTGAGGGAAAAAATGTGTTTTTCATCCTTTTACTCTGCAATAAAACAGTATTTTCTAATTCTGTATTTTTCTCCCATATTCAATGCAAATAAATATTTTTATGGTCCCATGAATTTCGTTATAATAGGATTTGACCTATATTATTTGACATGTTTGATTCATTTGACACTAATTCACCCATATAGATAAAATAATTATTTAGGTTTTTTTTTTAGATAAGGATTTTGGTTATTTAAACTTTGTTCTAATTATATTTTACCATTACTCATGTGACAACGTTAATTTATCTGCGGACAGATAAAGCAAACTGTTACAAAAGCATGACTAAATGATAAAATTTAATTAGTTTTAATATTTACTAAACAGAATAAAAAAATACTATATCTACGGTTTTTTCAGGAGTGTCCCAAAAATAACGGTAATAATCTCTACCATTGTAATAGTTATATTTTTGTATAAAAGAAATAAAAACAATCCTTACACATAAGGGTGAATTCTGCAAAGGTAAAAGAGGCACTTTTTTTTACTTGCCCGACCTTAATATATGTGTATAAGGGGCAAGTATTGTAATCGCGAAAATTTTCGATGTCGAGATTTTGACGGATGACCACGTTTCATGGTCCAGGGAATCCAAAAAACCTATTTTCGAAGTGCCGTCCGTATGTGTGTGTGTCTGTGTGTGTGTGTGTGTGTGTGTGTGTGTGTGTGTGTGTGTGTGTCTGTGTGTGTGTGTCTGTGTGTGTGTGTCTGTGTGTGTGTGTGTCTGTGTGTGTGTGTGTCTGTGTGTGTGTCTGTGTGTGTGTGTATACACGATAACTCAAAAACGGTTTAACTTAAAGAGTTCGTTCTGGTACTAAAAAATTCTCCTAATAATTGGGAAGAACCCTATTGTTTTTTATTAAAATCCGAAACCGGAAACTGAAGTTATTAAACTTTAAAATTAAAAAAAAATCGTAACTAGTAAACCAAGCCTTGGAAAAAAAATTGTATAGGACATAATTTGATGTATTTTTGAAGATTTGCCTAAATATTTTTTTAAATTTAAAAATAAAAAAAATATGTATTTTTTTATTATTTTTTTTATGGGATGGCAAGTCTAGCGGAGGTCTCCCTTCGCCACTGGTTTTGATTTAAATAACTACAAAAACATCTGCACCTGTTTTCTACATTGATCTAGTGTAGTGGTATTCAACCTGTGTTCCGCGGAACCCTGGGATTTCGTGGAACGTTTTCAGGGTTTCCGCAACTTTAATTAAATGATTTTATTCTGTTTTTCTAAATGACTCTGCTTGGATGCAATGATTTTGGTAAATTTTGAAAATTGAATAACTTTAAAACTGAAGGTGCAACAAATTTCTTAATCACCATTTTCGTCATCAGTAGGTCATATTTATTCCAAAACAGCTAATTTTATTCGACAAAAAGTTCAAATTTGTTGAGTAGTGATTATTATTTACTTCTTATATCATCTACCATTTAAATATGTACTTTGTACTGTATTTTTGGATTTTATGTTTATAAATTTTATATTACTTTGGTTTTATGTTTATAAAGATTGCTTCGATTAAATTTTTATTTATAATTTGCATTAAAAATTATATTAGGTACAAGCTATTCCAAACTTTTAAGCAGAACTAAATGAGAATTTTGTTCTTCTAGGTAGTCACGAGAAGGGACATTGCTTGGGTTATTTCATATTTCACGTTAGTATGTGAAAATTTAAAATTCCAACAGTGAAACCATGGAAACGAATGACATTTATTAAAAATTTTAATACATTTTTACATATTTTGTGCATTAATCCCTAAAATGAAAATACCCTCGACTCCCTTCGGTCGTCTTGGGCATTACTTACATTCTCGGGATTAATCCATCACTTTACTCCCTAGATACATACATAAATACAGTCTGTTTCAAACGGTTAGGCGGAACTAAATGGGAATTTCGTTCTTTTAGGTTGTCACGAAAAGGGACCTTGCTTGGGTTATTTCATTTTTCACGTTGGAATGTCAAAATTTAAAATTCCAACAATGATACCATGGAAACGAATGACATGTCAAACTTAAATTAATTTTCTTACATATTTTAATGACAAAAAAATAAATAAATGGGATATTTCTATTAAGAATGACACAAAAAATCAAAATATAAAGAAAATGACATTTTAAAATGATATTAACCTTAACCAAAAAATATTTGTTGCAAGTATGATTTACAAAGCTTAAACAAAACGACCGAAAAGCATGATTTAAACGATGAAAGTAACTAGATTGCAAAATCTAGTTCCGCCTAACCGTTTGGAACAGACTTTAACTATTATTGATATTTATAGCAAATAGCAAAATTCACAAATTTAATATTTAACGATTATGTCACAACAATTTAAAGCAAATATTTGATTTAAATAATTTTGAAATACTACCAGGTAAAGATACTATATCAATGAAGATTAGATATTTAATCAAAATGATATCTGGATTAAAATCGAAATAAAATATTTAAAATTAATTCACCTAGGATGGTAGCAGAGGGGGTGCGCCCCCGACAAATTACACCATTATAGCGACAAATGATTTAACGACAAATTAGGTTCTTTGCACGACAGAAGAAGACGTTTGAACAACAAATGTTGACCCAAGGAAGGTTAAATTAAATCTTAACAGTGGTATACATGTACGAAAACATAATAATAATAATATTAATAATAATAAAATCTCAAGTCCAGCTGAGAAGAATATCTCTCTCAAGGAGGAGGAAAAGAGGTCCAAGTATATGGACCTCTTGTCCGAGCTTAGAAAGCTGTATCCCGGTTATAAAGTTAAGCTTGTAGTCCTGATAGTTGCTGTTTTGGGTGGCATGAAAGCCTCCTATCGAAGGGAAATCGAGTCCATTCCCGCCTGTAGATCTTCTGCCAACTCTTTGATCTGCAGGATGCAGAAAGCAGTGCTGCTCGGGTCGCTCCGCATTGTGCGGGCACTGGATCTGGCGTAATTTCCGCGGCTGCATATCGCCAGGGTTTGGGATGCAGTCGTGTGTATTTAGCTCCACTAGTCTCTAGTATGACGCGGCTCAAAAGGTTGCTGAAGTTTGAGATTAGTGGACGCTTGTCAAGACCTGACAAACCCCAATAATAATAATAATAATAAATAATCTCTTGCAGATATATATATATTTTTTTACCGACCGCCAACATATATAAGGGAGGTATTGTGATCATACCAATTTTGACGTTTCGAGATTTCGATGGATCTCCACGAATTGAGGTCCCTACATAATGTTTTGACTATTTTTAGCATGATGTCTGTCGGTCTGTCTGTCCGTCCGTCTGTCCATCCGTCTGTCTGTCTGTCCGTCTGTCTGTCCGTTTGTCTGTGTACACGTGCAGAGCAAATTCGGCTGAAAGTATTTTTATGAAACTTCATATTTAAGCTTCTGCCATCAATGGCACGAGTTGATCAACTTTTGGTAAAAATCGGTTGACTAAAAACGGGAGTTTACTCGTGTCGATTTTAAGATTTTTGCGAATATTTCACAACAGAAAAATATCTCGAAAAAATTTATTAAACAAAAGTTGCTATAAAAGCAATAACTAATAACTTTTATTTGAGACGTTTTTTGATAAAACGACAAATTTCGAATAATTTCGAATAATTTCTGTCAAATTTTCCGAAATTTTTTCAGTCTCAATTTTTTCAGTCTCAATTTTTTCATATTTATATGTAACGTTTCCACGGTCATGATACATAATATCTCTGTTAGAAAATATTAGGTCAAGTTATTTCTACTCTGCTGCTAGAATGTAATTTATATAAGTACTTTATGATGGCGGTCGGTCCTGTGGTGGCCACAATTGATTTTTATTTCTTTTTGACTGTCTGTCAATATATTAACAAAAATATGGTAAATATATTAGTAAAAAATAAAAATCTCTGCCCGAAGAAGTGGAAGGGCCTTTTAATATATCAACTTATGATTTAGGCAAATTTTGGATGGGGTAAGTGCCTTTATTCAGTATTTTCTTGGACGTAAAAAATCGCTTTTAAAAGTTCCTCGTTGCATAAAATGCAACGAGCAAACGCTCATGCATGGGCTTTGATTTTTGCCCATTTTTAGTTTTTGGATCCATAGAGACATTTGTCTATAATAGAGACCTACGATCTACTTTTAATAATTAATAATAAAGTAATTCTTCTTCATTCACGATTTACATTGCGGCACACAACAAAATGAATTGTTTTTTGCCATGATTCACAAAAATAAAACACAAACAACAAAAAAACACGTATTTCTCCATTGAACAAAACAAAACAATGCCACTCTCGCATCTTCCAAAAATCGCCACCAGATATCAAGTTAAGAGGAAGTTTCCTCTATTAAATACACTAAAATTTTATATAGAAAATAGCATATAAAAACTTTTCATAATGCATAATTTTGACGCACGATAATCAGTGATGGGCGGTTACACGTAAACTTTAATTGTTTACGTTTACGTGTAAACTTATGTAAACAATTGGTAAACTTGTCAACAATGTAAACTTTGTAAACTTTGTAAACTGTCAAATAATGAGGTTAGTTTTAGTTATTTAATACGAATAATAGAGAGTTAATGAACAAGTATATTCAGTTCAAAACATTAATTTATTAAAAAAATGGTGGGAAGAAACCGAAGGAATAGTTCTGAAGAACTAGGTTTTGTTTTAATTAAAGAAAATGAAAGAAAATATAGGGCGTTATGCAAAATTTGCAATGAATCTTTTCGTTATTAAAAAATATAGGCTGATTTTCTTAAAGGTGATTTTTAATGTATTTTGATATTAAAAAAATTAGACTGAATTTTTTAAAGAAAAAAAAATTTTTTTTTCATATTCATATTTACTAATTTGTATGTAACACCTGTATAATGATGCAAATTCGATTTTTATTAATATGTATATTGGCTTGTCCTAATTTTATATACTTACTTTTTCATTTAAAATCGTTTCATTAAAATTTTATTATTTACAAAAATGTATTGAAAATGAGGTTCTGTAATTCAAAACAAGTGCGCATGTCTAAATCATTGTTTACGTTGTTTACATTGTTTACAAGGGTTTTTGTGTTTACTTTACATCAATTGTTTACGCGTCAACAATGAGGTAACTTACATCATGTAACTTACGCGCCCATCACTGACGATAATAAATTTGCGTTATATAATCAATCATCCTCGTTTAGGGAATTTTGTACAAAATGTAGCGGCTGGCTGGACTGGTTTGACATTTTTATATTTTTCTAGGTAGCTGTCAATTTTTATTTTGTAATCTTTTGCAGGTTACTGTACCGATTTTTCTACTTTTTAAGAAATATATGTTTAGTGTAAAGAAATAAAATGTTTAAAAAGCTCATTATAACACAATTTAGTTTCAAAATTACTCTCTTATGAATGCAAAATAAAGCAACAATTTTTATTAAGGGTGCGAGCACAATATGAGTTAATAAGGGGTGCCAGCAGCTGAAAAGATTAAGAATCACTGCCTTAGAAGTTAAAAGGATTTCGTAGACAAGGTTTTGACAAGTTCCAAATTTTGTTTCCACTTGCATATTACAAAAAATAATATTAAAAAATTACTGTACATGAAGATTGTTTCTTTCAATGAGGGTCTTTACAAAATACGTTGATTTTTTGAGTAATTTTTTTTCGAAAACCCATTTTTCAATTACTCTAATGATGCCCAGGAGCAATACGACTATTTCTAAGTACACAATTACTTAAAATATGCTTAAAATTTAATTATTTAACCGCGGGAATATAAAAAATACCTACAGGTGTTAAGCTACAGCAGAGTATAGTGACCTTCGAAGTTAAGACAGGTTAAGATTATTCGTTTCGTGTCGAATACTTTAAACATGGCACTTTTACAAATAAAATCAAAAATAGTAAATAAACAAAAAAATAAAAACTAAATAAAAAATAACGCCTATAACCTAAAAAGAAATTAGAAACGTCACCTTACCCTTATATAAAAAAAAACTTGAACAAATCTTCACAAAATTCCAAAAATTGTTTATAATAAACTTATATATTATATCAATTGTTTTTAAACCACCATATTAATTCACAAAAAACAAATAATAATATTATTCCACAACGAATACACAGCCCTTTTTCGATATAACATTTTCTCAACTAGTCTGGGATAAGGGTTTAGTTATAATTTTTCACACTACGTTTGGTAAGCGCTACTGATTTAGTTAATAAAAGAGAATAAGACTTTGCCTTAGACACGCCCCCCCTCCTGAAAATTCAACGTAGATGGCACTGAAAACTGAAAAATTTCAGAATATTAGTTAACGTTGGCAAACACAGATGGCAGCACTAAAACAAAAGAGCGCGAAATTTAAATTGTGTCTTATTGTGGTTACCACTAAAGAGATGGGACATTATAGGTGCTTTCCTTTTACAAGTAAAAATGCTTAGCTAAACTTACAAGTTCAACAAATGCCTTAGCAAGGGCAAGGAGGGAGGAAAAATCTTTTGTAGTCTTATAAATGGAACGCTCTTACGATTAACTTAAGTATTCTGATAAAGGGAAAGCACCTTATGACTCAATATCTTCAATTATGCTTGCCACGATTCTTTATTTTGAACCACATATATTGTATCTTGCAATGCTGGATCCATTAGGCTTGTCATCTAATCAACACGAGTACCTTTTTCATTATTGCCCATCAATTATCTAGCTTTGTATTATTATCTTTATCATGGCAATTGTTCTCCTTGCATCCTCGTCTTCAAGTTTTCAACCCATAGGTTGATTTGTAGCATTTTTCCATGCTTCCATGTTCTCAGTTTTTTTAGTTCCACGTATGTGTTGTCATATCTTCCATTATCTGTTTCATATACTCTAACCTTCGTCTACCCCTACTGTTCTTTCCATCGACTGTTCCTTCTAGTATCTATTTCTCCAGTCCTTCGTGTCTTACTATGTTCAATCCAAACATCTCTTCTCTTCTTCAACATTCTCCACAGACATGTTTCTTCTTCCATTTTCCGCAATACCTCGTCATTCGTCAATCTGTCTACCCAACTAATTTTCAAAATTATTCCATAGCATCTCCTAGCATAAGAGTTAAGTATAAAAAATTATAAGTTTAAAGAGACGCAATTTTAATTCTAGTTATACTGATGTCTAGAAAATTTTTAAAAAGTTTAAACTCAAAGTAAACAGTATTGTCAACTGACAATAACTGAAGCGCCTCTATTGAGATTTTGAGAAACTGACGGTTGTAGGATAGTCGAGTTTGTGACAAGCATGGGAATATGTTCATAGAAGTGGAAAGACAGTTGAAGACCATTTTAGAGTGTGTTCCCGTGTGTTTCAATAAATATCACATGAAGATACCATTGAACCTGTCAAAAATATCCTACCAAAGTCAGCCATGATGTGAATGCAGTAGCGCCTCTATCGGTAGTGTCAGATGCCAATTATAATTATTGAGTGGGTTCGGGAAGCAAGCTCAGTGTTCCAAGACAATCTGTTTAACTCCAGACCACTCGAGGAAACGCGTTTAGGCCTTTTCTCGAATGCTCTGGAGAAAAGCACCAATTTTATAGAAACGATTCGAAAAACTTTGGTGTTTGCATGGTTATTTTATTATCTGGTGGGTACAATCAAATATTTTTATAAGTTTTCATTTTAATCAAAATGGATGCGTTGATATAGGGTTACCAACCGTCCTACTTTAGTAGGACATGTCCTACAATTTACCTCCTTGTCATTCGTCCTACCTACTGTTAAAAAATATCGGAAATGTCCTACTTTATAGTATTTTTACTTTTGAAGACGCCTTTACCGCTGAGTCGACGTTTGCCGATGAACGCGATCGAGGCATAACGTTTTGACTAAATTTCTATGATGTTATTAAGGTAGGGTGACCATTTTCTTGGAGAAGGCAATGCGGGACGGAGTAAAAAAAAAGGTCGTCACTTCCGAAATATAACTGAAGAGCAAACAAAAACAAGGTTCTCACCTCCCAAATATAAGTAAAGAGCAAAAAAAGGTCTTCACCTCCCAAATTTAAGTACAGAGCAAAATTCGGCCCTGGGGACATCAAATCAAAATGCGGGTCGTCCCGCGAAATGCGGGACGAATGGTCACCCTATATTAAGGATAAAGCTTTATTAAAAAAAGCAGGTACATCTAAAAAATATGATTTTATTAATAAAAAAAGAAAAGAAAATGTGAACGTCAACCAATAAACATATCTAATTATATTTTTTATTACCATACATATTTAAACTTGATTGTTAATTATTTATAGGTTGTTTCTTATTAATTACTATATACAAAGAAAAATTTTTTAAATTTCTTATGATTTAATTTATATTTTTATTTCTAAAATGTGATTTTGTTAAATATAAAAAAAGATGTGAACCAATAAACATATAATTTAATTTTCATATTAGTAGTATTACTTATTATTTATTGACTGTTTCTTGATAAATATATGTTATGTTGGATCCCATAATAAGGCCTTTTTTCATAACGTCATTACCTCGGCAAACTCATAAACTATCAAAATCTTTTTGGATTTTTGATTTCAGATGATCCAGTGACGAGTTATGCTGGTCACCGCAAAATCTAATTTTTTTCCCGGAGTCTGAGAAGATTTGCCACAGCTGGCTCATTTCGCCATATTTTGCCTTCAAAATTTTTTTTTATCTTCTTCAAAACATACTTTATGTATGTACTTAGTTTGAAAATGAATAAATTTAACCATAGATTTGAAAAAAATTCACAAAAATATGCTTAAAATGTGGTTATCAGAACCTACCCCCCCCCCCTTAATCCGTAAAAATTACTAGAATTCAAATCTAGTTCTGTTTAAACCAAGAAACAGGCTATACTATAAGAAAATATCAAAATTTGTAAGAAATCCTAGTTTTGTAAATGTGTTAGCTTGTATTTCACAGATGGCAGCAGCTATCTTATATCAAGTCAGTGGTCCTCAACTTTTTTTGAATGACAGCACCCTAAAATAAAATATAAAAAATTCAAGACATCTTGAAATGTACTGAAGTAAACCAGAATGGTGTTTTGATTTTCGGGTTCCAGTTATCATTATTAATTTTTTGAATTAAATTTTTAGATTACGGTACTGTTTTTTTGTAGGTGAAAATTCATTGGTCCTTACCTATTTGCGGGGAGGTACTTATGTAGGTCATATACGCAGTATGTAGGTAGCTTACGACATCTTACATGCAAGCCGGTTTTGCACCTATGCGCAGTAGGACTTAATGGTTGACGCCCAAATATGGAATCATAGACAAATATAATAATGGCTGAAAACAAACGATTTATTTTGGAATGGATGATGGCAAAGCATTACTTTTTTAATTTTTTAATTAGCTATATACCTGTACGTTAAAATTAAATATTTATTAAGTAATATAATCATTAAATTAAACAAACTTTACTAAAATTCAAACAATTTTAATATCTGTAAATAATTTTAACATATTCATGAAACATTTAATTCTGGGTATTATATAAACAATATAATAAAAGATGTTTAAATAAAAATGATTTTGAAAATATAATTAAAAAAAAGCAACGCAAAAAATTTCGATATGTTAGAGTACATAGAATTAAAAAAAGATGAATGAATAACAATTTGAGCCTCTTAAATAACATTTTGTTAGACCTCGTAAAAACTAAAAACCTCTTTTGAATTTTTTACCTCTGAAAAATTCCAAATGTAGATTTTTTCAAATACTTATAGGTAAGGGTTAGTTTCAGTTTTTTACCGACCGCCAACATATATAAGGGAGGTATTGTGATCATACCGATTTTGACGTTTCGAGATTTCGATGGATCTCCACGAATTGAGGTCCCTACATAATGTTTTGACTATTTTTAGCATGATGTCTGTAGGTCTGTCTGTCTGTGTACACGAGCAGAGCAAATTCGGCTGAAAGGATTTTCATGAAACTTCATATTTAAGCTTCCGCCATCAATGGCACGAGTTGATCAACTTTTGGTAAAAATCGTTTGACTAAAAATGGGAGTTTACTCGTGTCGATTTTAAGATTTTTGCGAATATTTCACAACAGAAAAATATTTCGAAAAAAATTATTGAACAAAAGTTGCTATATAAGCAACAACTAACAACTTTTATTTGAGACATTTTTTGATAAACCGAAAAAAAAATTGAAAAATTTTTCCAAATTTTTCCCTAATAGTTTTAGGTCATTACGGACCAAACATTAATTTTTTCTAGACAAAATAAGATGTGAGAATTCCAAAAATTTAAACCTCAAGTCTTTATCTCTTATCTTTTTTGAGATAAGATTTTTTTTAAATTCCATTAAAATCAAAATTTTCCCTAATAGTTTTAGGCCATTACGGACCAAACATTAATTTTTTCTACACAAAACAAGGTGTGAGAATTTCAAAAATTCAAACCACAAGTCTCTATTTCTTACTTTCTATGAGATATGAATTTTTTAAAATTCCAAAAAAATCAAAATTTGCCCTAATAGTTTTAGGTCATTACGGACCAAACATTATATTTTTCTAGACAAAACAAGGTGTGAGAATTCCAAAAATTCAAACCTCAAGTCTCTATTTCTTACCTTTTTTGAGATATGAATTTTTAAAATTACAAAAAGTTTCAAAATAGTCCCTAATAGTTTTAGGTCATTATGGACCAAACATTATATTTTTCTAGACAAAACAAGGTGTGAGAATTCCAAAAATTTAAACCTCAAGTCTCTATTTCTTAACTTTTTTGAGATATGAATTTTTAAAATTACAAAAAAATCAAAATTTTCAATAGTTTTAGGTCATTACGGACCAAACATTAATTTTTTCTAGACAAAACAAGGTGTAAGAATTCCAAAAATTCAAATCTCAAGTCTCTGTTTCTAACTTTTTATGAGATATGCATTTTTCAAAATTCCAAAAATAAATCAAAATTTTCCCTAATAGTTTTAGGTCATTACGGATCAAACATTATATTTTTCTAGACAAAACAAGGTGTGATAATTGCAAAAATTCAAACCTCAAGTCTCTATTTCTTACCTTTTATGAGATATGAATTTTTTAAATTCCAAAAAAAAATCAATATTTTCCCTAATAGTTTTAGGTCATTACGGACCAAACATTATATTTTTCTAGACAAAACAAGGTGTGAGAATTCCAAAAATTCAAACCTCAAGTCTCTATTTCTTACCTTTTTTGAGATATGAATTTTTAAAATTACAAAAAGTTTCAAAATTTTCCCTAATAGTTTTAGGTCATTACGGACCAAACATTATATTTTTCTAGACAAAACAAGGTGTGAGAATTCCAAAAATTCAAACCTTAAGTCTCTATTTCTTACCTTTTTTGAGATATGAATTTTTAAAATTACAAAAAGTTTCAAAATTTTCCCTAATAGTTTTAGGTCATTACGGACCAAACATTATATTTTTATAGACAAAACAAGGTGTGAGAATTACAAAAATTAAAACCTCAAGTCTCTATTTCTTACCTTTTTTCAGATATGAATTTTTAAAATTACAAAAAGTTTCAAAATTTTCCCTAATAGTTTTAGGTCATTACGGACCAAACATTATATTTTTCTAGACAAAACAAGGTGTGAGAATTCCAAAAATTCAAACCTCAAGTCTCTATTTCGTACCTTTTTTGAGATATGAATTTTTAAAATTACAAAAAGTTTCAAAATTTTCCCTAATAGTTTTAGGTCATTACGGACCAAACATTATATTTTTCTAGACAAAACAAGGTGTGAGAATTCCAAAAATTCAAACCTCAAATCTCTATGTCTTACCTTTTTTGAGATATGAATTTTTAATATTACAAAAAAATCTAAATTTTCAATAGTTTTAGGTCATTACGGACCAAAAATTAATTTTTTATAGACAAAACAAGGTATAAGAATTTCAAAAATTCAAACCTCAAGTCTCTACCTCTTACCATTTCTGAGATATGAATTTTTGAAATTTACAAAATAAAATCAAAATTTTACCAATTAGTTTTAGGTCATTACGGACCAAATATTACAGAAAAAACATCGTAAAACTAAATTTTTTAAAGATTTAAACCTTAGGTCTCTATTTCTTACCATTTTTGAGATACAGTTTTTGATTTAATACCCAAATTTCCAAAAATAACTACACTTTCACAAGACCCAATATATTCAATGTTAAAATACGTACAAAAAATAACTTAGAATTTATAAGAAAGACATTTTTATGTTATTTCGATGTTTTGTTAACCACAAATGAATTAGTATGGGATTAAAAAATAATTAATCCTCTTAAATAAGTTGATAAGGAAATTTTATTTTTATATCATTAGCAGGAATTACGTAAACATTTATGCGACGAAACATGTTTATCTGACAAAATATATAAACTGTGAATTTTCATAGTTTACAGGATTTCGTAGGCAGGGCTGATATTAAAAAATTTGAGAAGATAACATTCAAAATATGATTTATCACAGTAATACAGTTTTGAAATTATTGTAGAAAACATTACAAACCAATTTGCAAGAAGTTTGGAACCTAATTTTACGACCTACTCATTTTTAAGGTCCCAAACAATTAATTCAAATATGTTATTAAAATTTTAAAGCACTAAATTACGAAAAATCGATATTTAAATTTGACAAAAATCACGTTTTGCATGAACTAAGTGGACAAATAATGGTTTAAATTGACAAAATAAGGATTAAATTTGATTTGAATGTTTATTATAATGTTTATATGTTTATGTTTGTTAATATGGATCTTACTAGCATTAGGGCACAACCAAATTTACAATGGTAAAAATCTGGTAAGAAAATCATTTTTAATATGTTTAAATAGTTAAATTAGTTAAAATTAGTTTAAATTTTAATGCAATATTCTATAAAATAATAATCATTGGAATAATACTATTTTATTTATTTATTTTATTTATTTATTTTTTTTTTGTTTGACCTTTTCGCTTCATCAGACTCATCATTTTATTTATTTATTTTTAATTTTTATATAATAATTTTTCAGTGTAAACGTTGCGGGATATTAAAAAATAAACATTGGAGAGCATTTTCGTTAAGTTAGAAAACCATTTTCACATTTTTTTAACTAATTATGGACATTTTAAAATAGGAGTGCCAAAAAGGACTAGTTACTAGTTGTAAGGGACAACTAGTAACTAGTGGAGGACAAGGGGTCCTCCATTCTGAATTCTAACAAATCACAAATATATACCTTAATTTACAAATTTATAATTAAAAATAAAATAAAAATTAAACTCTGAAGAATAAATATAATACTGGTAAAGGGACCAGGATGCCAAGACTAAAATTTAAAAAAATATATAATCAAATTTTCAGCGATTTCGAAAAGGTTAAGAACCACTGGCCTAGCTAATGCCATCTTTTTAAATTCAAATGTAAAAATCCCAGAATGCAGTGCGCGCGCCTCTCAGAAACTCACCCAATTTACAGTGCCCATTATCAACTACAGTTTCCTTGATATCCCCACCACTTCTAACGTCATAAGTGATAGCTTAGTACGTGTAGCTTTCTTGTCAAATTATAAATTTTAATTTAATTCAACATCACTTAATTTAATTTATACCAAAAAAACAACAGAATACCCAGTATTACTTTAGTTATTATTTTAAGTTAAAACTAAATACTCAAAAAATCAAATAAAAATATGTGTATGTGAAATAAAAAAATTTTTTAGATAATGCCATGCCAGCTAGAAGACGTCGAACATCAGGCTCAGAAAATGAGCAATCTTTTGTTGTAGTATCAGATAACAATTTAACTTGGTCACAAAATTATAACGCTGCAACAAGTTGGGTTCCGAACCCGTACAATGTTCAAAGTGATTTAAATACTGAATTCGTGTCAGAAGTTATTGAACCAGATCCAGTCATGACTTCGAGGGATAGAACTAATGAGTTTGTGACTGCAATACGGTCCATGCAAGGAAGGAATATTGCAAGAGCTGTCGCTGTGCGAGATCCTAGGAAAGCGAGAGTCATACAAAGTCATTCAGAGTTTATGCATATCGCTAAATCTATCGGAAAGAATATTGCAAGCACTTATACGAAACTAGAAAAACTAACACTTCGTAAGTAACAGCTGTCAATTCTATAATTATAATTAATTATACAAACAATTATTATTTTTTTATACAATTGATGATTCAGCTTGTTTGAAATGTCGAATTTATAAACAATTCTGATGTAATCATATTTTCAATATGTTAACAATTTTTTTTTAATCAAAAACTACATCATTTTATACCAAGGCTAGGCATAATAATAGCCTATTTCTTTGGTTTAAGCGGAGCTAGATTTTCAATTCTAGTATCTTTTACCGTTTAAGTGAGGCTTTTAATCATTTTGCTTAGCAAAAGCTTACTTCAATCCTTAAAAAAAAGATCATGACAATTTAGAAAAATGGAAATTCCGGTTAGTTCCGCTTAAATGTTTGGAATAGCCTGTAGCTGTCAATGGAGATGAACTTGTGACCCGTGTGGTAAATCCAAGTGACTCGCACAGTAAACCTTTGTGGTTCTGAAAATCTAAAGTAGTAGCTCCTAAACTTTTTTGCTCGCAACTCTAAAATTTAAAATCTATTGTATTGGTGACCTGTTGTATAAGCTGTTCTCTTTTCCAAGAACTAACAAAGAGGAAATTTTGTTTTCAATATTTTGCACTTTTGAAACTGTGTCATGTTGGTATTAAAAAATTATAAAAAATGTCACTTTCTTAATAATTATCAGAGCTAATAAATCTAAAGTCGGTTTTACAGCTTAAGGAATATTTTTAATTGACATTTAAAGTCCGTATTAGACTATAAAAGTAACCAAAATAACTGGATCTAGTTTGGCCTATATAGGTATAAGTGAACAGCTTATACCTATATAGTCGGTTTCTTTGGGTTGAGCAGAACTAGATTTTCCAATCTAGTAACTTAAAGATTGAATGAAGCTTTTGATCATTTTGATTAGCAAACGCCCACTTCAATCATTATAAAGTGAGCTAGTGACAACTTAAGAAAATTAAAGTTCCATTTAGTTCAGTTTAAATGTTTAGAATGGCCTGTACTTAATCTTAAGAGTAAAGAGAGAAACTTAATGAGCAAAATTAAAAAATATCAGGAAGCCAAATGAGTAAAAAAAAAGATTTCGAGAAACCTGACAAGCTAAGAAAGACAGGTTTTGAAAAACTTGATGAGCAAAAAAAATTTATTTTTGCAAGTATGACGTAAATAAACTTTTATTAAAATACATCGTCAAAAATCTCGTATTTTATAAAAAAAAATATGTGAAGTGTGAATGTTCACACATTTCTGGGTTTCGTAGGTATTTAGTAGTTGATAACAAATTAGGGGTACATATTAAAAATCATAAATTTCGATAACTTATGAAAGAATACTCACTTGCTTCCATACAGAGACTTACAAGCGTATTTAATTACGAGATGCGTTCACATCAAGGCCTAGCAATAGCTACACAGTTCTCCAGTTTGTCAGATATTGTAAGCATGAAATATTTCATTTTCGAAAGACTGTATCTCAAAAACTACAAGAGATAGAGACCTGCGGGTGGAATTTCGAAAATCCCGAGGTCCTAAAGGGCCTCAGGATATTATAAAGCAACCCCCAAACAAAACAAAAAATTGTGATATTTTTAATTTTATTTTTTTTTTTTTTTAATTTAAAAAAAATGCCAACTTAAAAATAATAAAATATAGGGACCTGCGGTTTGAATTTTTGAAATCTACAGTCTTTTTTCTGCCAATGTAAAAAATAAGACTCTCCTTAGTTAACGCCTTTTTGATCCGTGTAGTTTTGAAAATTTGTAAATATTTCATTTTCGGAAGACCGTATCTCAAAATCTACAGGAGATAGAAAACTGCGGTTAAAATTTTTGAAATCCTGAAGTCTTAAAAGGCCTTAAGACTCATTTCCCAAACAGAGTTTTTTTTGCAAAATTTTTAATTTATCAGTTTTTTTTTTTTTAATTAAAAAATTCTAACTTAAGAACAATAAAATATAAAGAATTACGGTTTAAATTTGTGAAATCTTCGCATATTGTTTAGCCTTGAAAAAAATCAGCTGTGGCCACCACAGGACAGACTGCCATCACAAAGTACTTGTTTAATTTATGCTGCTTTATCAAAAAATGTCTCAAATAAAAGTTGCTAGTTATTGCTTTTATAGCAACTTTTGTTGAATAAATTTTTTCGAAATATTTCTCCGTTGTGAAATATTCGTAAAAATCTTAAAACCGACACGAGTAAACTCTCATTTCTAGTTAACCGTTTTTTACCAAAAGTTGATCAACTCGTGCCATTGATATCAAAAGTTTAAATATGAAGTTACATAAAAATCCTTTTAGTCTAATTTGCTCTGCACGTGTACACGGACCGCGAGACAGACCGACAGACATCATGCTAAAAATAGTCAAAACGTTATGTAGGGACCTCAATTCGTGGAGATCCATCGAAATCTCCAAATGTCAAAATCGGTATGATCATAATACCTCCCTTATATATGTTGGTGGTCGGTAAAAATTGGGGCCTTAATAACCCAACTTTTACAATAAATAGGAATCGTCAAACAAAATCTTTGAAAATGGTTTTTTGAGATTTTTTTTTTTTTTCGCTTTGATTCACTTTAAAATGTGTATACTTATGTATTTTTGAGTTGTAGATCTCAAAAATAATCTCCATTACAAGCTACGGTTTACTGTTTTTGAATAAATTTAAAAAAAAAAGACAGAAAATTACCATATTTCAAAAAATAATATGATAGGGCGCTTTGAATATATTTTTTAGACCCTAAAATTGGTCTAAATACAAATTTTAAAAAAAATAATAATTGGTTAAATTTGCACGAGAAAATGCACCAGATTTGCAACGGGTTTGAGCCCCCCACACACTCAAATAAAAGGTTTTTAAGGGACATATTTCTCCTGAATAGAACGTGAGCCCGCCTCAAGAAAAATTTTTCGCTTTTGAGTCCCTTAGGAACAATTTTTGTCTTCTGAACCCCCGAGAAATAAGTTTTGGGTGCGCGTCTTAGTGATTGTATAATGGAGTTTTGGTCATATCAACAAAACCCAAAAATTAACCTAAAAATTATTGCAACTACAGTTTTTTTTATGCTTTCCTCGAAATCTCATTTAATAAAAAAGTTATATTTTGCTTTTAGAGTTTACAATTACCATTGTATTAACTAATTCAAATATATTTTTCAGTGGCAAAAAAGAAATCTCTATTCGACGATCGTTCAGCTGAAATTCAAGAACTAACCTATATCATAAAAGGTGACTTAGGCAGTTTAAATCAACAGATCGCACGGCTACAAGACATATCCAAATCCCAACGTCAAAGCAACAATGGAAAACATCTTCAAAGTCATTCAAGTAGCGTTGTTCTTGCCCTACAATCCAAACTAGCTTCAATGTCAACAGATTTCAAACAGATCTTAGAAGTACGTACAGAAAATTTGAAACAACAAAAAAATCGCCGGGATCAGTTTTCACAAGGTCCAGTAGCTAGTAGTCTACCTCCTTCGGCAGTTTCTGGTTACCATCAAGGAAGTGTGTTACTTGCTGAGGAACAAGTCAGTATAGACCTCGAGTCAAGTCCTTTAATACCAAGAACACAACAACAATCTATGATCTATGATGACACAGATAGTTATTTGCAAAGTAGAGCGGAAACTATGCAAAATATAGAATCTACAATAGTTGAATTAGGTGGAATATTCCAGCAACTTGCTCATATGGTTAAAGAACAAGAAGAAATGGTTGAAAGAATTGATACTAATGTAGGAGAAGCTGAATTAAATATTGAAGCAGCACATGGACAGATTTTAAAATATTTTCAATCAGTAACATCAAATAGGTGGCTTATGATTAAAATATTTGCGGTGCTTATTATGTTCTTTATATTTTTTGTTGTTTTTCTGGCGTAATTTTTAATAAACACATTTTATATTGTGATAATTATGGGCCTAGAACATTCCAAACACGTTGTATATGGGAAACAACCTCGCTTTACCAAGTGAGATGAAAAATAGGCTTAGAGTGCGATTGAATTATTTAGAGAATCGCGCTGCTTTGATCCGGGCCAAGTTTATTACGAAATGAGGGGTGAAAGGACTAATTTTAAGGCTGATTTACACACTTTCCAAAGTCATTCATGGTTGAGTCAGAGGCGTAACAAAGGCGAGAGTTGTGGTGTTATATTTGAAAGCTTGAATTGCATTGCTGTTAGATGCGTGATAAATGCGCGTTCTCGACTCTGACAGCAGTTGTATCTAACGTAAAAGTTGAGACCAAGTATTCGGAGTAAATGGTTATTCAATTTCACTAAATATGTCATCTAATCGAAGGAGGTGAATAGTTCTTTTATATACATTCGTGTATCATTTTCATTGTTGAGTCACAGGCGTAACAAAGGCGAGAGGCGTAACAAACGTGTTATATTTGGAAGTTTGAATTTCATGGTGGCGTTAGAGGCGTAATAAGTGCGCATTCTCGACACTGACAGCAGTTGTATCTAACCTAAAATTTGATATAAGTATTTGGAGTAAACAGTTATTCAGTTTCACTAAATATGTCATCAAATCGAAGGAGATGTCTAGTTCCTTTATATGTATTCATGTATAATTTTCATGGTGGAGTCACAGGCGTAACACAGACGAGAGGCGTGGTGTTATATTTGAAAGTTTGAATTTCATGGTGGTGTTAGAGGTGTGATAAGTGCGCGTCTCGATTCTGACAGTAGTTGTGTCTAACCTAAAAGTTTATACAAGTATTCGGAGTAAATGGTTATTTAATTTCATTAAATATGTCATCAAATCTAAGATGTCTAGTTCTTTTATTACTGCGATGTGAAGAAAAGCGATGGTGGGTACGTCCCATATATATAGAAACAGAAGGCAACAAGGAGATTATTTTAACTTGTTGCAAGAAATGAGGCACAGAAAACAGACTCAGATAGTTCCTCTTACTATTATATTTATCGACCACATTGTATTAACAAATACATAATGGTCAGTCAAAAAATAATACTAATGTACTATTAGTAAGATAAAGTCATACTGTCAAAATTAAAATTGAGAAATTCTTCAAATGAATAAAAACTATGACATAAAAAAATTTCAAATACGTTTGAAGTTTGCTGAAGGCAAAGTTTTGAAGAATTCTGGCAACTTATTATAAAATTTTAATGCGTAATACTTATTTACATTTTCTGGATTTTTGGAGTTAAGTATATGGGCAGTAAATATTCTTTTTCTGTTACTTCAATTACAAGAGAAGAATTTAATACACAGTCTTTTTTACTTGGTATCACAGTTTAGAATGAAGATTCTGTTTGCCCATGTTTGGGGGTTTATTACCATTGTACTTCGGGCGTATTACCAGCATACCCACTGCATGACACTTCTGCAGACCAGATATTTGAAACCGACCCCATAATAATAAACTTTATTACTGCCGACAACATTGTAGACCTCGCTATTTCGCTACACAGTTTAATTTTTCTTTTTGGAAATTAATGTCTCGCTTCAGATCTCACCATTCCGAAAAAAATATCTACCTCCATGGTGTCATGATAAACGGTTTCCACTGTATGTATTTATAAATGTGGTTATAGGTTAAGTTGTTTACAATTTTGACGGGAAAGACAGCGAAATGCGCATGCCCGACGCGCCGTCGGGCATGGCCAGCGCTCAGAAATTTTTGAACTTGCAATACCGCACTTGTGACATCGCGCCTACCACACCATGGTACGTTTTTTTTTTAAATAGAGCGATCCTATTGGTTGAATTTCTTGTTCCACGCTTCAAACACCAGCATGAAAATGATAAATCAAACTTTTAACATTTCCTTCTGAAGTAAAAAGCGACGTATTTTCCGCCTTTTGATACTTCTCACTGTCAACTTAGCAAGTTAATGTGATAGATAAAAGTTTGTTTTTAACAACCAATTTACAAATATCGTTGAATATAATTATTACCTAGTTAATATTTAATTATCGTGACCATTAGCCAGTAATAGTTATTATTTACAAGACCAAATCTCAATCAGGATTTTTTTAAATGTCAGAAAAAGTAAAACTACATCATAAAAATAAAAGTTAAGTTGGTACGTCTGAAAAAGTATTGAAACTCTGACTGGAGGTAGTTTCAGAAGTTGGATACTTTTGATGTTTTCGCGGTGGTGTAGACCAGTGTTTCTCGACAGGTGGTCCCCAGACAAATTTTAGTGGTCCGCGAAAGTTTTTATGTTTTTCGCAGTTTTTTTTTTTATGCACATTTATGTAAATAATTTTGTTTATTTTCTGTAAACTCTCTGGGGTTTCTACAAATAAAATAAATGTATTTAGTAGCACATTAAATATAATTGTTTTCTTGCAAAAAATGAACCAACAATTATTATTAGTGGACGCGTTAGAAAATTATATATCATACTGGTCCGCGGTGCGTTTTTGGTTGAGAAACTCTGGTGTAGACATTCCGTGCCCTTTTTGTCTGCAGTCCTATTAACCCCTTTAGTTGGTGGACCTGACTAATGTTTTTGAAAAGGATATAAATACCGGCCCGGACGGCTTGATATTATCTACTGGATAGTAGTGAAAAAAATGCGTAGTTCTCTTCTTAATTTAATTGCACTCTACCTGCATAGACCAAGAGATTTCTCCCGTATGTGCATAAGGTCTTATGCTCCCTTGTGCGACCAGTTGCGATATCTTATACCGTGTCCATATTACTAATTTCAAGGACTGAAGTTAATCCGCCGATAAGTGTTTCTCGTTTCTAGTAACTGTTGGCAAAAAATCAAAAGCTTGTTGCACTTGATTTAAGAGTTGGGAAACACCACAAAGATGAAAGTATCTCATACAAAACTAACGATATGAAATAAAAATAATAACTATTAGCAAGTATAAGACTCTGTCTAATAGGATATTTGTCAAACATTGTAAATTATAAAAAAAAAAAATGTAAAAAATATTGTGCAAACTGTATGTTCCAATTACTCAGTAATAGGCAGTATGGGGGTTTATCTAGATAAAATTATCTGAAAAAAATATCTAGATGCTAGTGTTTTTGTTTTTTTTTTTTTTTTTACAATATAACCACCAATAATTTTAATATAAATTTAAATATTTTAGATAGAAGAAAACATGTTACTTATTATTTAATTCTAATTTTGATGTTTTTCTTTTTTTTTGTCTTCCCTTCGATCTGCCTTTTTTGCTCTTCGCTTCGATCCGTGTTCCTATTTATGCTCTTTACTTCGATTCATTATCGGTTTTTGTTGACTAGATAACGCATTATATTATCTGGTATCTGTATCTAGATAATTTGATTAGTAGTGTCTCTTATCTGTTATTTAAATAAAACAATCACTATCTGGCACATAATAGATGTCAGGTAAGAATATTTATAAACATTTATGGGTTTCAAATAACTTCTATATTGTGCAAAAATGTTCAAATAATACATTTTTTTTATTGTTTTTAGTAATAATAATAAGTAAAGAAAATAAATAAATAAATAGTCCAGAACCTACGTCGACAAATACTGTATTTGATTGTGGAATGCCACTTAGTAGACGTGTTCTATACGAAAATTAAACCATTTTGACCCGCAGAACCTATTTGTGAAACGCAGTAAATTCAAGACACCGGCAAAAAAACACCAAGTAGAATTATAAGTAATTTTCACAAGAGAACAAAATAGTTTTAAATATATTTGTAGAATAAATATTTAGCTACAATTTGCCGCAGCGTACGCAGATATGTGTCGATTGGTTTACAAAATGGTGTTCATAATTCAATTTTTTGTATTTACAAATCCATATTTTTTTTACAATTTAAAATATTGTATTAGATAAAAATTCACTGCATTCATGTAAAGATTGTTACTAATTTTATTTCAAATAGTTTTGTATAAGGGGAAAGCCTGTGGCCGCAAGTGTTAAATCGTTTGTACATGCTGTTTGACTGCTCAGCAAGGGTGTGAACGTGAGTTCAACTCTTGCGTATGTCAAATTATTTATGTAAAAAATATTTATACAAATTACAGGTTCTGCTTAGCCGTTCGCAACCGGCTATAAACTGTAGGTGCCTTTCTGTGTACGCTCAAAAATGGACGTAATACTGACCATATTTCTCTTGAATGTACACAGAATGAAAATGTGGTCATGAAATTTGGATGCCCGTGCTCATATCGGGCTGTCACGCCAATGATGAGTTTTGTATAAGAAACTGTGGTGTTTACAATGCCCTTAAGATTAGTTTGTGAACTATTAGATCTGCACACTATCGCTACTGGACGCTCTAATGTACGTTTCAGACGTACTTGTGACGCCCGTATACAATGTATTATATACTGGAACTTTGCCCCATCAAGGACATTTGAATCACATTTTAGAAAAATTAGTTGATACATTAAAATTTTATACTGTACAGAATTAGTGCTTTATATAAAAGTTCTGTCCCAAATTTGTTAAATTTTAAAACAAAAAACTTTATTTTAAAATGTTAAACTCAGTAATGTAAATGTATAGGATTTGGTATAAATAAAATATTACTATTTATTTAACAAATAATGATTTTTTCCTTTCCTTATCATGTACATTAGATTACAGGTCGAATTTTATTACAGTACAAAATATTTATTACAAATCATAGTTCAAATTCCAATGATTCACACAAAAAGAATTTTATATGAAAAAGTACGGGCCGGATGTTGATAACAATTGAACAGTGTAAAATCAAAAGGTTCTAAGTACCATTTATATATGACTGCTGCTTTAATCGGTGCTAGAGAAACTAATGGTGAGTTTAGTCAACACTTAGCGATAGCTTTAGTCTTACTCCTATATTTTAATTTTATCCTTAAAAGATAAACTATCGTATCGCTACGAGCAAGTTCATACAACACATTTCTTTAATTTTAGTCCTATGGTTCTGGCCTTGAAAGATAACTAAATTCTAACTTTCCTACGGCTGGGAGTAAATCACGTTAAAACGCACCATGCGCGTGCGCGCACCCCGATTTAAATTCTAAAAGCACCCATCGTGGCCAACATAAGGCCATAAATAGCAGCAACACTTCTAGACTTATTTCGGTACATGTTTACACACAATGTTATATTTGTCAATAACCAACAATTTTAATTTTTTGACATTTAGAAAAATGATACTATGCGCGTGCGTTAAACTCGACGTCTCATTGGTTACTTGTTAAAAGTTAAAACTCGTTAAAACATTGTATAAACCCGTACTCATTCAAGACGATGAAAGCCAAGACTAAAACTAAGAGTAAGATTCAAATTAACGCAGCAGCTATCGCTAATGGTGAGTTTAGTCAACACTTAGCGATAGCTGCTGCGTTAATTTGAATCTTACTCTTAGTTTTAGTCTTGGCTTTCATCGTCTTGAATGAGTACGGGTTTATACGATGTTTTAACGAGTTTTAACTTTTAACAAGTAACCAATGAGCCGTCGAGTTTAACGCACGCGCATAGTATCATTTTTCTAAATGTCAAAAAATTAAAATTTTTGGTTATTGACAAATATAACATTGTGTGTAAACATGTACCGAAATAAGTCTAGAAGTGTTGCTGCTATTTATAGGGAAAAATTGCTAAGCGATATGACATCTGGTGGGATTGAAGGAACTACAGAAATAGACATTGTGTCGCGCTTTTTTTTATAAAAAATGTTTGCATAAAAATATAATTTCATAAAAACAAGTATTAATATTGTAGCAAAATTACAAAAACCACCAGTAAACATTTTCCATAAGTAAAATTCACGTTGTTTATATGTAACGAATGTCTATTTTGAAGGTTCCAAGTTTGCCGAAATAGCGCTGCGATCTTAAAATACTTCCCCTATGGCCTTATGTTGGCCACGAAGGGTGCTTTTATAATTTAAATCGGGGTGCGCGCACGCGCATGGTTCGTTTTAACGTGATTTACTCCCAGCCGTAGGAAAGTTAGAATTTAGTTATCTTTCAAGGCCAGAACCATAGGACTAAAATTAAAGAAATGTGTTGTATGAACTTGCTCGTAGCGATATGATAGTTTATCTTTTAAGGATAAAATAAAAATATAGGAGTAAAACTAAAGCTATCGCTAAGTGTTGACTAAACCCACCATTAGTGTTGACTAAACTCACCATATGTTAAACCTACTTTTGTTGGCTGATTTTACAAAGCACCAATGCCTATAATTGTTGAGGGTAATACCCTTGTAGAAATAAAACCATATTGTGTTATATTTACGCAAGGGAAATTAGTAGAATTAAAGTTATAATATTTTGGCGTTATTTGAAGCGAAAAGTACGTTTTACCTGAATTCGAAAATTGATCAACTTTTCGGCACTCTATCAGTGCAACCGTTCATCTCAGAAAAAAAAAAACTTATGAAGGGTATATTATAGAGAATTCATTCCTCTTTAATTTATGTTGAAATGGGGTAGCGAGAACCAGGACAATTATCTCTTATCAGGAGATAATTTTTACTAATTGAATAATGTTTAACATTCTGACGTAACTATGACGTGGATATGTGATAAACAAATTAGTTTCCGTGTTATTGTCTAATTTGTGTTTTTTAGATAATGGATACGTTACCGATAGCAAATTTTATATTCATTGTACTTGGAACATCAAATCACGTCTTAATAAGTCAATAGGCGCTTTCCTTTTACCACTTTACTTAAGAAATCTAAGCTAAGATAAGTTAATCTAAGTTGTAAGAGCGTTCCATTTATAAGACACTGGCTAAGATAAACTAAGTTTTTTCCTCCCTCCTTTCCCTTGCTAAGACATTTGACTAACTTCTTAGCTTAGCCAAGCATTTTAACTTGTAAAAGGAAAGCAGCTAATGTTAAGAAAAACTTATCTTCTTAATTATCGACAAGTATCTTTTACTGTGTTCGGTAACTGATCTGTGGAGAACGGATAGAGCGGAGAAATATTTATACCACGTGACTAAAGAGTAAACCTGGAGTAGACGGAGTAACAATTTTTGCAAAAAAATCAGCTGTGCCCACCACAGAACCGACCGCCATCACAAAGTAGTTGTTTAATTTATGCTGCTTTATCAAAAAATGACTCAAATAAAAGTTGTTAGTTATTGCTTTTATAGGTAACCCCTTTTAAGAGTGCTGTGCCAAAGTGGCAAAATCGAAACTAACCAAATAGACAATAACAACTTTTTGACATATGGACAATAGGGGAAACTTCCTAAGCACCCTGACATCTGGTGGCAATTTGCGGAAGATACGAAAGTGACATTATTTTGTTTTGTTCAATGGAGAAATACTTGTTTTTTTGTTGTTTGTGTTTTATTTTTGTGAACCATGAAAAAAAAAAAAACAATCAATTTTCTTGTGTGCCGCAATCGTGATACGGAAGAATACCTCTTAAACATTCCATAATTTACTTAAATTTTATGGATTTTTTACGTCCAAGAAAAGGCTGAAAAAAGCACTAACCCCACCCAAAATTTGCCTAAATAATCAGTTGATGTATTAAAAGGCCTTTCTACTTTTTCAGGAAGAGATATTAATTTTTACTAATATATTTACCATATTTTTGTTGCTATTATATTGACAGACAGTCAAAAAGAATTAATAATACAATGAAAAACAAAAAATTTCCTTGAAATTTCTTTAGAATAGTATATTATTACATATATTGTAAATCGTAGATTACCTTTAAATAAAAAAAGCTCGGAAAACAGGAAAAATACAACTCGTGTTCATTTCCACCATGTCAACAAATACACGAGTAACAGTTTAACGTCACTTTCGAGTGTTCCAGCTTTGTCGCATATGGCGCTGCGTTCTTAAAAAGTTTCCCCTATACGTTGTAAACTGACATTTAGAAAGGGTTTATTAATATTTTTGTCTTGATTTATGTATTCTTAATAAATATCTCACATGCCAAACAGATACAAAACCTAAAAATCCAAACAAATGTAACACGTGTGTCAGAACAATAACAAACTTGTCTATTTGGTTAGTTCAATATAATTCAGCTCTCTTATGATTATTTGCCTATATTATCTGTCTCATTTTGTAATACGAAACTAACAGGGAAAGTTCATTTTTTATGTTGTATATTGGTTCACACGGCTACGCCAAAGTCTGTTTACACCACAACAGTCACCAAAGTAACCAGATCTAGTTTCGTATTACAAATTGAGACGGATTATAGCAACTTTTGTTAAATAAATTTTTTCGAAATATTTGTTGTGAAATATTCGCAAAAATCTTAAAACCGATAAGAATAAACTCCCATTTCTAGTAAACCGATTTTTACTAAAAGTTGATCAACTCCTGAAGTCAAAAGCTTAAATATGAAGTTTCGTAAAAATCCTTTTAGCCGAATTTGCTCTGCACGTATACACGGACCGACAGACAGACATCATGCTAAAAATAGTCAAAACGTTATGTAGGGATCTCAATTCGAGGAGATCCATCGAAATCTCAAAATCGGTATTATCACAATACCTCCCTTATATAATATGTTGGCAGTCGGTAAAAAAGGGGGTAGTGCCTCTCCTGTAGCTATTTCTTATGGAAATCTGCATGAAGCAACAAAATTGGCGAAGCAGAATAGAAGCTATCGATTCAAAATGTCACGGCATCCCTTTGAAAATAAATAATATGGAGAAAGATATTGGTAAGAAATAAACGAAAATGATGGTTATGGTAATGATATATTTAAATTAAAAAAAATCTATAACAAATCTATAAACTATAAAAATTAACGCTTATCATCTTCACTGGAACTGGACGACGTACTGCTCTGATTTTTGGCATTTTTACCTGGAATTACATGACTAAAATTCTTTCCCGCCTTCTCAAAAATTTCTTTAACTCTAATTAAAGCTGTCCTGTTGATAGATTCAATATGTATATCATGACTAATCTCTTCAAAGGTCTTTATCGTCTCATCTGGTTTTTCTAAAGCTACCAAAACATCTAACAAACAACTATAAGCGTTTCCTAAAGCACCTTCGGTAACTTTAGTTTGTTTTAAGTGTTGAATAAGTCGTCGAATTAAGGTTTCGTTTTTAGTTTCGCGGGCTAGTTGAACTACACGTTGGAACATTATTCTGGGAGTGTTTGCTAGGTATGTGGACCAGATGCGATCGGCAGCAGCGTCGTCTTCGTTTATAAAATGATGGGTCCATAGTACGTTCATTGGGGCTATTACACCACGTTTGGCATATTTTTCAGCTAAGGCTTCGTCTGTAACAGTTAAAACAATAGATGTAAAGATTTTTTCTACGACCGTGATGCAAGTAGACGTTCTAACTAATTGCAAAAATTAGTGCGTTTTTTTTTTTCATGTTCTGATGGGTTTTGAAAAGAGAAAAGCCACTTTATTTTTATTTTTATGGCCTTTGCTGCTTCGGAAATTAGCCAGGACAATTCTTATTCTTTGAAAAATTCCATGCCTGAACGGGATTTGAACCCGAGACCTTCGCAATGCAGAGCGCATGTGTTACCACTACGCTACGCCGGTCGGCAAAAACCACTTTACTTACAGTGGTAGCCATAAAAGTATGTAAACTTTTTATTTTTCCTAATAAAAATTAAATTATTATACATATTTTTTTTCTTGTAATTTATATGCAATTGAAGAAAATTGATGTGAAGTGTGAATTTTCACACATTTCAGGGTTTCGCAGGTATTTAGTAAGTGAATGATGATTATTTCGGATGCCAAAACAAATTTTATGTTAATATATATTTTTTTTGTTAATTTTAATTCGAATGCCTAAGACCATTATTTAGGTTTCTAAATATGTGCAGTATTTTTTTTATATAGCAAGGTTCATTAAGATTTTGAAAATTGCGCCTATGGCTTCCATTGGTTGTTTTAATTCATAACTCCGCCCCTCTGATTTCGTGTATTCAAATTCCACTGGTTATTAAATTTACGCTTTTAAAAATTAAATGCAACATTTGTCCAAATATAACTAGAATTTTGAAAAAATAATTTAAACAAAATAAAAAGGAAAAAAAAAACAGAAACAATAAAATTGTCTCGAGACCGGAACCCTAATTTGCAAAATAAAACGCGAGAACGCTAACCATTACAGCATGAAAGCATGCTGGTTTAATTTGTTACATAAGTTATTAAATATTTTACATGGTCAAGCAAAAAACACAAAAAATGCGTTATTTTCCGAAAACATAACCTGATAAAAAATTCCTGTTGTACTATTCCAGAAAAATAAGTGCAAGATTTGCCAAAATATAACTTGAATTTTGACAAAATAATTTAAAGAAAATAAAAATGTAAAATAAAACAAAAAATTATATTGTCTCCTCTGACCGGTAGCGACCCCTAGAATTCTGGGTAGCTAGCGAGCATGCTAACCATTAGACCATGATACATCTTCTAGTCTAGTGTGTTACATAACTATAAGTTTTGTAAATCGTCAACAACAAAAAACACAAAAAATGCGTTATTTTCCGAACACATAATGTGATAAAAAAATTCCTGTTGTACCATTCCGGTTCACACCAATGTACATTACTTAGAGTTTTTTTCAGATTTTTAGTTTAAACCATCTGGGCAACAGGGTGTGAGACAATTTGTTTTGCACAATTTTGACAAAAAACGCATCAAAATAATTTAATTTGCAAAAATAAAGATCGTTAATCCACGTACTAAGGGCTTTCATTTGATACCCTACTCAGAATTTTAAAAAATATTTTTTTTTTTTCGATGAACACATATTGGTCATATTTTTAGGGAGATATGTTTTTTAGATGTTTTAGTATTTTTCCTATGTGCGGGTCAGAGTTGTATAAGCATGCCAAATTTCAAGTCTCTAGGTTTAGCCGTCTGGCTACAATTTTTACCGAACAGACAGACGACAAAATGACGGTATAAGGGTTTTTTGGTCATACCTACAAAACCCTAAAAAAGGCATGTAAATCGGATCAGCAGTACTCGATAAGCGCACATAGAACATATTGGACATATGGAAATTAAATATTGCTATATAGTCTAAGAGCTAGCAACGTCACAAAAAAGTTTATTTTAGGTCGGCTGGTTTTTCGATATTTCTCTTTCTTATTGAAGTTAGGTAGGGATGCGGTACGTCTGGCACCTGGGAGCGGTTGCGTTTACCTGTGCGCAACTCGCCTGTATAGGTAAAAAGTGGATATTTTGAAATCATTTTAAGACATTTTTTTTTTTTTATATAATTTTTTATGTCTTTTTAGCATTATAAATTTATAGTTGCCAGACAGTTTCGTTGTTGCTAACATTGCGCCAGATCTAATTTAAGTATTTAAAAAATAATATTTTTCAAACCATTTTAGTATAGCTGTAATTTTAATAGGATATAGTTCTGTAATCAAAGAATACAATATTAATTTGCCAGACGGAAATTCCGTTGTTTAACTAGGAACCAGACCAATTGAAGTCCCGGGGAGGATAGGTAAGTTAGAAGAGATAACAGTAAAACAATCACAGCTGCTATTTTTTAAGTTGGCGTCGTCCACATGAGTGTTTATGTTTGCTTGTTTTTATAAAATAAAATAAAGCAGAATTTTATCGTGATGAGTGAGAAAAAAGAAAAATGTATTTTTTGTTCAAACAATAGTGGTGAAATAATTTAAAAAATTTAAATTTAAAAAATAATAATAATTTTATATAATTAAAAAAAAAAATATATTTTTTTTACAGATACTCAGGTCCTAGAAAATGATGATACATCTGAATACAATAATAATAATGATATAAGGAGTGATAACGATGATAGCAGTGACGATGATACTGACGATGTAGCATTTTATTGTGACAGAATTATTCAATAAAAATACTGAATTACATTTTATGTTTAATTTCCTACATATTTAAAATAAATTATTTGTTTTATTTTGCTAATAATACTACTATTTTTTATCAGTTGTTCTCATCTCATTTTACTTTAATTATTATTCTGCTCTATTTTTTTATGAAATTCTAACCTATATAACCTGCCCCTCTCTAACGCCCTCTGTTGCAGCTATCTCTCTCACGCAACCAACGAATAAGTTGCCACACTCTTCTAACTTACTTATTATCCCCGGGACTTAAATTGGTCTGGTTCCTAGTTAAACAACGGATTTTCCGTCTGGCAAATTAATATTGTATTCTTCGATTACAGAACTATATCATATTAAAATTACAGCTATACTAAAATGGTTTGAAAATTATTATTTTTTAATTACTTAAATTAGATCTGGCGCAATGTTAGCAACAACGAAACTGTCTGGCAACTATAAATGTATAATGCTAAAAAGACATAGAAAATTATATAAAATAAATAAAATGTCTTAAAATGATTTCAAAATATCCACTTTTTACCTATACAGGCAAGATGCGCACAGGTAAACGCAACCGCTCCCAGGTGCCAGACGTACCGCATCCCTACCTAACTTGAATAAGAAAGGGAAATATCGAAAAACCAGCCGACCTAAAATTCTTTCTCGAAAACGTTGCTAGCTCTCGGACTAATAAAATCGTTACTTACATTTTGGTGTTAATTCCGGACATTTTTCCAAAATTCCAACAGCACCCCCTCTTGGAAATTTCTCCGCCATAATTTGAACATGTTCATCTTTACAATTCTCAATTTCCTTAACCAAAGTTTCTAAATACTGATCGGCTTTTCCAGCTACTATATTCGCATGACATAATCTATTATCAAAAGACAATAATTTTTTCATATCTGAACTAATTTTATTACCAATACTTTCAATAGTTTTAACATCGCCATTATTAGCAATTTTATTTAAGAAAAATCTAAAAACACGTGGAATGGGATGAATATTCTTTTTTAACATCTCAAAACAAAGCTTAGAAGCTTCATTTTGTTTTTCTTCTTTCACTAGTTTCTCTAACAACAATGAATAGTCGTTGACATTTAACTGATTTGTTACTGAATTTTTAAGAGACATAGCGTTTTGTGTGTTTCCATCTTTTAAACTTTGTCGAAATGAATTTATAGATTTGGTTGGTTGTTCTTTAAATGATTTTTCTTCCGCAAAAGTTGGAATAGCAAATGGTACTTCCCGACCACTCGTCTTTAAGAATTCTCCAAGTTTAATCATAAATTCATCAGTAGGTTGTACATCTTCTTCTTGCATTTGTGTCCAAAGTCCTAAAGCTTTATCAGGGTCTTCTGTTTTAATATAACTTAACAGTAAGTGATGATATATATCAGTACGATCAATATGATTTAGATCTTTAGTAGCTTCTTTAAGTCCTTCTAAAGGTTGCAATAAACCCTCTTCCCTAAATCTTTCACAAGCAGAATTTAGTCTTTGTGGTCTTGACTGTAATCCAGGAGTCTCTAAAATTTTCCTGGCTTGTCTAACACGTCCACACTCTACAAAAGCGAATACCAAATCATATAAACTGTTGACTTCTCCGTGTATGACAGTGCTTAAATCGGTCAATCGTTGCAAATTTTCAGCGTCTTCACTTTGAATCATTTTACAAGCCAGTTCGTTCTTCCAAGGTGTAGCTTTATACTGAGTTACACACCACTCAAATTTCTCTAATGCTTGTTTAATGTCTTTATTCACAATATGCACCTTTACTAATGGTCCTAAAAGAACATTGCTAATTTCCATGAAATCGTTTTTAACTAATGTATCGAATAGGATATTAAGTTCTTCGGATTTACCCTGTTCAGCTAAAGAATTCAACAACCTCCAGCACAAAGAGTTATAAGCAAAAGATCTATCATCCTTTTTCCTACTACGTGATTGTTCATTAATCAATTCAATGGCATCGTTAAATTTGTCTTTAGAAATCATTAAATTAACAACTTTAATGACTTTGCTATCATCTAAACTCAATTCAGGATCCATTTCTTTCATTTTACCATATAATTTAAGTACTTCATCAAGTTTTTCGTGATATGTATACATTTCTAAGAGTTGAGCATAAAGACCGATGGTGTAGCTAAAACCGCTCTTCTCTAAAGTCTCCAAAATGGCTTCTGTTTTTTCGAGTTCTTTAGCGCGTGTGTATAAAGTTAATAACTGACGTTTAAGACCATTAGTGTTTTCTCCTTTAGCATCTAAATTAGCGATTAATCTTTCTAATTGTGGAATATTCATAGCGCTTGATGGAGTATAGACAGGTTGTTCTTTTTCTAATTCAATTGGAGTTAGTTCACCAGATGTCATTTTACCTAACAAAGCAGATACTTCAGGGGTTAATTTCTCACCTAATCTATCCTGAATTCTTTCAGCGTACGAGTTACTCATACTTAAACCTTCTTTTACTAGACCATTAAGAACTTCCTCCACGATTTCAATCATGTTTTTAGGGTACAAGTAAGTGAATTCAAGAACAAAATGTCCTACGATATCTTTTTTATCTGCTTTGTTATGTGGTTCTTCATTATCATCGTTATCTTTTCTAATTTCTTCAAGGCGGTCAAAGTTATCGTGGACTTGTCTTAGGACACCTATGTAGGAGTCTATATCTCTTGTTTTAAGATAAGATTGAGAGAGTGGTTTTCGGATTAATGCTGGAGAGTAGTAAGCTCTTATTGTTTTACACAGTTGAGCTGCTTCTTTTATTTTGTTTTCTAGTAAATATTTGTAGCACAAACTAGTTGCAGCTGATCCTGCTGATATTCCCACACTTTTTAGATTATCGATTATATCATTAACTGTTCCTGACATAAAAGGTAGAACGTAATCTCTTACAGTTTCGGAACTAGCGGTAAGATTGAATGAAGACATTTTAGTTAATACATCAAGGACACCTTTAACATTTTTTTCTTGGCCTTTAGCGACGATTAAAGGCCAGAAGAAATGCTGACGTACTGTTACACCTTTATTTTGTAATTCTTGTAATAATGGGTAAGCTAGATCAGTATCAGCATTTTCTAAACTCATTTCAGTAGCGTATGATAACGCGTTTTCGTTTAAATTATTTTCTTGTAAATAATTACAGATTGAAGCTATTTTTTCGACTGGTCTTTTGGCTTTAACCAATTGTCTGATAAAAAAATTACCAAATGGTACTTGTTGGCCATCTGGTCGAGTTACTTGAGGTATCGTTTTCAATACCTCCATAGCTGTTTCTTCTTGCCCATAATTTATTAATCTCAATATTAAATTTATCGCGTCTTGGTTATAACCTACTGATTTTCGGAGTTTTGAGAGTAAGAATTGAACATGTTCATTATGGCCGTTTGTGCTTAATGCGAAGATAATGTCGAGATAGTCTTTGTCGAGGAGGAATATTTCTTTTGATTCGCATTCTGTGAGAGTTGATTTGATGGAATCTAAGTCTCCTTTACGAGCGAATCCGCAGAGTAGTGTTGTATAAGTGTCAGCACTTGGTTCGAGGCCAGCTTGTTGCATTACTGATAATATGCCTTTGGCTGATTCCATATCACTGTTAAAAAATTATGTAATAATATTAATAAATTTTGCGATATGCAACAAATATATATTTTTTACAACACTAACGAATTTATTTCTAATTTTAGTTAAATGGTCCTAGGTTAGTTAAAATTTTGGCGCACAGCAACAGTGGCTATTTGTCCCTAACACGGACCATCTAAATCAGCGCTTCCCAACCTTGGCGGACCGGCAAGCGACCTAGAAAAAATTCGCTGACCAGCAATTTTCGAAAGTAATGTGTATCGCAAAAGATTTATAATTTTTATTGCATTGATTACAAACACAAAAAAACAACAATTAAAAAATCTGATATAATCAGTGAAAAAAGAAACAAATTATTACTTAAGCAATTAACAGATTAAGGACCGAGATTTTCATCTTAAAATTAAGTAGGTACATATTAGGCGAATAGTCGCATAGTAAAAAAAAATCTCGCGGACCGGCTGTTGGGAAACACTGATCTAAATGAGTATAGGTACGGTCTTCTTATTTCTTTTTTAATGGGTGATACAACAAGTCAAAAAAAGTCGAAAAACCTTAAACCACCTTAGTAAAAGTTTTATAATAAAAGATATATTAATTTTTTAAGTTTTTAATTTTTGGGGTTTTTCCGCCATAACTCTCCAAATATTTATTTAATCAAAAAATGCATTTAGATAAAAGGTTTGTTTTCTTATTCTTAACAATATTTGTAATATAAGTTTTTGCTGTTAAGTAAAAAATAAGGGAGTAATTTAAATTTTTAATTTTTGGGAGTTTCCGCTATAACACTCCAAATATTTACCCAATCAAAAAATGCATTTGGATAAAAGATTTGTCTTCTTATTCTTAACAATATTTGTAATATAAGTTTTTGCTGTTAAGTCAATGATAAGGGAGTAATTTAATTTTTAATTTTTGGGGTTTTTCCGCCATAACTCTCCAAATATTTATCCTATCAAAAAAACGCATTTAGATAAAAGATTTGTCTTCTTATTCTTAACAATATTTGTTATATAAGTTTTTGCTGTTATGTCAATGATAAGAGAGTAATTTAAATTTTTTATTTTTGGGAAACACTCTAGAACTATAAATATAATTGGAAAATTTGTTTTAAATAGTTTGATTGGAAGGTTTTCATATCTTTTTACTTGCCCGACCTTAATATATAAGGGGCAAGTATTGTAGTGGCGAAAATTCCGTCCGTCCGTGTGTGTGTGTGTGTGTGTTTGTATACACGATAACTCAAGAACGGTTTAACTTAGAGAGTTCGTTCTGGTACTAAAAAATTCTCCTATTAATTGGGAAGAACCCTATTGTTTTTTATAAAAATCCGAAACCGGAAACGGAAGTTATTAAACTTTAAAAATTTTAAAAATTCGTAACTAGTAAACCAAAATTTGGACAAAAATTTGTATAGAACATAATTTGATGTATTTTTGAAGATTTACCTAAATTGGTGGTAATATTATAAAAGGAAATAAAAATATAAATTAACAATGTTATAAGTATTAATTGTATTTGTTTTTCCTCGTTAAAAATGAGAAATAGAAATGATATTTAATTATATCTTTTATTTAACATTATAATAATCTGTTTTTTTATTTATATGTCAATGGTTATTTATTTAAATAAAATAATTGAAAAAGTATTTAAAATTACTTATTAAAATCACAATAGTAATTGGTAATTGACTTACTTTTTTCCTAGCAGTAATTATTTCAAAAGTATTTTAATTACTGTTTTGTCAGAGTAATCAGTAATTGTAATTAATTACCTTTTGTAAGTAATTTGCCCAGCTCAGCTTAACAGCAGAAATACGTGTAAGAAAAATTGTTTAGAATGAAGAAACAATTCTTTTGTTGAATGTAGTTATTACTAAGTTTAGTATTTGGGGGGGCCATGGGTAGCACTACATATACACTTGAAATATTCTACTTATTATTACTTAGCAGCAAAATTTATATAAGTGGTGAGAATGAAGAATCGATTCTTTTCTGTTCTGTGTAGTTTTTAATAAAATAATATTTCGGGAGGGTGCGGTGTAGAGCGCTACATATTCACATCAAATATCTCACTTATCAACAAAAATATATTTAACAGGTACATCAGCTAGTTATTAATAAACACTTACTCTGTCTGTGAATGTCCCATGATAAGAGCGTTGAATACATTTTCATTTACCGGTAACTGTTTTTCTCGCATAAATTCCAGAATTCTCGTAGCGCCTTCAATATCTCCCAGTTGACAATACCTTGAAATCAGTCGCTGGTACGTAACTCGATTAGGTTCAATCCCCTTCGCCTCTAAATCACTTAAAAATTCAGTAGGTGAAAATGGATGTTCATTCTCCAAATAAACCCTCAATAAAGCATTATAATGCGATATATCCATCGGAATATTTAATTTGTTTAACGTATTCCATATTTCTTGAACAAGTTTTGTGCGTGTTTCTGGTAATTCTTCAGGTACTAAATTACCGCAACATCGTATTACCAGTAATGATTGTGAACTGGTTGCAGATCTAGTATGTCTAATTTCTTCGAGTATATCTTCTATGTCACGTCGAGATATTCGTCCTGATCTACGTACATCTTGATCAAGTCTTCGTAAGCTTCGTTCAAGTGATTGATCATGTTGAGTGATTTGTTGTGATGCTTGGGTGGCCAAAGATCTATTAAATCATTCAAAAAATTAATTTGTTTATTATTTGATATATTGCGTAATATATTCACGCCGGGTATTGATGTAAAGAAATTGTAATTACCTTTGTAATCCACCGCAAAAGCACTGGCTATTTTGAACGAGACTACCATCGAATTCTCTGGGTGGGTTAATCACTATATTTCTTGCAAATCCAGCAACATATCTCACAAATTTCGCAGAACGCAATATCGACGCCATCGTTTTAGAACACGCTTTTTCGTCTTGGAGGTTATCAATTGATTAAACAATCGGTAAATTCCACTTCTGTACATAAGGTTCAGTTCTATGAACGTTGTAAGAACGGAACAAATATTCGACAGAAAATAACGGTCAAAATTGCAACTAACAAGTCCGTTACTAAAACTCAAGCTATAACAATTTTTGAAACAAAATAAATTTAATTTATATACTCAAGGTGATTATAAGACCGTAACCATCCAGAAATTAATTTCCCCATCTGTTTTATTTATTTGTATGTACTTATAATTCGTTTGTACACGTTTAAGGTGATTGTAAGACCATATCCACGAAAAATTCATTTTTGTCTGTCTGTCCGAGATTCACACAAAAACGGCTGGACATGTATCTGCTGGACTGCGACTAACTGAGGGTTAAAAACGTACAAAATATAAGCTCGTCAGCTAGTTTAGTAATAAGAGACATTAAGTCCAAATTATTATTTAAAATACAATACAATAATAATTATGTTATTGCTAAAATTTTCAAAAACATTTATTTAATCACCCAAAATATAAATTCCTTAATTATTTATAGAGCTGAATTACATATTGTATGTGAGGACGAGAATTGCCGATTTTGAAAGAGGAACCAGTTTCATTTGAAAAGGCAGACAGTGCCACAGTCCATTTACTTTAAAAAAACTGTGAAATTTTAAATTTCTTATTTATTTATTTTTTTTGAAAGAAATTTAAAAAAAT
Source organism: Liopterus haemorrhoidalis (assembly GCA_963971575.1). NCBI lineage: Eukaryota > Metazoa > Arthropoda > Insecta > Coleoptera > Dytiscidae > Liopterus > Liopterus haemorrhoidalis. Next base: position 24,275,778 of record OZ020624.1, read on the forward strand.
CTTAATTTAAGAACAATAAAATATATGAAACTGCTGTTTAACACTAAACCTACCACGACGGGTCAAATGACCCATTTTAAACTTTTTGTCAGAATTTCTTTTAAATAACATTATCACATCGCCATTTGCCTTTACTACTTTTATTAAAAAATACATAGAATGTATTTTTTAATATTTACTCCTCTCTTGTTAATTTTTTTTACCGAGAAATATATGTAATCTGCCCTAACTACCGCAACGGGTCATTTGACCCATGCAAAGATTCATGTGATTGCAACTCGTACAGAAATTCGAAAAAGATGCCAAATAGGTTTTTGCAAAGAAAACAAAACTAGAAAAATCTGTTTCAAATGCAACAAATATGTGTGTGGAAAATGTACCTTCGAGAACCCAATAATTTGCAAAATATGCGGTGAACTTGAATAAAGTTAGCAATTTATTTAGGATTCAATTGAAGAATATTTACTTTTTTTCATGTATTATTTTTATATTTTTTAAATTTAATAAGTAAACAATTTTGAATCGTTATTTAAAAAAACATGTTCTATTCATTCACCAAATTGTGCTAAATGATATATTTTTCGCTAAACATAGTAAAATATATCAAATTTTAAAGACGGGTCACTTGACCCGCTATGGTAGGGATAGGTATACATGAAGTCTCGGTAGGTTTAGTGTTAAATTTTTGAAATCAACAGACTTTTCTCTACCTAGATAAAAAAAAATAGGGCCCTCCTTAGGTAACGCCATTTTGATCCGTGTAATCTTTTTGGGGGATAGGTGTATTCTATTATAACAAATACGAAATAAATTAATAAATTATTTTTTTGGCTAAAAAATTTCACAAAAAAATATTTCCGTCTGATTGGAGATGCACAAGGGATGCAATACATCCCTTATACCCTTTTTACACTAGAACTTTACTTTCGGCTGTTAAAGTGAAGGTGAGTTAAAGTGTTGGTGTGAAAGCGTGTAGCCAAGGTTTAAGTCCAGCACACTTTAATACGCAGATCTGCGTGTTAAACACCATCCGCATTGCCAACATAATTTCTATTATAAAAAAAAATCTGTTTGTATTTGTGCTGTCAACATTTTGTATTATCATAAACAAGAATACTGTATTATATCGACGTTATAAGAAGTTTATACTTATTGTTAAAATAAAATAATTTATTTTAATAACGTATTTAATACAATACAGAGCTACAATAATTGAGATAAAATAAGTTAATACAGGACTTATATGTTAATACAGGTGCAGTGATGGGCGTTTACGCGTAAACTTTAATTGTTTACGTTTACGTGTAAACTTATGTAAACAATTGGTAAACTTGTCAACAATGTAAACAATGTAAACTTTGTAAACTGTCAAATAATGAGGTTAGTTTTAGTTATTGAATACGAATAATAGAGAGTTAATGAACAAGTATATTCAGTTCAAAACAATAAATTTATTAAAAAAATGGTGGGAAGAAACCGAAGGAATAGTTCTGAAGAACTAGGTTTTGTTTTAATTAAAGAAAATCAAAGAAAATATAGGGCGTTACGCAAAATTTGCAATGAATTCTTTCTTTATTAAAAAATATAGGCTGATTTTCTTAAAGGTGAAATTTAATGTATTTTGTTATTAAAAAAATTAAACTGAATTTTTTAAAGAAAAAAGATTTTTATTTTTCATATTCATATTTACTAATTTGTATGCAACACCTGTATAATGATGCAAATTCGATTTTTATTAATATGTATATTGGCTTGTCCTAATTTTATATACTTACTTTTTCATTTAAAATCGTTTCATTAAAATTTTATTATTTATAAAAATGTATTGATATGAAAAAGGTTCTGTAATTCAAAACAAGTGCGCATGTCTAAATCATTGTTAACATTGTTTACGTTGTTTACATTGTTTACAAGAGTTTTTGTGTTTACTTTACAGCAATTGTTTACGCGTCAACAATGAGGTATCTTACATCATGTAACTTACGCGCCCATCACTGTACAGGTGTAATATATTCTTTATTGTAGAATGAAATGAAATATCCATATTTGTTTATAATAATTCAAAATGTGCTCCTGCGCAGACAGTTCAAAACTAGTAATTTCCTGACGGTAATTTAACGACAAAATTAATGTAGCAGATGACAGCACCGGAGATTTAAAAATCAAGTGTGAAAGCATACCGATGTTAAACATCGGTGAACTTTAAGTTCACTCTTCTTAAAATTCTAGTGTGAAAAGGGCATTACTTCCATGGACGCCACGCCATTGAATTCAGGAAAAGTTTTTGACCAAACTCGCATACAATATGTTAAAACAAATTAAATTTGCTCTTCCGTATTCTTGATATGAATATACAATTTAAAAGATCTGTTAAGTAATTCTCGTATAATACTTTCAACAACAGGGTGCTCTTCTCCTAGTTCAGACATTGATGAAACCTGTCTCATTATGTTGTCGAGTTCTATAGGTTCACTTGGTGTAATGCTGGAACCAAGTTTGTCAGCAATTACTGTCAAATTTTCTTCATCCTTAAATGAGTCTGTTGGTAATGTTGATAATAATTCATTTAATATTAGTGACAGTTGTAGATTCTGTTCTTGTTGTGCGTCATTATGCATCTTTATTGCTTCATCTACTAAATGGTAAATGGTTTCCTTTATTTCATACTTCGTTAACTAGAAAATAAATACAATTAGATTGAAAGTACTATTTAAAAATTGATGTGAAGTGTGAATATTCACACATTTCAGGGTTTCGCAGGTATATAATAAGTGAAGGCGGTATGCTGAGTGTGTAGGACAAATTTTACTTTATAGTAATCACGGCAAAATGAACGATATTTTTAAAATAATTTATCGTCTGTTAATCATATAATAAGACTGGTTATTAAATTTACGCTCTTAAAAATTAAATACAACATTTGTCAAAATATAACTAGAATTTTGACAAAATAATTTCAACATAATAAAAATGCAAAAAAAAAACAGAAAAATAAAACTCACTCCGTCCGTACTTGAACTCGAAACCCTTCGTTTTCTAGAGAATTTTAGCTTCCGACACCAGCGCACTAACGCGTTGCGCCATCGGACGCTTAGCTTATCAGTGTCTTACATTGGTATAAGTTTTGTACTTTGTGAACCAAAAACCACAAAAAATGCGTTATTTTCCGAAAACATAATCTGATCAAAAATTCCTCTTGTACTATTTCGGTTCACACCAATATACATTACTTGGAATTTTTTTAGATTTTTAGTTTAAACCATCTGGGCTACAGGGTGTGGGACAAAATTTTTTTTGCACAATTTTGGCAAAAATCGCATCAAAATAATTTATTTTGCAAAAATAAAAATTTGATCGTTAATCCACGTACTAAGGGCTTTCATTTGATACCGTACTCAGAATTAAAAAAAAATATTTTTGTTTTCGATGAGCACATATTTGTTTATATTTTTAGGGGGGTATGTTTTTTAGATGTTTTAGTATTTTTCCTATGTGCGGGTCAAAGAATTGTATAAACATGCCAAATTTCAACTCTCTAGGTTTAGCCGTTTGGCTACAATTTTAACCGAACAGACAGACAGACAGACAGACAGACAGACAGACAGACAGACAGACAGACAGACAGACAGACAGACAGACAGACGACAAAATGACGGTATAAGGGTTTTTTGGTCATACCTACAAAACCCTAAAAATGGAAACAACTGGAGATGGGTCACACTGTATTGTAATATTATGGCCAATAGTGACATCGCAGTCATTAAGAATCCAAATAAATATTAGTTTTAAATAAAAAAAATTAATGTGAAGTGTGAATTTTCACACATTTCAGAGTTTCGCAGGTATATAATAAATGATGACAGCATGCTGAGTGAGTAGGACAAATTTTGCTTTGTAGTAATCACGGCAAAATGATATTTTTAAAATAATTTATCGTCTGTTAATTTAAGATCTTTAAAAACAAATTTTATGTTAAAATATTTTTTTGTTAATATTAATTCGAATACCTAATATCATTATTTAGGTTTCTAAATATGTGCAGTATTTTTTTTATATAGCAAGGTTCATTAAGATTTTGAAAATTGCGCCTATGGCTTCCATTGGTTGTTTTAAGTCATATGCTCCGCCCTTCTGGTTTAGTATACATGACACATAGAATGAAAATATAATTCCAACAATTGAAACTGGTTATTAAATTTACGCTCTTAAAAATTAAATGCAACATTTGCCAAAATGTAACTAGAATTTTGATAAAATAATTTAAACAAAATAAAAATGAAAAAAAAAACAAAATTGTCTCAAAACTAGTTGGCTGCGTAGTAAGCGAGCAAGCTTACATAACTATAACTTTTGCACATCATCAACCGAAAAACACAAAAAATGCGTTATTTTCCGAAAACATAATCTGATCAAAAATCTCTGTTGTGCTATTTCGGTTCACACCAATATACATTAATTAGATTTTTTTTAGATTTTTAGTTTAAACCATCTGGGCTTCAGGGTGTAGGACAAAAAATTTTTTTGCACAATTTTGGCAAAAATCGCATCAAAATAATTTATTTTGCAAAAATAAAAATTTGATCGTTAATCCACGTACTAAGGGCTTTCATATGATACCCTAATCAAAATTAAAAAAAAATATTTTTGTTTTCGATGAGCACATATTTGTTTATATTTTTAGGGGGATATGTTTTTTAGATGTTTTAGTATTTTTCCTATGTGCGGGTCAAAGAGTTGTATAAGCATGCCAAATTTCAACTCTCTAGGTTTAGCCGTTTGGATACAATTTTTACCGAACAGACAGACAGACGGTATAAGGGTTTTTTGGTCATACCTACAAAATCCTTAAAATGAGATAATGTTTGTCAAGTATTGCATAACGTTCAAGATTTAATGATCGCTCTGTATAAGTTCATTATCTGTGATTGGAAATTTTTATTTATTATAAATTATAATTATTTATTGTATATAGGTAATTTGTATTAAAAAAAAATGAATTTAACAATTATATTTGAATAATCACCCCCCCCCGGTCTATGATGAGGTAAAAAGAATTATTTCGTTCTAATAAGTTTGTTTATTAGTGAAGCGATTATAGGTACATTGGATAAAATGTACAAAAAAATATAAATAAAAATGAAATGTGAGATAAAATGTCGTGTGTTCAATTGACTAATGTTCATCTGTCGCTATGATAAAATGTGTCTATGTTCATCTGTCGCATGTTAATCTGTCGTATGTTCAAATCTCGTGGAACCAAGAAACAAAATAGACATCGGAACAAGTTCCATAGTCTAATCCAAGAACAATTATGGGACCTGACAAATCTGAAATTCAACCTGACAATACTTACAGCTTTTAATTCTTCGTCATATATTGAGGCAGTTACTTGTGTCTCATAGAGTGTATTTAGCAATGACTTCTCTGATTGGTTACTGTATTCAAAGGAAACTTTTTCTTCTTTTTCCTCCTTTTCTTTCCAAAGTGGTGGAAGAGCAATTCTTGGAGGTATTGGATCTGGAGGTAGTGATTTAATAGTTAAAGACCTTATTTCATCCTTCAAAGCCTAGAAAAGGATAATGTTTATTTTAACAAATAATAAATAATAATAATATTAACAAAAGTAGTTGAAGTCACTCGTTAAAATGTTATGAAAATTATACGAGCCCTGTCCACTTTCAGTTGGCCCAGCTATGAAATTTTCAGTTTCTTTAGAAATTATTAAATAATAAGTAAAAAAATAAGCAAAGGGGTCAAAATTTATTCCGTAATATTTAATTTGTGATTATAAAAATAATATTCGTAAAACAAACGTATTTTTTGATTTCATGTATTCTTGTAGTGTATATAAAATAACTGGGTTTTTGCGCTAGCTATGCGTAGTAGGCGTTGGAAAACAAAGTTTGTTTATTGACTGTGATGTATTAAAAGTGTTAAGTCTAAATAATTTTAAAACATGGGCAGAGGCAAAGCTATTGATGAAAAAATTCGGTTAATCATTGTGAACTTAGCAAAAACAGGAAAAACCAATTCCGAAATCGGAAAATTATTAGGTTTGTCATGATACAGTATTAGAAATATTGTAAAATTGTACAAAACAAGTGGTTCAGCTGCCCCAAAGCCCCAGTACGTGAAGAAAACTACACTGACGGACAATGACAAACGTGCATTGAAAAAAATTATTAAGGATAACAGACGTGCTAACTACAGTCAATTGAGTGTACTGTGGAGCGATGTTTTTGGAAGACGTGTTTCAAGGTCTACATGTCATAAGGAAGCTAAAAAATTAGGATTTGGAACCTATAAGGTAATATTTTTTTAATCGGACTGTTAAATGTATATTTACAGAAATTTATGAAAATTTCTTAGGCCAAGGAAAAACCATTGTTGACGTCTAAGCAAAAACAGGTTGAAATTGTGAAAAGTGGAACAGCGTGCAATGGAGCGATGAGTCTAGGTTTGAAGTCTGTGTTGGGGACAACCGGAGCAGAGTTGTTCGTCAGAAACATGAAGCATATCATCCCGATTGCTTGAAAAGGAAGGTGAAATTTCCAACATCTGTCATGGTGTGGGGTTCAATGTCTGCAAGATGTGTAGGAAAACTTCACTTTATCGATGGCATTGTTAACACAGCCAAATATTTAAGTATTTTAGAGGAGTCTCTGTTGCCAACTATGGAACATGCATTAATCTTTGGGGAGGATTTTATTTTTCAACAAGACGGAGCCGCTTGCCATACCTCAAAAAAATATTTGAAATGGTTCCGTGATCATTCTACTCCACTTTTAGAGTGGGTTTCAAGAAGCCCAAACTTATCCCCCATCGAGACACTTTGGCACGAAATGAAAAAACGATTGCGTATAACACCGGCTAGAACAATTCCAGAATTAAGACTAAAGCTTCAAGAAATATGGGATAATTTTACTCCTCGACAATGCCAAGACCTTGTAGATACTATGCCTAGAAGAATTAATGCCGCTATAAAAATGAAAGGTGACGTTACCCAGTGGTAACTTCTGAAAACGGTTTCCAAGTTAATGGCTTTCCAATGGAAATATTATTTTTTTCTTATTAATTTACTTTAATAGTTGTAAATATTAATCGTAAATCTCTAAAATGTTTAATTGAAAATAAAATATTACCTAGATTTCATAAGCTATTCGAATTCTGTTAATTGAACACCAATAAGTAAAAATTTCGTAGCTGGGCCAACTGATAGTGGACAGGGCTCATATAATACTCGGTTGTTTATGTTTAATTTAATTTTTTACCTGAATTTGAGCATTTTGACCGTCAACAACTCTTTGTAATTTCTTGATGTCTTTGGTAAAATATTCATCAGGTCTTAATTCACCTCTTTCAGCCAAGACTATCTTCATAGATTGTCTACTTAACAGCTGAGCTAAAGCAGCTTTTTCTTGATTTAACATAGCTAAAATCTCCAACCTAGCTGTATTTTCCCGAATAATATTTTTTAACTCAACCTGTTTTTCTCCATAAGTATCTGTCCAGCCTGAAAGTTCCTTTTCGTATTCTTCTCGTATATTTAACATCGCCACTCGTAATTCTTGGACAAGTCTTCGTAGGATAGCTTCTTCTAGTTCGTCAATATTGACGACGCTTCCAAATTTTAACTTCATGAGATCTTCGATTTTTTTACGATTTTCTCGAATTTTATTTGCCATATGTTTGCAATCGATTGTCATACGGTGCAGATGCATCTTGTTTTTCCTAACAAATAAAATAATTGGGGCCAAAGATTAGTTTAAAGAAGAATTACTACAGTTGGTCAATTCGATTTGCTAAAATATATAACGTAACTCTCAAGATACCTCCGTCATGTAAGTTGACGCATGACCCAGCAACTCGGTTGGGCCTATGTGAGTGCAGTATCGGTTGTTAATGGCTAACAAAAGGCCGTTAGCCCAATGTAGAGGTACTAAGAGTAGCAGGACGAGTCGTACAAAGATACTTTTATTATTATTTATTTTTTTATTAAAACCATAAAAGGACTAAATGTTCCAATTACACTGTGGTTCACAAACATCCATGCCCTGACCAGGGGCGTAGCTACCGGGGGTGCTGGAAATGCGAGTGCACCCCGGCGCGGCCCAAAATCAAAATTATAAGGCACCGAATTGATGAAAAATTTCAAACTCTTACAAGAAAAATATAGTCCGGATTTAACAAACGCATTTCCTCATATATTAAGTTTTCGATCAGCATTGTTGGACAAAATTAAATTATGTTCCAGTACAAGACAACTTGCCAAGATATTTTTAATAGACTATAGTACAATTTTATCCAGTTTCGACGATAATAATAATAATAATAATAATACTTTATTACCCAAAAATCAGTACAGATCAAGGCTCGTCATGAGCAGTGTATAATAAACACAATAATATTAATAAGAATTAATATAACATATAATTAACATGAAAATGTGTACAATTAGAAAGTATGAAAATATAAAAATGTACTAGATTCAAAAATTTTGAACTAATGACGCAAATATTCCTCGACCGAATAGAAACAATGGTCAAGCAAAAAGTTTTTAAATTTGAATTTGAATGTACTTGTACTTGAAGTAATCTTAATATGTTTAGGCACCTTGTTGTATAAAGTTACTTGGTTATATTTCGGGCTAGATTTAAATTGCTCGAATTTATAACCAGGTATTTCCAATGTATATTTATGTCTTTTAGAGAGTGTATTAAAAGAATTTATGTTATTTCGTACATAGCAGACACATTTATAAATATATAAACAAGGAAGAGGTAAAATACCTAATTCCTTAAAATATGAATAACATGAAGTTATTTTAGAAACTCCAACCATTGTTTTAATAATTCTTTTTTGCATTTTGAAAATTCTTACAGCAGAAGTACTTTTACCCCAGAATATTATGCTATAACTTATGATAGAATGGAAACTAGCATAGTAATAGGTTTTTAAGCCTGACAAAGAAGTTGTCATTTTTAAGCGACGCATTGCAAAAATAGATTTAGATATTTTTTTAGAAATGGCGTCAGTGCAGTTATTCCACTTTAAGTAATGGTCAATTTCAATACCCAAATATTTAACTGACTCGGAATAGTTTAAAAGACTGTTGTCACATGTTATTGAAACTGTATTATGGCTGTTAAAGTGTTTTTTAAAATGAATATATGACGTCTTGTCGCTATTCACAGCTAATTTGTTCTGCTTAAACCAATTAATTAGATGTTCAATATCACTATTAGCAGCCGTTTCTAGCATTAATACATTCGAGTGTTTAAGAAAATAAACCGTTTCATCCGCAAAAAGTAAAACTCTACCTAGCTTAATCGACATTGCTGTATAATTAATATATAATAAGAACAGTAAGGGTCCTAGAATTGAGCCTTACGGAACTCCTGATTTTATGGTTAGTTCTTCAGATTTGATGTCCTCAATTACAACAACTTGTCTTCTATTATATATGCACTGCTTTTATGCTGTTTTTAACACTTCTTATAACATTTGCGACAGCTGAGAGGTCATTTTCAAAGTTAAAAATTATCTAAGAAGTACTATAGGACAACAGCGGTTGAGTGACTTAACACTTATTCGTTTTGAAAACGATTGTGCAAGATCAATGACTTATGAAGATTTAATTTTTGGACTCGAAAGAGATAAATGTAATGATTATCGCCTTTTATATAGAAAATAGTTTAAATTTTTTCTTACTTGTAAGCTGTCATTTGTTGTATTGTTTCAACTTTAAGTTCATTTACTCTCTTGTAAAGTTGCTTATAAACTGGTTCAGAGAAAATTAATACATCAGTGAATAGTCTTTCATGTATTGTTTCATTTTCGATTAAGTATTTAACTTGACTTAACCTCAACGATATAACACACATAATTTCATTAAGTCTTTGTTGCCTTTCTCTCTGAAAAAAATAATAAATAATTTAAATAAAATAAATAATTAATCAACATATTTATCGTGTGGAGTGCCCAATATATTGATGCTGTTAGAATTGTTGGCTCAACATTATTGGCCTCCTAAGGTTCCTATTAATAATGAGTGATCTAGTATGAATACTGGAACATACCTGAAATGTCTCTAAATTATCATTAGCCTGCTTCAAATTTAGCTCATATTTCTTCATTTTCTTCAGTGCTTGTTCTAAATCCTTTTTAAAACTTTCAATAGTCTTCAACCGTTCTTTTGAATCTTTTTCCACTTCATGTCTGAAAATAATTGGGTTTCAATATCTTTAAATATTATATTTAGTTAACTTATGGAGAACGGTGGTTCCGAAGGCGGAGCAAACGACGCGCCCGCATAATAAATTCAATTTATTTATCCAATTAGAGTAAAATATTAAATGATAAAAAATAATCTATTTCTTAGAAAGGGACAGTTAAGTGCAGACATGTTTATTATTGTAACTTGATACCTATGTAAACTTAACATAAAAAGGGCATCGTAAATTCTATAACAGATCATAAATCGGTCAATTAATATAGGCCAAACCTTGAGTGGAAGTAATTGGAATTTAAATTTTCTTTAGTTAACTAGCTAACTTTTAATTCATTGAAGTGGGCTTTTTCTAAACAAAATGATCAGAAGCTTTAACCAATAGGTAAAAGTTACTAGATTTAAAAATCTAGTTCCGCTTAAACTAAAGAAACAGGATATAGATTAGATGTATTCGGACCATGTGGGAAAAACTATTCTGTCTTGAAATATAAACATTTGTTTTGGTTATTTATCTAGGGAGATTATACTATTTAATTTACGAATAATAACTGTATTTTGGATGATCGGGGTGTGATATGATATTTTACAGTTGGGCAGTGTAAAGCCTGGTTTATAATAGATATTTTATGGAACATAAGCATAAAAATTACACTACTCTCTTTGTTCTGTTTATTACAAACAGATGTTTTGAAGGGTCAAATCTATTGTTTAATGCATATGCAGTTATGCTATGGGCTTATTATAAACCAGGCTTAAGTCTCTCGAAGTAATTCAGTTAAGACATCCCTGGTTAAAGAGATAATTTAGAGTGTTCGGTCGGTCAAGTAAAATAGTAACAAGTAATTTCTAATTTACGTTAGTGTAGTGTCCAGCTAAAGAACGGACAGACAATATTCAGAGACTTGGGAGAGACAATTGAATTTTCGGAGATGCTTGATAATTGTGATGTTCAATGGACAAATGAGTGCAATGCCGGGTTGCATAAAAATCTTAAAACTAGATGTACGTTAAAATTCATTAAAACCTCATTAAGACGTATAGCGTTACTAGGCAATTTTGTGTTTTACATCGAGTTTTAGCATACATCTAGTTTTAAGATTTTTATGGCCGACCGGCGTAGCGTAGTGGTAAAACATGTGCTCTGCGTTGCGAAAGTCTCGGGTTCGAATCCCGTTCAGGCATGGAAATTTTCTCGAATAAAAATTGTCCTGGCTAATCGCCACAGTAGCAAAGGCCATTAAATTAAAAAAAAATTATATATATATTTTTATGCAACCGGGCATTAGTGTTAAGGAGTCTCTCGAGTATTTGAGTGTTTGGTGAATGTGTGTTTTTGTTTGGATTTAGCGTATCATCATAATTGTAAGTCTTGTTTATAAAAATGTAAATAGTAAACCGTATCATAATTAAAGTAGGTTTAAATGTTGAGTTTAATTCAACAACCCTTAAATCTCTCCTGATAATAATTGCAACCAGTCAGCGGACAGAGGGGGAGGGTTCATATCCGAAACCACTTGCGGATTATGAACTCATTGGGCCGGTTTCTAAAAGTTTAGTTAAGTATAACCAACTAGTTATAAAATGGTTGCTATGTTTACTTATGGGATTGTTATATTGAAACGGAGTTAATTCAGAAGATTAAATTTGGCTAAGCTTTCAGCGACCCATTATGTGTGGCAGACCTAGAATTTGAGGAATGTATAGAGTAAGTACAAATGAAGTATGTTAATATTATATTCAAATTAGCCAATCTTGGCTTCCATGCATATTATCAGTAGGCTCCCCACAGAGAAACCCTCAAGGCATAATAATATCTCAGATAAAAAAAATAACAATAGTAGTAATAATAATAATAATTAAAGTGCTTACACGCAACCGTGTCACATGAAAGTGCTTAAACGTGTCACATGAAATTTTACTGACTAAACTAACCAAATATGGCTTTGACCAAAACAGTTGTACACTTTTGAAATCATATCTAACTAATAGATTGCAGTATGTTAAGTTTAAAGACACAGATTCAACACCCTTACCTATTACCTGTGGAGTTCCACAAGGATCTATTTTAGGACCTCTTTTATTTTTAATTTTTGTTAATGACTTTCCTTCATGTGTTGACTGCTCCCATTTTATGTACGCGGATGACACCACGTTGTTAATCAGATCAAAATCTCAAAATGATCTTTTTTTAAAAAATGACAAGTTAATTCATGATTCACATATCTGGTTTTCATCAAACAAGCTATGCTTAAACATGGATAAAACAAATAAATTATTAATTACTTTAAAGAATTCTGAATTTACTAATCCGGAGTCAGTAAAATTTCTAGGCGTTCATATAGACCCCACGTTGACCTGGAACCATCATGTACAAAATGTGGCAACTAAACTATGTAGAACAATATATTTAATTCGAAACCTCGTTGACTGTGTAGCTGTCAATGTTTTAAAAATGTCCTACTATGCTCTTTTCCAATCGCACATTTCTTACGCCCTGCTTGCTTGGGGACATAGTGCCTCAGCAAAACGAATTTTTGCCTTACAAAGACGAGTTGTTAGAATCATTTCTGGAACAACTTACAGAGCGGATTGTAAGCATGCTTTCCGAGATTTAAAAATTATGACTTTGCCATCGCTTTATATTTTCCAGTGTTTAATTTTCGGACACAAAAATAAGGAACATTACAAAACTGTGGAAGAAGTACATACGTATGACACTCGTAATAAAACTAATTTCTATTTAGGTTTTACAAGATTGATGAAAACCAGAAATTGTAATTTCTTTGCAATTAAATTTTTAAATATATTGCCCGATAATGTTAAATCTCTAACCTTAAATAATTTTCAGGTTAAAGTCAAGGATTTCTTGGAATCTAATCCATTTTATACATTTGAAGAGTTTTTAAATTTTGATACAAATACTGTGAATTGGAACTGTTGACTCCAAGTATTTTATATTTTTTATTTTATGTATTTTTTCTATTTTATTCTTATTTTATAATATTTTACATTGCTCTAATTTCACTAGCTATAAGTTACTATTTATATATTGTACCTGACTGACGAAAAACATGCTCTGTACGTGTAATTTTTGTCAATAAACATATTATTATTATTATTATTATTATTATTATAACCCGCATAACAAAAATGTAGGTGGGGAAATCGTTAATCGAAAACACTGGAACTTCAAGAAGAAATTAATTTACCTGTCATTTCTTAATTCGAAGGTGTAATCATAAAGCTCTTTATCACACCCTTTCGGGAGTACATTTTCGTCCAGTCTAATTGGACCGATTTCTCTTGAATCTAAACTTCCAGCATCATCATCGTCTGATTCGGTTGTGCTATCAGAGCTAACACTACTTGATTCAGACTCTGAAATGATAAAAACAATTTAGAATTACTGGAAAAATATTTAAATTAGGAAGATTTTAAAGTTGGCTGTTTTCTTTTCATGCCAAAGTTTATATCATTCATCTACGAAGGTTGGTTAATAGATAAGTATCCGCAGTTTGAAGATGATATTGTACGACTCACCATCAGGGTTGGTAACCTTGGGTGGTTTATACTTTTTCTTAAAGATCCTTCTTAAGAAATCCCAAAATTTATCCTCCTTAGCTGCATTATAAAATGTTGCTTGTAGTTCCTTAATCTTTTCGTTATTATTCTCAATTTCAGCGTAGTTTTGTTCTATTTTGTTTTGTATTTCTGTCATTGAATCTTTCATATCCATCATTTCATTATTTCTTTCACGAACAACCTAAAAATTTAATACGATGATAATAAAAATATCTTAGAAATATTATCACAAATTTTTCATTCCAACTATTGAATTTCTTGCCATTAAAATACGAGGGCTTTTTTTTCAGCCACCCGCATTACAGTTCGGATTTGGCACCATGCGATTTCCATTTGTTCACCAGGATGAAAGTGTGGTTGGGAAAGAAGCGGTTCAGCACTAATGAGGAGCTGAAAACCAGTGTGCAACATTGGCTGAGAACCCAGGCGGCAACATGGTATGAGGAGGGTATACAAAAACTGGTTTCCCGTTACAACAAAAGGCTTAATGTTGCTAGCGGCTACGTTGAAAAACAATTTAGATGTATGAGTAACTCTTGTGTATATTAAAACTTTTCTTATTACCCTTATTTGTTTTTGTTAACTCAACGGAACTTGAAAAAAATAGCCCTCGTAATTTAGAGACTTCTTTTGTCACCGAGTTATAAATTACGTCTATATACGAGTACATATATAAAAAGCAACATCTCTCTGTCTGTCTGTCTGTCTGTCCGTATGTACGCTTTTCACTAGAGAACTGCTGATATGATTTATGGATCTGGCTAGGTTTCGGCTATATTTGATTAAAATCGGTTCAGTAATTCCAATATTATCATGATTTTTCTCCACGACCAGTATATAATTTACCAATACTAAAAGCATACTACAGCAAGTTAATATTCTAACGTTGGAATGTTATTCTAAAGCACTTATCTTCTTATGCATTTTGCGTGTATTTCATTCCTTCACTAGTTAAGAAAGAATTATTCCATGCTCGTTGTAAGATATTATTGTTTACTATAAGGTATGCTTCGCATTTATTGGACGCCTAGAATATCAAACGTAGAATTGGGGGAAAGAACTGGTCAAATGGACATTAATTTGCAAATAAAAAGAAGAAAGTATGGTTGGTTAGGGCACACTCTTCGAAGGGCTCCTAGCAAAGTGTGTCGCTATGCACTAGCATCAACCCTCAGGCCAGTCGGCATAGAGGGCGACCAAGAACACCTGGCGTCGCTCAATCCTGCTAGAAATAAATGCATGGAGCTCTCAAAACCAAGACAAAAGACAGTATAATAACATCATCGACTTGAAGCCTATGGCAGATAGATGAGTTAGATGGAGAAATTTTATTGACAGCCTATGTTCTTTTTAGAGAAAGTCCATAATCACCCGATGATGGACACGGCTTGATGATGATGATAAAGTATGCATGCCTGCGCGCTGATAAGTAGTACGGATGGTACCTATGAGCGTCTGAATACTATAAACAATTGCAATGTTTGTTTACTGTAACGGAGGTAATTTTGGTATTATTTCATAAATAAAATTTCATAAATAAGTTCAGTATAATCATTCAATTAGAGTAAAATATTTAAAATGTTAAATGATTAAATATAATCTATTTCTTAGAAAGGGCATTCAAGATAAGGGTAGACTTGTTTATTATTATAACTTGAGACTTTGTCAATGTAACATGAAAAGTGAATCGTAAATTATTGTGTTAAAAATACACGTCAACCATAAGCACATAAATAATAATTAATTTTAGTCTGAGATATAAATATTATGATTGGGCTATTTTCTAATGGGATATTTATCTGAGTTATCACCAATAAATTATGAATTTTAAGATAGTACAAGACAGACAGTCAAGAGGTGTTAAATGACATTTAACAGTTAGGCGATGTAAGCATTTCAGGGTAGTCGCGTTTTAAGGAGTACTTGATTTTGACCCGTCGTATGGTTAAGACCATGTTTAAGAGTTGAGTCTAAAGAGTGAAGAAGTTAAGTCGTGTTTTAAGTAGAGAATTTGTTCTTCATGGGTTAGAGTCATTTAGAGTGTTCGGTCGGACAAGTAAAATGTAACCAAGTAATTTCATATTTACGTTAACGTTGTATTCGTTAGTTTGGTGTAGTGTGCCTAGTGTGTGTGACTGTGTCTCTTTGGATTTAGCCGTATCTACGTAATTGTAAGTCTAGTGTAATTAGTGTAAATATTTAAACCGTATCATAATTAAAGTAGATTAGCTAAAATGTTGAGTTTAATTGAACAACCCTTAATCCTTCCAAGAATTATAGCAACCAGCTAGCGGACTAATAGGGGGGGTCCAGACTTGATCCGCTCGCAAGTCTTGGAACCCATAATGTGAGGGATGTACAGAGTAAGTACAAATGAAATAAATAAATCAGCCAACAGTGACATTTCATATTTATATATCAAAGCAAAATAACAAAATAAACGAACATAACTTAAAAAGTACTAAAATTGTTTTTTCTGATGGTCGTGGAGAAAGTAGGGTCTGTGACTCGGTCGGAAGAGAAAATTCGATGCTCGTGGTTCCTCACGCTCGTAATGCCCATCAACTAATAATGATAATAATGAAATAATTTTTACCGTCAACAAAGCATCTTCTGCATTCTCAAATTCCTTAATTATAATCACTTCTTGGTGGAGTAGTAAAATATGTAAATCCAATAAGGTTCCATTGGGTTGAAGTTCTATTTTGTCTTTGGCCAATGCGCGAATTTCGTCATCAAAATCAGTGACTAATTTATGCATTTCTGCAATAATTTCATCTTGCTCTATTAACAACCTGTAAAAATAATGCACAATTTATAATTAATAAATCTGCGAGTTCCCTTATAGAGGTCAATTTATCGATATGGTGTCTGAAAGTTGACCGAAAGCTGAGAATTTCATTTGCAACTATAACATATATATCTTTTTTATGCAAATCGAGAAACTCTAAAGCCCTGTCCAATAAGTCTGGCTCATTTAAATTTTTCAAGGATGCAGGATGTAAAACACTGAAATTGGAAACTATTTCATTCATTCCAAAGAAGCGAAATCTCAACTGATTTATGATGATGTCCAAGACACGATAAAATACATTCAATAGGAACAAACTTTCTTCTACCACGGGACAGGGCACTCGGGCCCTCCTCGAGTCGGGGGCTCCTGGCATTTTGCCAGTCTTTCCACCCTATTGTTACGCCACTGACCTTGAGTCATGTTATATCAGGTCGTCAAGGATGAAATTTGTAGTTAATAATATTGCCAACTTTAACAGCTTATTATTTTACATTGGCTTAATATTTTACCGTTGTTTTTTTTTGTTTGAAAATTACACATCTCGCCTGTTTAAAGAAATCATTGTATGTTCTAAAAAATGTCAAAAACTTGACATTGGAACAATGGAACTGTCGGAAATTCGCACTGTTATGAAGTATTAGTTCTTACGTGGAACTACGACATCGCAGACCGCGCGAAACCTTAATAGTATATTTGGCTCTAATGTTACTACGCAGCAGATAATATCAAATTAGTTCGCCAACTTTCGTACAGGTAAATTAAAAACCAAACAAAAAAAAAACCTGGCTCATCGATCACAGCAGAAATATACTGCCACCAACTGGACGGAAAACAGCCTAGATTGGTCAACAGATTGACTCCTATCTTATTGCATGATAACGCTAGACCACACACTGCACAAATGACTACAAGAATTGGAGTTGGAACTTCTTCATCATCCTCCATACTCAACAGACCTAGCCCACACTGACCACTTCTTCTGCAATTTGGACAACTTTTTAATAGGAAAACAGTTTAATTTCGGCAATGCTGTAATTGGCTTTCGTCCGCCAGGGTTTTATACCACCGGCCTAAACAACCTGCCACTTAAATGGCAAAAGTGTATAGACAATATGGCTGCATACTTTGATGAATAAAATAATCCTTATATTTATAAGTTATCAACCAACTTTGCCTTTTTTTTCTACAAATTTCATACTTGACGACCTAATACAAGGTGTCTCAAAAGAAATTTTATATTTATTTAGCTTACTGCGTGAACGCAACGTATCCGAGGGACGCGGGGGTTATGTCAATCGGTGGTCTGGCTCTTGCGAATTCAGCCGCTATGGAGCGTTTCTCGGGTCAGACCGCGCGTTATGCGTGCGAGAGTTTTACAAAAACGGTGATTCGGCGACTGTAGCGCGTAGAAAATTCGGCAGTATTTGAGGTTTTCGCCACTTAAATGATGCGCCAAGCATTCCTCTCATTCGACATTGGGTTAAAAAGTTTGAAGAGACTGGTACAACGCTGGATAAATCAAAATCCGGGCGACCTAGGTCATCAAGAACGGTAGAAAACGTGGAGAATGTTAATCGGTCTGTTCGTGACGACCCGAACCTTTCAATTCGGAAGCGCGCAAGTGCTTTAAATTTGCATAGATCATCATTACATCGCATTATGCACAAAGACCTAAAGCTGCACCCCTACAAAATTCAATTGGTGCAAGAATTAAAGCCCCAAGATGCCAGTCAGAGGCTTAATTTCGTAAATTTTCTCAAGCAAATTGATCTCCCGGAGAGGTGACATAAATTGGCCTCCACGCAGTCCAGATTTAACCCCTATGGACTTTTTCCTATGGGGTTATCTTAAATCTAAAGTTTACGCCAATAAACCGACTTCACTGACGCATTTGAAAGAAAATATCCGTCACGAAATGGCAGCCATCCCTGAGTCCACCTGCCGAGACGTCATAAGTAATTTTACTGTTCGATTAAATGAGTGCCGAGAACGTGAGGGTCTACATTTAGACGATATTATTTTTAAGAAATAAATCCCCAAAAAGTGTATTTTAATAATTAATAAACATTTTTTCTATATACGGCTTACTTTTTTTTTAATCGATCCACTAAATATAAAATTTCTTTTGAGACACCTTGTATTATAAAGATTTACAACGTCCGTTTTTGAATTTTAATTCAAACTTATTTGTACCTAATTTTTAACTAAATGTACTTACAGCCTAAATACTTTACCTGATAAGTCTTTCAATCATTATTTCATGTTCCCAAGTAGTTCTAATAGAATCATTATGACTAACTTTAATTAAATCTAGTATATTTATATTAGTACTCAGCATCATATTGCGAACAGATTCTTTTCTGCAAATTTCTCTAATGTCACCATGAACATCAAAAAGGCGATTTTCCAGGCCCAACATGTCTTTCTCAAGATCTTTAAACTAAAAAAAAGAGACAATCATTTAATCAGAAGTAGTAGTCTCTTCAAAGCAGTAGTTGATTTACCACAAAACTTAGTAGGCTAGAACCTAGGGCGGCAAATTTGAAAGGACATTATATAAGACACTGTATTAGAATTCACTTCAAAACTGTTTTAAATCGAAATATCTCGACTTTAACTTTTGTTTCCCAAAACGTAACAAAAGAATGACAGTAGGGTTGGTTCGGTTCTCGTTGATAATATAGAAATTGTTAAACCCAATTCGATACCCATTTTTTCGTAACGCTCAACTTTCCGTTCTGGCCACCTAGTACTGGTTTGATGTTATTTTAACAAATGGAGTAGAAAACAAAAATAAAATAATCCAGGTACAACAGCAAATATGAAAAGACCTAAGGCTGGTTTCTGAAAGCTTAGCAAACTATAAGCAAATTGTCAACTCATAGATAAATAAAGAAATAGATACGAAACTGACGTTATATTTTTTGAAACCATATTAGCGCTGTAGTTGTTCGGTTATGGAACTAAAAATTGTGGGGGAAGAAAGGGGTAGGGTTTCCCGGGTATTTCAAATGCTTCATTGGATATAGTTGTAAACATAATTAAATGTTATTAAGTATTAAATGAAACAATTGTTATGATTTATTTTATCTATTTTTAATATTATTAACGACAACAATATTAAAAATAGACAAAATAAATCATAACAATTGTTTCATTTAATAATAACATATAATTAGAAACACTAATTATATTAACACACTATATGCCGGGCGGGTATTTGTACCCGGTTTGAAGATTGCCGTCTAAAGGCCGGGCGGGTATTTGTACCCGTTTGAATGTTTATACTTTAAAAGCATGACAAGAGATGTTTACTTTATCGGTTTATTTATTAAACTAAACATAATAAACGTAGAGAAACAAAAGCACATAAAATATATTTATGTAAGATAAATATACACTCTGTTCGAAGAGTTTTTACATCCTAAAAGACGTAGAGTTTTGCAAATATCGTCCAGTGATTCTGAAGAAAGTGACAATGAAGAAGTGAAATGGTCAGTGATAACGTGAATGAACGTGATAATCCTCCAATTATTGAACCGTTTTTAGGACAAAGTAGTGTTTATGTGATGCCAAATAATCCAGAAAGTGTGATTGATATAGTTCAACTTTTCATAGGCGATGATTTGTTTGACTATATGTCAAAAGAAACCAATCGTTACCACACACAAAATGTTGACAAGTTTAAAGACAGTAAAGATAGTAGGGATGAGTATTGGTCTAGAGACAAAACCATTGAAACCCCAATTTTTAGGGTTTTGTAGGTATGACCAAAAAACCCTTATACCGTCATTTTGTCGTCTGTCTGTCTGTCTGTCTGTCTGTCTGTCTGTCTGTCTGTCTGTCTGTCTGTCTGTCTGTCTGTCTGTCTGTCTGTCTGTCTGTCTGTCTGTCTGTCTGTCTGTCTGTCTGTCTGTCTGTCTGTCTGTCTGTCTGTCTGTCTGTCTGTCTGTCTGTCTGTCTGTCTGTCTGTCTGTCTGTCTGTCTGTCTGTCTGTCTGTCTGTCTGTCTGTCTGTCTGTCTGTCTGTCTGTCTGTCTGTCTGTCTGTCTGTCTGTCTGTCTGTCTGTCTGTCTGTCTGTCTGTCTGTCTGTCTGTCTGTCTGTCTGTCTGTCTGTCTGTCTGTCTGTCTGTCTGTCTGTCTGTCTGTCTGTCTGTCTGTCTGTTCGGTAAAAATTGTAGCCAAACGCCTAAACCTAGAGAGTTGAAATTTGGCATGCTTATACAACTCTTTGACCCGCACATAGGAAAAATACTAAAACATCTAAAAAACATACCCCCCTAAAAATATAAACAAATATGAGCTCATCGAAAACAAAAATATTTTTTTTAAATTATGAGTAGGGTATCAAATGAAAGCCCTTGGTACGTGGATTAACGATCAAATTTTAATTTTGGCAAAATAAATTATTTTGAAGCGATTTTTGCCAAAATTGTGCAAAAAAAATTTTGTCCCACACCCTGTAGCCCAGATGGTTTAAACTAAAAATCTGAAAAAATTCTAAGTAATGTACATTGGTGTGAACCGGAATAGTACAACAGGAATTTTTTATCAGATTATGTTTTTGGAACAAAAAGCATTTTTTGTGTTTTTTTGCTAATATTGTTATAGTTATATAGTTATATAGACGCTAAACAGTAACGTGTTTCTTGGTGCAGTGGCTAAGATACTTGCATTCTGCCCGAGAAATTGAGTTCGAATCCTACGAGAGGAGACAATATTATTTTTTATTTTTTTTTTGCATTTTTATATTGTTTAAATTATTTTTTCAAAATTCTAGTTATATTTTGGCAATTGTTGCATTTAATTTTTAAAAGCGTAAATTTAATAACCAGTGTACACGAATGAGTTTCGTGTACAGAATGTACATGAAATCAAAGGGGAGGAGCTATGACTAAAAACAACCAATGGAAGCCATAGGCGCAATTTTCAAAATCTTAATGAACCTTGATATATAAAAAAAATACTGCACATCTTTAGAAACTTAAATAATGGTATTAGACATTCGAATTAAAATTCATAAAAAAATATTTTGACATAAAATTTGTTTTGGCATCCCAAATAATCATCATTCACTTACTAAATACCTGCAAAACCCTGAAATGTGTGAAAATTCACACTTCACATCAATTTTTTCACAAGTGATGAGATATGTCGTTGTACAGCTTGAATTTCAAATATGCAATTTTTCGCTAATTTTGCCGGCTACACAGCCTGTTTGGTCTGTTTAACAAGCGGCATATAGTGT
Organism: Liopterus haemorrhoidalis; assembly: GCA_963971575.1. Taxonomy (NCBI): domain Eukaryota; kingdom Metazoa; phylum Arthropoda; class Insecta; order Coleoptera; family Dytiscidae; genus Liopterus; species Liopterus haemorrhoidalis. The sequence continues at coordinate 24,297,633 of OZ020624.1, forward strand.
GTTAAGAGAAAACGAATTAAATAAGTATTCTACTTACTGTTGGTGTTACTACTGTCATTAGTTTCTTTTGCTTTCTCTCTCGTTTCGTCAATTTAATAACAACGTCTAAATTTCTTTCAGGAAAATCAGCATCATACATTTCTGGGATTTCTGGTATATCTTTGACTCTTGAAAGTGGCAGTTCTTCTTGAATCTCCAAAAGTCTATTCCTTTTTTCTTTCAGTTTTTCTATTACTTCTGCTTTTTTGTCACGAAAACCATGTACTTTTAAATTAAACATATGCCTAAGCTCATAAGCCTAAAAAAATATATAGTAAAATATGGATTTGATCTAGGCTTTCTTTTACTTGGAACGTAACCGTAAACCGGAACGAAATAAATTTGGGTTCGACTCTCTGATTAATATTAAATAAAAACGAAGATTTTAAGAACTCCCAGGATATGCTATTATGCCAGGATATTTCCCATTGTAAATTGCAACAGATTCTAAAATGTTGGAAATCCTATTGCCAACCTTTGAAAAGAGATGACGTAGAAGAATTTAAAAGTTGTCCCTAGTTTCTTAAACATACCTCATCTCTGGCGTTAAGTAGTTGATGATATTTTTTCACAGTTGATACTTTTTGATCTTTTGGAACTTTATAATCATCTGCACTTTTAAGTTTAAAATCTCCAATAGTTTTTTCTGCTTTATCCAAAGCTTTCTCATCATCTGGATGATTGACACCTTCAACTGGCTTACGAGCATTCATATCTGACCACTGTAACAAATTTTCATTTCAAAATTACTGCTGAAGTCTATGTTAAAATTATAGCTATAATAGTTAAGTTTATGGGAGTCGGACAGGTGTAGAAATAAATAAAAAAGTTTATTTAACTAAGCTTAGTTAAATAAACTTTTTTATTTATTTCTACACCTGTCCGACTCCCATAAACTTAACTATTATATTATCTACGGACATAATTCGTCAACATATAAATTATAGCTATGCAATAATTACTGCCTACCCAGTGGGGTTATCATTGCACATGGATATTTAGCGGGTCATATGTTATTTGTATGCAGTTCGTATAGTTATACTTATACATATTAAGTAACCGGATTGGACATAGCGTTTGATTTGGCAACATTTGGGACGCAGAACTTGGAGAGACAGCAGGCGAACATGTGATTCGCCTTCAGTAGGAGTTTGAACTCGCTAGAGTAATTTTGTTGTCCGTAGCGATTTTTTTCGTGAAATAGTTTTTTTTTCGTGCGTTCTAAAAATGAGTGACATTCACTTCGAGCAACGGTGTGCTACCAGGTTTTGCTTCAGACTTGGGCACAGTGCAACGAAAAATTCTGCAAAACTTCAACAGGCCTATGGAGACAGTGTTTTGTCAAGGACCCAGATTTTTTGGTGGTTTAAGGCATTTTCAGAAGGAAGAGAGTTGATTGAAGATGAAGCACGCAGCGGAAGGCCTTTATCTTCAAGAACCGATGAAAATGTCGACAGAATCCGGGATCTTGTGCATTTAGATCGTCGGTTAACAATCAGAATGATCGGGGAAGAGTTGAATTTGACTCACACTACCGTTCATCAGATTTTGACCAATGAATTGGGAATGCAATACACAGCAATTTCAATAAACGAGTTTTTGGCCAGTATAAACATTCCTGTGGCTCCTCAGCCTCCTTATTCGCCTGATTTGAGTCCTTGTGACTTTTTCCTTTTCCCAAGATTGAAAAATCACCTCAAGTGACGTCATTTTGGGACACTCGAAAACATTCAAACGTCCGTAACCGACCAGCTATAAGCTATTCCAGTATCCGAGTTCCAGCGCTGCTATGAGGATTAGAATAACCGTCTTCAGCGCTGTGTGGCTTCCCAAGGAAGTTTGTATTTTGAGGGAGGCAATATTGAATTGTAATTCTATTCGAAAAAAAATTAGATAAATCAGTCCGGTTACTTAATTTACACACCTTGTACCCAACGAGATCAAGAAAATAATGTTCATTTGTTACCCCCATAAAAACCGCTCGAGTGCAAACATTTACAAAACCGCCTCTTATTATAATCGAATCCAAATCGCGCAGGTGTTCAAATTTACTCCTGCTGCATTTTGGCTCGACTCTAACAAAGGGCGGTTCCACGAATGCCCGTACACGGACGAACGACGAATAAAAACTCGGTAATTTTGAATCCCTACTTCTAACCTTATATTTATGACTTACTTCTTGTTGTCTTCTTTCATAAGCTGCTTTTCTATCTCTATACTTGTTCAACATCCTTGTTAACTTTGCCCCAAGACGATAGGCAATAGTAGAAGGCGATAGTCCAACTAAAAATGGTTCCAATTCACCTTGTCTTCTTTTTATTTCTATTTTTGCTTCTGTAGTTACCATCTTTCTAGGTGCGGCCCTAAATCATGAAAAGAAATACAGAAAAAACTCAAAATGTAGATGGGTAAAGGCTAAACAGGTGAGTGTAAACATGCAACGTCTGGTTACAATTTGATTACAAATAATTTTTCTTGGGTGAAGGAGGGGGGGGGGAGGTATTAGAAGACCAAATTATTTTGTAGAGGCAGGGATGGACCGGGATCTGCATTTTTATTGGGCCAAAAACGTTCAAAACTGACCTAAAAAAAGTCATCGCTACCAAAACACAAGTGATGACCTAAACAAAAAAACGTCCTTACTTTTAAAATACAAGTGATGACTTAAAAAAATTGATGTGAAGTTTCGCAGGTATATAATAAATGAAGGCGGTATGCTGAGTGTGTAGGACAAATTTTACTTTGTAGTAATCACGGCAAAATGAACGATATTTTTAAAATAATTTATCGTCTGTTAATCATATAATAAGACTGGTTATTAAATTTACGCTCTTAAAAATTAAATACAACATTTGTCAAAATATAACTAGAATTTTGACAAAATAATTTCAACATAATAAAAATGCAAAAAAAAAAAACAGTAAAAATAAAATTCACTCCGTACTCGAACTCGAAACCCTTCGTTTTCCAGCCAGTTTAAGAGTGCCCTAATGCATGTCGCCATCGCACGCCATGCATGTGACTGTCTTGCATTGGTATAACTTTTGTACTTTGTGAACCAAAAACCACAAAAAATGCGTTATTTTCCAAAAACATAATCTGATCAAAAATTCCTGTTGTACTATTTCGGTTTACACTAATATACATTACTTAGAATTTTTTTAGATTTTTATTTTAAACCATCTGGGCTACAGGGTGTGGGACAAAATTTTTTTTGCACATTTTTGGCAAAAATCGCATCAAAATAATTTATTTTGCCAAAATAAAAATTTGATCGTTAATCCAAGTACTAAGGGCTTTCATTTGATACCCTACTCAGAATTTAAAAAAAATATTTTTGTTTTCGATGAGCACATACAGTCTGTTTCAAACGCTTAGGCGGAACTAGATTTTGCAATTTAGTTACTTTCATCGCTTAAATCGTGCTTTTCGGCCGTTTTGTTTAAGCTTTGTAAATCATACTTACAATAAACATGTTTTGGTTAAGGTTAATATAATTTTAAAATGTCATTTTCTTTATATTTTGATTTTTTGTGTCATTCTTAATACAAATTTCCCATTTATTTATTTTTTTGTCATTAAAATATATAAAATAAATAATTTAATTTTGACATAGGTCATTCGTTTCCATGGTTTCATTGTTGTAATTTTAAATTTTGACATTCCAACGTAAAAAATGAAATAACCCAAGCAAGGTCCTTTGTTGTGACAACCTAAAAGAACGAAATTCCCATTTAGTTCCGCCTAAGCGTTTGAAACAGACTGTATTTGTTTATATTTTTAGGGGGTATGTTTTTTAGATGATTTAGTATTTTTCCTATGTGCGGGTCAAAGAGTTGTATAAGCATGCCAAATTTCAACTCTCTAGGTTTAGCCGTTTGGCTACAATTTTTACCGAACAGACAGACAGACAGACAGACAGACAGACAGACAGACAGACAGACAGACGACAAAATGACGGTATAAGGGTTTTTTGGTCATACCTACAAAACCCTAAAAAATGGTGGATAGCAACAATAGGGGATAGGCATGATTTTTTTAAATTTTTTTATTATATTCCTCTTGTTGTATATAAACATAAAAAAGTTTTTAATTTTTTTTTTTAATTTGAAGGCTTTAAAAAATCAAAAATGTATGTAGCGCGCGAAAACGACGTGTGACGTCATAATCCTTTCTAACTGACGCATGAGACTACTAGCCAATCCAGCGAACGGTTGTTTATGCAGCGAACATAGTCTGTTGTGAATTATTTGTTTGTGGAACTTTTATAGGTTATGTAAAGGAGAGTGATTTTAATTAAAATAAAGTTTAATTCTATAAAAACAATTTATACATGTTTACCGAATTAAATTTTATATTAAAATATGGAATATCCAGGCCCCAATACTTCGAAACATTATCGAAAATATTGTTCAGTACCGATGTGCACAATTAGTTCAACTAGAAATCCAAAAAAACTATTTATATCATTACCTAATGGCGAAAAACAACAGAAAAGGCGAAATTTGTGGCTGAAAACTATGAGGCGAAATAAAACCGATATTTCAGAAAAAAGTAAACTTTATGTTGTGTGCATAAATGCATCAATGTTGGGTAAATTATCACTCTGAGCCCTAACAAAATCTTTATCTGCCATTTTAATAGTAAATACGTGAAAAATTGTTTAAAAACAAATACAAAACTCTCGAACAATACAATACACACACATGTGAAGATTATGTTGTAGCTGTCTGTATCTGTGATGTGAAAACCCTATCGTTTGACGTCATACTCAGTCGTTTCTACTCGGCAACCTTCGCCCCGTGCTCGGAATATTTCAAATTTACAATATTTTAATTAAAAAATTTGGCTATAATGTTAATTAAAATGTGATTTTTGTTTTGTTAGGTGACATAACTAACATTAACATATCAAAATAATGTAGTTTTAAGGAAATACAAATTTTATGCGTATCCCCTATTTGTTGGATTGAAAAGTGGGTCGCGTGAAGATTATGTTGTAGCTGTCTGTATCTGTGATGTGAAAACCCTATCGTTTGACGTCATACTCAGTCGTTTCTACTCGGCAACCTTCGCCCCGTGCTCGGAATATTTCAAATTTACAATATTTTAATTAAAAAATTTGGCTATAATGTTAATTAAAATGTGATTTTTGTTTTGTTAGGTGACATAACTAACATTAACATATCAAAATAATGTAGTTTTAAGGAAATACAAATTTTATGCGTATCCCCTATTTGTTGGATTGAAAAGTGGGTCGCGAAGAAAAATGTTTAAGAACCACTGCTTTAGACCAAGGATTTTCAAACCATGTCATTTAAATTATAAAAAATTTCTTACGGCTTTTTAATTTCCTTCACGTCTGGTTGTAATAATAATAATAATAATAGTTATTATATATAATTAATATAATTATTAATATATTCTAATTACAATACCTGCCTTTAAGTTCTTCTTCAATAAGTTTTCGTTGCACTATTTCTTCTAATTCATAAAATTCAGCATCAGGACCTCTGTGTTTAATAGAATATACAGACTCATTCGTCAAAAAAGTATAAACTATGATTGGATAAATGTCTAATGGATCCGTAAAATAAGCTTTTAATTTTTCCAGTCCTGAAAAGAGAAATCCTCATATTAACAATAACAAGCAGATGACTGTAGTGCATAAGACTAGGGATATGCGATACTGAGAAAGTATCGATATTTGGGTATCGATAATATCGAATAAAAAGTATCGATACCGGTATCGTATCGAAAGGAAAAATGAATATATTATAGAATATAATAGAATTATGGAACAGAAGATGTTCCACTATGAAACAAAACTCTTTTTATTAATTTAAAAAAAATATATAAGTGAACAACAAGAAATTTTAACTTACACCAGTATTAATGTATATGCTAAAGTTAATATTGTAATTAAAAGAAATGAATTATGTATGGAAATAACAACACAAAAAAAATCAGCTGTGGCCACCACAGGACCGACCGCCATCATAAAGTACCTATATGAAATACATTCTAGCAGCAGACTAGAAATAACTTGGCCTAATATTTTCTAACAGAGATATTATTTATCATGACCATGGAAACGTTACATATAAGTATGAAAAAATTTCGAAAAATTTTACAGAAATTATTCGAAATTTTTCGTTTTATCAAAAAACGTCTCAAATAAAAGTTATTAGTTATTGCTTTTATAGCAACTTTTGTTCAATACATTTTTCCGAAATATTTTTGTGTTGTGAAATATTCGCAAAAATCTTAAAATCGACACGAGTAAACTCCCGTTTTTAGTCAACCGATTTTTACCAAAAGTTGATCAACTCGTGCCATTGATGGTAGAAGCTTAATTATGAAATTTCATAAAAATCCTTTCAGCAGAATTTGCTCTGCACGTGTACACAGACAAACAGACAGACAGACAGGCGGACGGACGGACAGACAGACAGACAGACGGACGGACAGACAGACAGACCGACAGATATCATGCCAAAAATAGTGAAAACGTTATGTAGGGACCTCAATTCGTGGAGATCCATCGAAATATCGAAATGTCAAAATCGGTATGATCACAATACCTCCCTTATATATGTTGGCGGTCGGTAATAAAATGCATTTTTTGTTTCATTGTGGGAAAGTGTTCCCCCTAATAACTTGCATAGTTAATAAAGTTACCTATTGTAGATTTCTGTAGGTCGTAAGCTAATTTTCTTTTCTCCAAATCTATTTTTGCTTGTAGATGTTCTTCCAGTGCGTCAATTATACGATCGTCTATTACAAATTCAGTTAAGCTTAGTCTTTGAGATTTTGGGAGATCACAATTTCTGCAAAATACAAAATACGTTTTATTACATAATCCTGAAAGTAATTCTAAGTAGTCTGCAATCAATATGCTACCAAGTTTAACAATTTAGGGCCGGTTTCTGAAAGCTTAGTTAACAATAACCAAATGGTCAGAAAATGGTTGCTATGGTTACTTATAGGATTATTATATTGTAACCGAGTTTAGCATTACTTACTTACTAAATCCCTAATTCCAACATTTTGTCCCTCATTAAGATGCGTCCCGCAAAAGTCCCGCATTTACATATTTTGTCCCGCATTGTCCCGCATTTTGTAACTTGCATTTGAGGAAATGAGGACCTTTTTTTTGCTCTTCACTTGGATTTGGGAGGTGAGGACCTTTTTTTGTTTGCTCTTCACTTGGATTTAGGAGGTGAGGACCTTTTTTTTGCTCTTCAGTTGGATTTGGGAGGTGAGGATCTTTTTTTTCTCTCTTCGCTTGGATTTCGGAGGTGAGGACCTTTTTTTTGCTCTTCACTTGGATTGGGGAGATGACGACCTTTTTTTTTGCTCTTCACTTGGATTTGGGAGTTGAGGACCTTGTTTTTTTTTTTTTTTTTGTCCGTCCCGCATTGCCTTGGTCACCCTAGTGTAAGGCGTTGTTGGAGTAGAGTCACAGTACCTCATCCGGTGGTCTTTTCCATATTTCTCTCCAGACTTTCCTATTTAATGTGCTAGTTTTGATATCCGTCTATCTGACTCCTCGTCTGGCTTCGCTTGTCTCACTTCGTCCTTCCAGGTCTTGATTGGTTTCCTGATTTCCCTGGTTCCCTTGATTTCCTCTTCTTCTTTTTTCTATCAGCCTCGCCACATAGACTGCTTTTACTGTTCTTTCATCTCCCATCCTTTGTACGTGTCCTAGCCATCTCAGTTGACTTTCTTGTATAAGCCATTCAACTGGTTTTGTCTGCAATTGTTCCCTAAACGTCGCGTTTCTAATCCGGTCCACCTTCGTCTTCCCTGCTATTTTCCTTAAAAATCTAATTTCTGTACTTCTAATTTTACTCTGGTGTTTTATCGTGATAGTCCACGATTCCACCGAGTTTAGCCAAATGGTTAAATTCGGATAAGCTATCAAAAACCGGACCTTAATCGATCTGGACAATTATAAGGGTGTAAAAAATGGTAGGAATGTATTTTTGGTTTTACTTACTGTTCCATCACACATGTTAAATCCTTTTGCAAATCAGCCAATCTTCTCCTTAACCTATCTTTATGTTCATTCGCCAATCTCATCTGTTTATCATATTCTGCTTTAGTCGCTGCTTCTTCCAAACTCAAGCTTTCATAACTATCTTCAACTTCAACTTCTGGTACATCTGGTACCATTGATACAAACTTTGACTCATCAAAATACTTCTCATCTTCAGGATTGTATTTATAACTGAAAATGTTACCATCATTGCCACAAGTGAAGAAATAATGAAGATCATGGCTAAAGCACATTCGATTTATTCTTCCATTATAGTTGTCATGCATAGAGAGTTGCCAATAATCGGATAAATCACGAAAATCTTTTTTGTTGACGCGACATAATCGAATCGCTCCATTTTCAAAAGCGATTATTACATATTTTTTGTCATGCCTAAAAACAGAATTTATTAAAATGGGTTTACTTGTACTAGATGGATAGAGCATGCCATTGCCTAAGTAAGTTCTTTTCCGACCTCAGTTATGTTAACCAGACTTGCACCCATGATTTTTCTTGGGGAGGGGGTATTTTTTTCTTAGGACAGCTCAAAATAATTTTTTTTGCGGTGGACATTAAATTATAAGAAAAACGTGTCTCTTATGCTTGGTTTATATACGGAACAAGAATAAGGAATAGGAAATAAGAATAGTACACAAGATGTTAAAACATGGCTGCGCCGTATATCGGTTTATGTAGGAATGAAATTTAACTTAAACATAAGAATAGTTCGTAACATTCAACATTTTATTCTTATTTCAAGAATAAGACACGATAAGCCTGCGCACAGCAATCAAAATGTCTGCCGTAATAAAGTTTGTTCAACAGATGTTTTTCAGTTGTGATCAGAGGGTTGTAAACAACAATAAAATGTATTTATTATTTTTATTTATTCTTCTTGTAAGTTTTAAGAACCTGTCAAATGACAAACGTTAAACACAGGCTAACGCAAGTACGCAGGCGCAGCGACGAAATGTTATGTACTATATAAACGGTTTAATATTTTTTATTCTTGTGTACTATTCTTATTTCCTATTCTTTATTCTTGTTCCGTATATAAACCAACCATTAAAAGCGCGTTGTTTTGAGTGATTCGAAGAGGGCTCAAGTGAGCTCCTCCGGATACGAAATAAATTCTGGAGTACCACAAGGAAGCGTATTTGGACCTGTCCTGCCACACAATGTATTTATTATGTAATAGTTATAAATATTTATCGTTTTATATTAATTACAAGAATTATTTGAAGTTGTAAAGTTAATTTTTGGTAACCCTGTACTTTTTCATACTTACGTGAATAAATACTGGTGTAATTCAATATCATCTCCATCTTGTATAATGGTGGATTTTAAAGCAATATCTTGCTTTTGATCCATGGTGTATTCATAAATGTAACCAGCATCATAACCTCCCATGGAAAGCCATAGAGTGTCCTCTGGAGTGTATATGATGAGGCAGACTTTATTTGGAATCTCTGGGAAGTATAGGGGTTCGAGTTCTTCTTCGCTCTCCGAATCCTCTAAAAAATAAATAAGCTATTACGGAACTAAAATGGCCGTAGTATTTGGCATCTGAGATGGAACTAAGGTTATTGATCTAAAGTAATAATAATAATTATAATAATGTTTATTGACTAAATACTATTACACGGTAAGTCATTTACATAAATTATAAGTTATTTCAAACTAAAGTTTTCGAACCCATCGAAGCTATACATGGGGTTTACAGTCAGAATAGCTTTGGTTTTTTCGTGGAAATTTTTGGGTGGTAGTTCTCTAATTTCCACAGGTATAAGGTTAAAAAAATTTATTGAAAAATAATTGATGGAGTTCCTCGAGTTGTTAAGGCGTAAGAAGTTACTACGAATATTGTTTTTTAACCGAGTATTATGGTAGTGGGTTTTATTGCTGCGGGGAAATTTTTTAGATTTTGATGAATATAAAGCAGGGCTTCTTAAAGCGGTGGGCCGCGGCCCCCTAGGGGGCCGTGGCCTTCCCAAAAGGGGGCCGCGAAAAGCCGCGAATATAACACTTGTTAATTGTTTATTTACTTAAATTTATATATTACACTGTAACTTTAGATATGCTATTACCATGTACCTGTCTGTATTTGGATTATTTCTGTAGGACGGATGTAAATTTAAATAAATAAATAAATAAATAAATAAATAAATAAATAAATAAATAAATAAATAAGTAAGTAAGTAAGTAAGTAAGTAAGTAAGTAAGTAAGTAAGTAAGTAAGTAAGTAAGTAAGTAAGTAAGTAAGTAAGTAAGTAAGTAAGTAAGTAAGTAAGTAAGTAAGTAAGTAAGTAAGTAAGTAAGTAAGTAAGTAAGTAAGTAAGTAAGTAAGTAAGTAAGTAAGTAAGTAAGTAAGTAAGTAAGTAAGTAAGTAAGTAAGTAAGTAAGTAAGTAAGTAAGTAATAAGTAAATAAATAAATAAATAAATAAATAAATAAATAAATAAATAAATAAATAAATAAATAAATAAATAAATAAATAAATAAATAAATAAATAAATAAATAAATAAATAAATAAATAAATAAATAAATAAATAAATAAATAAATAAATAAATAAATAAATAAATAAATAAATAAATAAATAAATAAATAAATAAATAAATAAATAAATAAATAAATAAATAAATAAATAAATAAATAAATAAATAAATAAATAAATAAATAAATAAATAAATAAAAAGGATAAGTAGCTTTAACTTTAATGTTACAAAATTTTTATTCTTTATTATGCATAGTTGGCGATTAACCTCGTTGCAGAAATAAAGGCCGATGTAAAATAAATAATATACAATAATTTATTGTGCATAAATTATTGAATGATCTGAGCGTAAAAAATATATGTATAAATGAAGCAAAAAATATTTTTTTTAACAAACATGGGTTTCAAAAAATAAATTTAGGGGGGCCGTGAGTTATCGGTTTGAGTTGCAGGGGAGCCGCGACATCAAAAAGTTTAAGAAGCACTAATATAGAGTACGCAGTAAAAGATAAAAAGGAAAGGTAGGGACATTATATTGAGTTTCACAAAAAGATCTCGACAGTTGGCTTGAAAAGAAGCAATAATTATTACAACCTTACGCGGTAGGGCAATTTTTATTTTTTTTGCAGCTGGTGAATGTCCCCAGATTAATAAACCATAAAGTAAGAAAAGTAAACTTTTAGAATCACATCTATACTCACTCTAATTTTAGGTTTCTAATTAGATATATGTTAGACCTTAGTTTACGGTTCAGAAACTCTGTATGTTGGTCCCATCACAGATGGGGATCTACATGTATACCAAGGAAACTTACATACGGGAGATTGTCATAGTCATGTGTCTTAGTGGTTATGAGTTAGCTTTGGGACTTTGGTAGTGTTCAAGGATAGTTTATTGCTGGTGAACCAGGAATTAGCTTTGTCAATTTGTGAGAGATTTTAAGATGAAGTCTGTTTAAATTAGGGTTTGTAGTCAATATGGTTGTATCATCCGCATAAAGTATTGTTTTAGAATCCATGAAGGAGGAAAAGTCGTTAATATATATTAGAAATAGTAGTGGGCCAAGTACTGAGCTTAGGGGAACGCCGAGAAGAAGAGGAAGGGGTTTGGATTTGTTATTGCTAATTTGGGTAAACTGTTGTCGATTCGATAAAAAGGATTTAAGCATGGCACAGCTATTGACATCAAAAGCATAAAAGGGAAGTTGTGAGAAATACAATCGAAGGCTTTGCTTAGGTCAAGAAAAGTACTGTTTGTTTAAAACATACTCATCTAGTAACATAAGTACCATCCCAGATGGCGAATAGTATAAATAACAGTTACTGATCTAAATAAATTCACTAGAATAATTATGAATTATATATTACTTACGTAAGAAAGCATCCTCATCAATTTCTAAACCAGGATTATCAGCTTGTATCTGCGCTAGTTCTTCTCTTTTCCTTTGTAACTTCTTATCCTTTTTAGCTTGGATTTCAGCAATCTTGAGATCTCTTCTAATCTGCGATTTGCAAGTGGTAAATTTTTGAGTTGTAGGAGTTAAGTCTAGGAGATAAGAGATTTCGGTGTAATCTACGGGTTCTTCTGGGACATCAAATTGTAGTACTTCCCCAAATTGGAGACCAAGGAAAATAGAATTTTGCTGAAAGTACAACATAAATTGAGTAAATGTACGGTCAAACTTAAAATAATTCTTAAAGATATATTAAGTGTACAAATGAATAATCCAAATTATTTTAAGCAGTTAAGAAATTAATTTTAGAATCAATTGATTTTCCCGCTCTTTTGCGGTTATATAGTGTTGACATATAGTTATTAAAAATGAGAGTTGGTATGCCTGAAAGCCTAACATAATCTTCAGTACAGTCGAAAATGGTGCAACAGAAAAGGTGCATATCCGATACTGTATTCTTTACGAATTCAACAAGGAAAAAATGCTGCAAGAGCGTGCGAATAGATTTGTCCTTTTCTCGGCAAAGGTATTGTATCGTACGATATGTGCGCATTTTGGTTTAAGCGGTTTAAAAGCGGTGATTTCTGTCTGAACGACAAACAACGCCCTGGAGGCCCTCGAAAGTGCGACAACGATGATTTGGAGAAGCTGCTCGCTGAAAATTCGGCACAAACAGTTGGGAGTAACGCAGCGATTTCCAAACGTCTACATAAGATGGAAAAGATCTAGAAAGAAGGAAATTGGGTTCCGCATGAACTCACTGAAACCATGAAAAATCATCGAGTGATAGCGTGTCTTTCTTTTTTCAATAAGCAGCGTTGAAAGTCTTTGTTGTGAAAAATCGGTACGGGCGATAAGAAATGGATACTTTATGACAATCCGAAACGCAAAAAGTCATGGGTAAATCCCGACGAAGCATCAAAATCAGCCGCAAAACCCAATAGATTCGGAAAGAAGGTTCTTCTCTGCATTTGGTGGGATATCACGGGCGTGCTTTATTATGAGTTGTTGGTACCGGGTAAAATAGTTACTGCGGACTGCTACCAACGTCAATTAATCTGCTTGAGTCAAGAATTGGAACGAATACGCCCGTATACTGGCAAAGAAGAACGTCCAGTGAAAATGTTGCATGACAACGCCAAGCCGTACATTGCTTCCAATACAAGGGTCACCATAATGAGTCTTGGCTGGGACGTCTTGCAGTACCCGGCGTATTCACCAGACATTGCTCCAACCGATTACCACTTGTTCCGGTCGATGCAACACGCCTTGTCCGATATGCACGTCCAATTAGTGGATGAGATCCGAAAATGGCTTCACGACTTTATCGTGTCCAAAGACGTAACATTTTTCCGAGATGGAATTCATCAGCTGCCTGAAAGATGGCTTAAAGTTATAGAAAGCAAGGGCGAATACTTTGATCGAACAATTTAATTTACTTTCTTTTAAAATAAACCTTGAATGTATCTGAAAAAATTGGATTATTCACTAGTACACCTAATATTAAAATTGGGAGCGTTATAACGAGTAGTATTTAATTAAGTGAGTAACAGAAACGTAACTTGTGAGTAACTTTAATCGGGCTACTGTAAAATTACTTACAATTTGTGGATGCCAAGTTAGACATTGGACTATACTAGGAACTGGAACAAAACCTATTGGAACTAACTGAATAGGACCTTCCACCTCGTCAATAAGTCTGATGCAATAAATAAAAATAGTCTTATCCTCAGAAGCTGAAACCAATAATTTTCCTCCTTTGTCTATTTCGAAACATGTTATTGGTTTATTGTGAGGTTTTGTTGTCTGTAAAGTTAAATATGTAAAAATAAATTAAATATGTATTTATATATTTATAAAAAATATCTCACTTGGATCACTTTTAAATGAATGCTATCCTCAGTATGATGACTTAGATGACATAATTGGACAATTCTAATAACTCCATCATCGAAAGCCATTATCAAAGTTGACCCTGATGAATCATGCTAAAAATTTAAATAATTTGAATTATCACTTATCAAGATGACAATGGTGTGTTTGTCGGGATCCACAAACAGAGTGAAAGTAGGAAATCTTTTGTCAAAGCCTTTTGAAATTCATACTGGAGACAAACAAGGAGATGTCACTTTACCTTTGCTGTTTAACCTCGTGCTGTAGATGTTACGAAAAATCAAAAGTACCAACCACTGTGGCCTACAGCTCAATGGGTACCATAAGTACCGTATTTGCCCGAATATAACGCGATATTTTTTAATCTTCATACAAACTTACTTCAATACTTCAAGAAATTTTCTGCAAAAAAATTGACTTGCCCTAAATTCGAGGTCAAGGTAATGGAATGTAAAATACACAACCCTTCTTATTAGTACTCCTATGCCTCCCCACCACCATAAGAAATGTGTAAAAACGGTCTTTGAAAGTTATTGAAGTCAACTGGTTACGATAAGTCCAGGATTACTGTTATGCTTGCCGTTACTGCTAATGGACAGAAAGCTGGGCAGAAAGGCCAAAGAAAAGCTGCAGCCAGGAATAAAAAAGGTTGGATGACAGAGGAATTGGTATTAGACTGGTTAAATGTGTAATGCGGAAAACGGCCAGGTTCTCTGAGAAAACCTCGCTCCTTGATACATTTCGAGGCCACCTTATGTCAGGTGTTAAGGAAAAAATTTAGGTATTTAATTCCGATAATAGAGAGATATTGCAACCTCTGTTCTACTGATCTTTTAATAAAGTTTTCCTTTATTTGACATGTGCGCATGCGCAGTTGATATATCCTTAATTTCTTTCTTTTATTAAAATACAGGCTACCTTTATTTAAGTTAAATAACGGCAAAGCATTTTTATTTAAAGCGCCTTAATTTTGACAGGTCTTCTGTCAATTTATCCTCAAAATTAACAGCGGAGTAAATTCGAACATAAAATTTGTTGAGTTTTCTTGTGAGTTCTTGTGAGTAATGATGCAAGTTAAAGATAAAAAACGTTTACGATTTAAATACGAGGACGATGTTATTTTTCTCTGAGAAATTGTGTCACGAAACCCTTTTGCGAATGGTTGTGCAGTGTGGGAAGAAGTTAAAAATAGTCTGCTGCAGTTAACTCATATAAGGGTTGCAGTTAACTTCTATATTCATTACGATTTCGATCTATCAATTTGGCATATTTGTCAAAATAAAGTATGAAGCAATAGCACCGTTGCAATAACACTTTAAAACATTATGAAAAATTTTAATACAGGATACTTTATTAGAGGTTTCTTTTAATAAAGTCAGATTTTTTTCACTCTGCAATATCTCTCTATTACCAGGTGTTATGACACCCCAATAAACCATTTAAAGACAACTTACGAAAAGAATACAACAATTGGGTATTAGCGGGAAATCACCCATTGACACCTTCAGGAAAAACAAAGAAATCCTCAATCTCACTCTTAGAAGAATGGATTGCGACCGCCTAGCACAAAATCGAACCTGAATCGATAGAATAGCGATGGTTTTAAGAAATGCTGCATTTCAAATAATTTAAATGGATCTGAAGACTGAAAGCGAGCATACTAACGATATCGATGCGATTGTTGGATAACGTTTTTTTCAAAATATCTTCATGAAAAATTTTGTCTCGTTAAATTCGGGGTCGCGTTATATTCGGGCTAATACGGTATATAAAATTAGTCCATTAAAAATAGTGTAATAAACTCTAGTAAATATGATAAATTTAGGTAATTAGCTTAGGTTCAGTTAGTAAAAATCTATGATAGCAGAATTAGGAAATTTATATTAGATAATAAACATTTTGCGAAGGGATTTCCGATCTTTCACTGGTAAAACTGATGTGTATATGAACTCTTGCGTGCCCAAAAAGGGAAAGAATTAGTTTTCAGTCTACTATCTTACCTTTAAAGGAACCCATTCCATTTTAACTCCCTTTGCTTTAAACTGGTGAATAAATAACAACAGTTTCTTGACATAGTTGTAGACCATTAATCGTCCATCTTTTCCCAACGATATTATATATTCAGCATAAGGACAAGCAGCTATGTCTGCAATTCCTCCAGAGTGACATTTATATAATTGTACTGGAGCTTGATAATTAATATTCAAAGCTAAGTCTATGAGCCAGATTCCGCCGTTTCCATCCTAAAAATAACTTAAATTTCAATTTAAAGAAATTTGAATATCTGAAAAATATGAACTGAGGAATAATCATGTAGATCCATCAAGTTTTTCACTAAATAGACAGAGGGAAAGACATAATTATTACGTGGACTACATTCTCTCTGACAGAAGTCATCACAGATCACTGGAAAAAAAGAGTGGAGATAAAAAGGAGAGGCCTATGCCTAGCACTAGACGTCAATGACTGTGTGCTAATTAATGATGATAGATAAATTGTTCAGCTCCAGATACAATTGTTCTCAAATTATTGCGATACATAACATAAGTTATAAAAGTTTTAAATGATAGTTTTACCTGTGCGTAGTATTGAGCATCTTCCTCATCAAAAGGATTCTTCTTAGTAATACACATAAACTGTACACCTGGTGTTTCTCTTTCATATGAAACGATCACCTAAAACCACTATAATTCAAAACTAAATTGACTATTGATATTTAAATAATTACCTGAACCACTCTATCGTCATCAGGTGGATCAGCATCATCTATAAACTTATAATTCCAAGCCCTGCACCATCCATCCATGGACACTGTCCAGACCTCTCCATTTACATATTGAAACTCCACTATTGGACCATCATGGCATTTTCTTCTCATTGTTCTGAATACTTCTACTTTTATTAGACCAGCTTCCCACACCAAAATATTACCCCATTCAGAACCGGAAAGGACCTAGGTCAAAAGAAATATTTAATTAGTTAGATAGTTACAATTTTGGCACAAAGCAAAGCAAAAAATGTGCAGAATGTGTAAAGTGGAGAGAGATACAAGTATATATTTTTTAGAAAAATGTAAAGAAATTGGAAATCGGAAAACAAAAAGAAAATAAGTACAGAATGAGTTAGGAACAGATTGTCAGTTGATGAAAGGAGTTCTAGAAAAAAGAAAGAGCAACTGGAGTAAAGACATGCTTGAATAATATTTTAGACTTACTTTTAATAATAATATTAGGTGTACCGGACATTTTTTTCGTTTATTTGGCATTATTAAAATAGAAACAAATCGAAAGAAAAAAATGTACTTTATTAAGTAAAATAGTTACCATTGTGATCTATAACACTCTGCCATTTTTCAGGAAGAGAAAATATTCCCGATTTAAAAAATTTAAGGAAAAATTTGTTTAAGGCTCATTTTAACATGATTCATATCTCTAAGTGTCTTGTTTCTTAAAAGGCGTTCCAGTGACCGAAATAAGAGTAGTGTGGGTGTGTTAGAACCTTCATAATCAAGCTCGGAATTTTATTCACGTGTCTTTTTTTGATGAATGAGGTCAGGCATTGTCGCCTTGAAGAATAACTCTTCTTCTATTCCCAATTTTTGGCCAATTTCTGGTCAAGTTCTGATTCAGTCGATCCAATTGTTCACAGCAGAGATCAGAATTATCACTTTCTCCCGGTTTTAACATCTCATAACAAATTATTCCCTTATAGGGCCTTCCAGATCGAAGTTCATCATCCAAGCATAAATTTCCTGGTTTAAATTTTTTAAACCACTGCTGACATGTGCGTACACTTAGTTTATCACCATAAACAGTGCAAATGTTTTATGTAGCAACTGTAGCAGATTTTTTTTATGGTACTCATACAACAATAAACAGTATAAAAAATGTTTTGATCAAAATTCTTCCTCCATTTCAAAATGCAAGGGTTTAAAATGAAACGAAAACAATAAGTAGGTACTCAACATTACAGAGTTTAATCAAAACGCAAAAGACGTCTGTTTAATTCAGCGAATAAGTCGTGACTAATTCGCATACTGCACTAATAATAAAAACGAAAAAACTTTTCGGTACACCTACGAATAATATGGGAATGCTGGGGAAAAAAAACGAGGGAAGAACAAAAAGGCAAATTGTTAGCATGGGGAGAGACAAGAAAAGAGTACTTTTGGAGGTGTGGAATGGACATAAGAGAAGCAGAAAGAAAGAAAAACGGAGAAATAAATATAGTAGAAGAATTGAGAACGCTATTGAACAGGAAAGAACAGACAGAATAGACAAATCGCTGAATGTCAAAAGATATAAGGAGATAAGACTGTTAGGAATACCGAGATACCTGAAGGGGAAAAGAGGAAGATCAAAGAGTAGAATCAGGAGGATAGCGAGGTTAAGATGCGGCAACGAAGAGAGGAACAATAGATACTGCAAAAACAGAGGACAGGCTATGAAGAATAAGCAAAGAAGAAGAGGAAACCATAGAGCATTTAGCGAAGAGATGCAGAGAGATGACAGTCTGAGAAAAAGGGATAAAGGAACTAATGAGTGAGGAAGGCAAGGGAGAAAGATGGGCGAGAGAACTGGAGGCAAGAAGGAAGGAGATAGGAGAGGGATGCCGGAAAGAGAATAGGAAGAAAGAGAAAGACACTGGAAGAAGAACAAAGAAATGATGAGTGAGGAATGCAAGGAAGAAAGATGGGCAAGAGACCTGGAGGCAAGAAGGAAGAAGATCGGAGAGGGAAGCTGAGAAGCTAGGAAGGATCGGAATGAGAATAGGAAGAAAGAGTTGAGCACTGGAGAACAAAGAAATGAGATTAATAAAATATTGTAAATTATCCATATTGTACGTTACTTTGTTTTATTTTATTTATTTTTTTATTTTTTTTTTTTGTAATGGTTCATGCTCTAAACGCCGCAAGGTATAGGGAAAATAAAGAATATATATTATTAGACTTACTTTTTCATCTGGCATTGGATATATTCCAAGCATGTCTGAAATTTCTGTTTTTCCAAAACGACCCAATTCTCCCTGCAGTTTTAGACCAGTAAAAGTTTGTGCCATCTTCCAAAATTTAATATGGCCAGTACCTGTTTAAACCAAATGATTATTAAGTAAGTTTTAAGCATATGATTATTAAGTTCAGTTTTTTAAAAATGTTATAAGTCCTGCCTAGGCTGACCAGATTTTTTTACAGAAAAAGAGTTTATTAAAAAAAAAGTTTCTCACTCCCAAAATAGAATGATGAGCAAAAAAAAGGTCCTCACTCCCAAAATAGAAATGATGAGCAAAAAAAAAGGTCCTCACTCCCACAATAGAATGATGAGCAAAAAAAGGACCTCAATCCGAAAATAGAATGATAACAAAAAAAAAAAAAAACACAAGTGACGAGCAAAAAAGAGTATATTCAGGGTTTTTCATAAAAAGTAAGAGTATAGAGTATAGAGACTTAAAAAAGAGTATAATACTCTAAAAAAGAGTACGTCTGGTCACCCTAGTCCTGCCATCAGTTTTATGCATCTGGGGAACTTAATTGGCGCCATTTCATATATTTTTCTCTACCACCCTCTCTAACAGTAAGCTAAGTTGAAGCTATGGTGCTTTAGTTGACTCATTTTTATAATCACAGTTCACAGTAATCACAGTAACCACAAAAATGTTACCTCCAGTTGAAATATGTCCAGGTACATATGGCGAAAACATAACTCTATCAACATCTATAACATGTGATTTGACCCTTAGTATAATTCTTGATCTTTTCCAATTCCAGATCGTTATCAGGAAATCTGGAGCATAGCTTTGACTGGATAGAAGTTCTCCGTTTGGACTAGAAAAAAAAAAAAATATTTAAACAAACCGATTTTGTGTAGTATTATATCTAAGCCAGCGCAGTGGCATGGTGCACTGGAGCTGGTCGTACCAGGTGCCTTATATACCAAAACCGGTTAGATTAGCTATTAATATAGTTGATTTTTACGATTTCTGCTCCAGGCGCCAAAATACCACCGAACGTACTTAAATCTTACTTATAGTTGACATGTGCGTATCTTTTAGCAGCTCCATCTTTTAGAACACATATTATATCCAAAGAAGGCCATTCGTAGACTATAATTGGGGGCTTATCTCCATTTTCTGCTATTGTTAAATGGGGGTAATCTTCATTTGGATTTCTCTAAAAACAAAGTTATAATTATAACAAAAATATTACTCTATACCAAACCATACCAAATTTTATAATGATTATGATCTTAGGTACATATATAGATATGGATTTAAAAGATTTAAGAGATGAGGACCTTTTTTTTTGCTCATCACTTGTATTTTACAAGTGAGGACCTTTTGTTTTTGGTCATCACTTGTATTTCAGAAGCGAGGAGCTTTTTTTAATATCTTCACTTTTTTTTGTTCACCGCCGCCCCCCCCAACAAAAATTCCTGGGAGCGCCACTACTCTATACAGTATTTTCGCTGTATCCACGGGGGATATGTATACCGAAATCCGCGAAGTAAATTTTTGTAAAAATATTCAATTGAACAATGAAAAAAACAATATTTGGCAATAATGGGGAATATTCGAAATATTACCCATAATTTTTGCCGTTGCTATATATTGTAAATACGAGGGTAAACTTTTATGTTTTTACAAACGACCACTAGATGGCAATATTGACACTACTATATTCGTAAAATTTGAAATTTGTTATTGTGAAATCAGTGGCAGCTTATAAATTGACCGAGTAGTTTGTTGACAGTGAGCGTTAAAAAAAACAAGTTTGTGAAAAAAATGGATATTACTCGTGAAGATTTTCGTTGGATGATTTTTTACGATTTTAGTAAAGGCATAACTCAACAAAAATACATAGATTCGCTTCGTTCAACTTTTGGTATTGATGCACCATCAGAAAATACTGTTTACAATTGGTTTGCAGAATTTCGTCGTGGTCGTGCGTCCGTTAGTGATGAATCTCGTGAAGGTCAACCAAAATCGGTTGTCATGCAAAAAAACATCGATGCTGTACGCAAAATGATTGAAGAAGATCGGCATGTGACTTACCGTGAGATAGAGGCATCCTTTGGCACATAGCAGACTCTACTGTGTGTTCTTTCATAGTTCAGTATATGTATTTACAGAATAAGTAGAGTGAAAATAAAAATTAGTTGTACAGTTGTCAAATGATAGTAAAATTTCTTAATTGGTCACGATTAGCAGTTGCTCTTATGAAGTATCCGAGATAATGCAGATACTGATAGAGAAGCAACAAATTCAAACTACGGGCGTCCTTCAAAAAACAGTTTATCAGATGTCATCAGATTTGATAATATTGGTCATCTAATAAGAGACATGAAACGAATGTAAAAAAATGCAGTTTGTGTAAGAGCAATCCATTTATTTATGTGTAAAATGTAAAGTACATCTGTGCCCAGAGTGTTTTGAAATGTTTCATTCCAAATAAGTTCATATTTCATTCATAAATAAAATAATTTGCTTATTACATGTTTACTTATATTTGATACTGTTATTAGCCAAGGGTGCGTATACGCATCCTTATATTCCTGTAGAGTTAAGCATATACATTTTTTCAAAATGCAATAATTGTCGTAAGTTGATGTATATTAATTAATTTGCATTACAAGTTTTGTGAAAAATAGTGTTTCTTAATAGCTGGGCTATTAATCTAATCAAAAATGTCTTTCGTACGTTTCTGGTTCAGATCAGTGAGCATTATTTAGATTTTTTTCAGATTGTTAGTTTAACCCTTTTAGGCTAAGGTGTGGGACAGTATTTTTTTAAAGTACATTTTTGGAAGAAAACATTAAAAAACATACAAACCTTATAAACTGAAGGTAGAAAAGTGGTACCAGTTGTAATATGTGGATTTCCGTTTAGGCCAAATAGACCTGGACTTACGGCCCCCGAAGTTCCCTTTTTTCTTTTTTTGTTCATCACTTCGTTTAGTTTTTTCATTTCAACTTTCTTTAGAAGCTCATTCTATGCATTCTGCTTTGTCATTGTTTAAGATATGTACGTTGACACCTGCTGTTTCAACTTAATGAAAATAAAAATCTTAATTCGACACTGATTTTGTTATGAGGTTTAAAATAAGTTGTGTTGCAGGTGAATGTTGAAAATTTAAAAAAATCTGCTCCAGTTTTGGCAGAAATTGGATATTTAAACAACTCAAATCTCAAATAACTCTTTTTACGTATCACTTATTAATCTGATAGCATTTTGACCTTCAGTAACAAAACATTATTTTTGTTGACACCTGCTGCCTCCAATTAATATATTGAAAACTAATTAACTTGCACCTATGACCTTCGTAGACGAAAAAATAATTCCTAAATTTCTTTGACTCCTACTGCCTCCAGTTTTAAATTTTGGAATTAATGCAACTGACGAATAAATACGAATATTAACGATGAAAAATTCGGTTTTAATACCAATTAATAGGATGAAATGACGTATGTGAACTCATTAATTAAGTGGGTGATCTAATTCCTTAAACTTAATCTGAGAACTAGACCAGATTAACTGAAAACTAGTTCAAATGCTTATAACTCCTTTTTTTATGTACCGATTTTAAAAACCATCACACTTCTGGAATCGTGACATTGAGATGATTCCGTTTATACCCTTAAAAGTGCCAAATTCGGACTTTGACAAAAAATTCTGCTCCAGTTTCGGCCGAAAGTAGAGCACGGCTATAATTCACTTCTTTATGGACCGATATCGTTGAGATTTTGCACAGGGGTGTGAAATTAGGTAATATTTAAGCGTAGGTACACGAAAAAGGGATATATGAAGCACAGGGGCCTCAGAAGTCCCCCAAAGTTGAAAAATCCCCATAACTCGCTTATTTATGAGTAGATTTCGTTGGAATTCGGTATGAGAACTCAAAATTAATCCTATGACGCAGAAAGATGTTGAAAATTTAAAAAATATGCTTCAGTTTTTACCGAAAGTGGGTCAGGGCTATAACTTGCTTATTTATGGACTGATATCGCTGAGATTTGGTACAGAGGTGTGAAAAGAAGTAATATTTGAATGTAGGTGCACCAAAATGGAAAATATGCAGAAGTAGGGCATCAGGAGGACCCCAAATTTGAAAAATGTTCATAACTCTCATATTTATGAACAGATTACGTTGGAATTTAGTATAAGATCCGGTTACCACAGAATACGTAATAAAATAACTTTTATCATGTTTTAAAATTTTGAAACTAAATCAAGAATTTCAGTTGGCGTTTCCACGCGCCGAGCGCTTATTCATATGGCAAATTTAGTAGCCCGGGCCCCCCTATGACGGAAGGAAATAAAAATAAAAACACATTAGAAAATTTTAAAAATAGAAATGAGGACTTTTTTTTAAGTCGTCACTTGTATTTTAGAAGTGAGGGAGGACCTTTTTGTTAGGTCATCACTTTATATTTTCATAATTTAAATAATTTTGTTTTACGCCCCCCCCCCCAACAAAAATTACTGGGTGCGCCATTGTAGCAGACTGCAATACATTCGGTCTTGCATGAACATTTAGCTGTGAAAAAGATTTGTTCCCGATGGCTTCCGCATAATTTGACCGAAGCTCAAAAAAAGGCTCGTGTTGATTGGTGTAAGGGAATGCTAAAAAAATTCAACGTAGGCACTGCAAAATCCGTATACATCATTATAGGTGACGAAACTTGGATTTATTCATATGAACCGGAAACTAAGCAATAATCCATTGTTTGGGTCTTCCGAGATGAACCGAAACCCACAAAAAATGATTGTTCACGAAGCACTTCCAAGAAAATGATCGCTTGTTTTTTCGGTTGTACTGCACATGTCGCAACCATTCATTTAGAGGATCGGAGAACAGTTTATTCTGAATAGTATACAACAATTTGTTTGCCAGAAGTCATCGACAAAATCAGGAAAAACAACCAAAAGCATTGCATCATTCTTCATCATGACAATGCAAGCTCCCACACAGCACGCCAAACAATTGATTATTTGAAGGAGAAAAACATCGAAGTAATGTCTGATTGCCTGTATTCACCTGATTTATCCCCTAACGACTTTTTTTTGTTCCCCAATGTCAAACAAAAAATGTTTCGGGAATTGGTTTGAACGCATGCCAAAGTATATAAATCTTAAATACGAATATTTTGAAAAGCAATAAAACAATTTGTACCAAAAAAAATTTTTTTTTTTCTTAGTTTTTGTAAAAACTTAAATGGTAGTCCTCGTATTATGAGAAATGCTTTTGACCGAAATTATATTCCACAAATAATTGAAAGGCTGAAAGAAGACATTTATACAGTGAATTTATTTTTTAATGCCACTGTACTATGTCATTACCATGGATACAGTTTTTGACAGCAATATAAATCGTGTTCATTTTCATTTACAACATAGAAAAAAACCATATTTACTAGCAAAATCAAAATATTTGATTGAAAATACAAATAAAAAATAATAATAAATAAATAACTAATAAAAACTTATAATAAATGTCCAAAAGTTTCTTCGTTTACTTGCATACAAAATGTTAAGCGATCATAAAAATGATTCAAAACATTCAGCAATTGCTCTTGAAGTATATTGTTGGATACAATTTTGTCTTGCAGTTCAACAACATTCCTAAGTTCTTCATTATATACTTTGGCCTTTAAATATCCCCATTAAAAAAAATCATTGGGTGCCAAATCCAGAGATCTCGCTGGCCAATTCATCGACCCTCCTCTTCCAATCCAATTTGGAAAAGTTCTATGTAAATATTCTTTAACTATTCTAGAATAATGGACTTGTGCGCCATCATGTTGAAACCATACTTGTCCATTAATATTCAGGTTTCGCAACGCAGGTAATATTTGGTTTTGCAAAAGGGCTAGATATTTTGCGGCATTTAGGTTACCGTCAATAAGAAAAGGCCCTATAATATTGGTTGCTATTATCCCTGTCCAAACATTTATTTTTTGCGGCCTTTGAGTTCGGGAGGAATGAAACAAATGTAAATTTTCTCGACTACAGTACCTAATATTTTGTCTGTGCAATTCACCATTTAGAGTAAATGTTGCTTCGTCAGTAAATAAAATTCTTTAAAGCATTGTTGGGTCGGAATTATTTTTTTCAATCATTTCAAAACAAAAATCCATACGTACTGCTGCGTCCCTTTCTAACAATTCTTGATGATTTTGAAATTTGTATGATCGAAACTTTTCTTTTTTTAAGAAATTAAAAACAGATCCAATTCTGACACCAACGGTTTGTGCAATTGATCTTAAAGTATTTTGATTTTTTCTTCCACTTGTAATAATATTTCCAACTGCTTCTCTTCTGTAAGCACGTGGGATGTTGTCCTTTTTTTATTATGTTTTGACTTAAGACATCCTTCGCGATGAAATTTATTAACTAGTCTTGAAATTGTAGATGGATTTGGTATTGGCCGATCTGGATAAGTTGCACTAAATACAGCAGAAACTTCTCTTAAACTCATTTGGGAGTAATACCAAGTTACCATCATTATTTTTTCTTCATCTGTGTATACATGTTGATTAATTTTTAAATTAGCAATGAGCAAAAGTATACACACTAATTGTCTATGTTGCAAATGAAAATGAACACGATTTATACTGCTGTCAAAAACTGTATCCATGGTAATGACATAGTACATGTTGCATTAAAAAATAAATTCACTGTATAAAAATGTTTTCTATTTATTATAGAAATTACTTAAAATAAAAATCGTAAAATTTATTTTTGGCAAGGATGACCATCATCTTCTACTTACAGTTATATGACCTATTCCACCACCTAAAAAACTTCTTCTAAACCATAGTTCTTTGGTTTCAACATTGTAAAAATGTATTAAATTTCCAGAGGCCCATACCACAATGCTTTCTTCCATACAAACTAGGTTGTAAAATCTTTTGCAATCATAACTGAAAGAAAAACTAAAATTTTGTTAAGAAAAATATCACAAAAAAGATCATAACAATGAATAAATAACAGAAGATGGTAAAATGGTAAATTCTAAGTTGAGTGAGATTAATTATTTTGATTTTTAATTTTTAAAATACCATTTAGATATCAAACAGGAATAAATTATTTATGATAGTGAAATTATTAACAAAATTACATATTGCTAATACTCAGAAACATTTTTTGAATTTGATAGCGTTGATTTTGAAACCAGATTCAAGGATTTAAAAAATAAAATGAAAATGTTTTTCTATATATTTTTTATCCATTTGATACAGACTTAGGTGGGCATTACACTATAAAAGATCTTTTACAAATATATTTTATAAAATATAATTGACGTGAAATATGCCAGTGTAATAGGCCATCTTTTATAAAATATTTCTTTTGTAAAAAATATTTTATAAAATATATAGCCTTCTGCTAACTTTGATAAAAGATTCGACAGTTTGAAATCAACATGACGGAAGGAAAGTCCAGTTGGTGTGTTTCTACAACGAAATTATTAATTTCGGAATATGAGGGGTATGAAATGTTGTATAACCATCAACATTATGATTACAAAAAAATAAATAAAAGCTTAGAGGCATACAGCATTATTGCAAACATAATAAAAACTCTTCCTTCATCGCATAGTAAATGGTCTCACATGTTTCTGGGATTATGCTTGAAAGGGTGCATTGAGGTATATGACTGTTGTACTATAGGCTTGTGCAACTCTCTCCTGTTGCCAAAAATTGAAGAGAAAAGGCGTTCCTCAACACTTATAGGATTTCTTAATTGTATCTGTTGTCGGGAAATAAAGCAAGATATCTTCGAATATAATATTGACATTTTCATCTATTCTCAAGAAATTATTATACCTTCTAGTATCTTCAAATTGCAGTTCCCGTTTTGGTGTGTTCCTCTAAGGTCATGCCTCGAAATCCATGGCCTTACCCAGATACGTCTTCTTTTTCTTTTCTTTTTCAACACTAAGCATAACCTATTGCACTAATTGCAGCTACACAAGCAAGAGTGCGATTGTCGTCCATTTTTTTTATTGATATTTTATAAAACTTTTCACACAGTGTAATATGCCTGTTTGAGATTCGTAGAAAAAAGTTTATAAAATATATTTTATAAAATATTTTATAAAAGATCTTTGTCAAAGATCTTTTATAATGTAATGCCGGCCTTAAACAGAGGCTTCAAGATCGGGCCCGGGCTCCGATAAAATAATAATTCTGGGTCCGGAAAAAATTATGCCCCCCCCCCCCCCGAAATATGATTAATACGGGCCTGATGACAGGTATAAAACTGTGTGTAGATAGAATTTTTTCTTTATTTTTTCTTTAATATAATATATAAGATGTAGAGTTGGTTGTGTCCGTAAATAGGTTAGTGTGGAAGAGTTGTACGGGTTGCTGACATAAATAATGAAACTAGATCTAGCTGACCAGTTTCGAAATATTTTATTTCTTCATAAAAAACAAAAATACGAGCGTACAACACTTCTATATTATAATATATAAGGTGCACGGAAGATACCGACATAAACGCCACAAAGGTTAGTTAGTTAAAAATTTTGGCGCACAGCAACAAAGACTATTAGCGCCTAACGCAGCCCATCTACATGACTACACTACATATTAAAAACAATAAATTAAACAATAAATAAATAGATAAAATCAATAAATTTACGCATACTCGATAAAAGAAATCTTCTATAGGCAAACACAAATAAATAAGATAAAACGTCTGTTCGAAAATTTGAAGGGTGATGGTAAGAGGCTGTAAAGGTGCCAATTACCATCGAAAATCACAGTCAATAACTAGAACACATTAAAATAAGGTGCAAGACTTCACACATAAAACAGTAAGTTCGATCCTCTTAGAGTATCAGCCTGTCCATAAGTACTCTGTCGTCACCTAAGGCAACTGACAGGTCATAGCACAGGCCTAACCTCTCCCTGACATCCTCGAACTGTATACATTCAGTTAAAAAGTGTAACACAGACAAATCTGTGTTACACGTCTCACAGATAGACTCTTCAGCTCGAAAGAGGTGACCATGGGTCCACCAACAGTGACCTATACGGAGGAAACGCCACAAAGGGGTTCAAAACACTACATAAACAAAGTGTACTGTCAGATTAACCTAATTATGGACACAACCAACTCTACATAAAAGGAAAAATAAAGGAAAATTTCTATGTATGCACAGTTTTTTAGCTATCATCAGATAGTTTATAGTTTCTCGGTAATTTTTTGTTAACTTAATGTTTCTAGGGGGAAACTACGTGCACAAACATTATACTTATGAATATATTTTAACTGTAGGGATATAAAATAGTGACTCATTTGAAAACTGTATGAAACAGAGGGTCAATAACTAATATTTTTTAATTTTTATAAAGGATACTCAAATTCTAATATGTCTTCTGGTAGTAAACTGTTGTCAGCAATAAACGGTCTTGATATAAAGTCTTCGGAATAGAGGATAGTAGGTGCTTCTTCCTCCTCAAATCCTTCTTCTTCATATCCTTCATAGTCATAAGAATCAGTTGGTAAATCTTCTACTTCACTAGCAGTCGGTTGAGACATGTCAAACTGCACAAGAAACTGACAGCGTCAAAAATGTTTGATCGATACCAACGAAATCAGTTGCTAAGTTTCAGAAATAGAGGGGTGGTTCTATGGGTCTGTTTTAATTAACAACTTCGATCGAAAAAGGCGAGTGAAACTATAGTCTTTGGTTTAAGCAAAACTGTATTAGTTATTGAAATCTGCAACAGTTTTGTGGTAAAGAATATTTTTTACTCGTAATTTTTTATTAGTATTGGGTTACATAAGTCCATTCGTTTTTTTTTTCACTTTTTATTCAATAAAATATACATTCTAAAAAAACTTTTATTATGAAATGTACTGTCCATTATTTTTTATCACTTTGGTGATAAAAAAATATACTTACGAGAGCGGAACAAATGGTAGTTGGAGCATATGATCCAAACATCGCACCATCCGACTACCATTTGTTCTGCTTTCTACAAAATTCTCTTAATGGAAAACATTTCGCATCTGTGGACGATATCAAAATTCACCTGGACAGATTTTTCGAGAGCAAAGACGGAACCTTCTGGAGAGATGGCAAAGTGATAGAAAATAATGGACAGTACATTTGATAATAAAACTGTTTTTAGAATGTATATTTTATTGAATAAAAGATGATAAAAAAATTGATGTGAAGTGTGAATATTCACACATTTCAGGGTTTCGCAGGTATATAGCGGTGAAGTGAAGGCGGTATGCTGAGTGTGTAGGACAAATTTTAGTTTGTAGTAATCACGGCAAAATGAACGATATTTTTAAAATAATTTATCGTCTGTTAATCATATAATAAGACTGGTTATTAAATTTACGCTCTTAAAAATTAAATACAACATTTGTCAAAATATAACTAGAATTTTGACAAAATAATTTCAACATAATAAAAATGCAAAAAAAAAAACAGAAAAAATAAAATTCACTCCGTACTCGAACTCGAAACCCTTCGTTTTCCAGCCAGTTTAAGAGTGCTCTAACGCATGTCGCCATCGCCCGCCATGCATGTGAGTGTCTTACATTGATATAACTTTTGTACTTTGTGAACCAAAAACCACAAAAAATGCGTTATTTTCCAAAAACATAATCTGATCAAAAATTCCTGTTGTACTATTTCGGTTCACACCAATATACATTACTTAGAATTTTTTTAGATTTTTAGTTTAAACCATCTGGGCTACAGGGTGTGGGACAAAATTTTTTTTGCACATTTTTGGCAAAAATCGCATCAAAATAATTTATTTTGCAAAAATAAAAATTTGATCGTTAATCCACGTACTAAGGGCTTTCATTTGATACCCTACTCAGAATTTAAAAAAAATATTTTTGTTTTTGATGAGCACATATTTGTTTATATTTTTAGGGGGGTATGTTTTTTAGATGTTTTAGTATTTTTCCTATGTGCGGGTCAAAGAGTTGTATAAGCATGCCAAATTTCAATTCTCTAGGTTTAGCCGTTTGGCTACAATTTTTACCGAACAGACAGACAGACAGACAGACAGACAGACAGACGACAAAATGACGGTATAAGGGTTTTTTGGTCATACCTACAAAACCCTAAAAAAACCAACGGACTTATGTAACAACCCAATACTAATAAAAAATTACGAGTAAAAAATATTCTTTATTGACAAGGTAAATAACGAAGACAAACTTGTTTGGACATGCTTGAGCTTAATTGAGAAAGAACAGACTTTTTGGGTGGTTATCGTTAAAATAGTGACCTATAGTAAGACTTATTGAATTAAAATACAGTGCAACCTCTTTAATCTGAACAGCTCAAGGGTGTTAGGATCAGCAATTTGTTCGGATTATTGGATGTAAAGAATTTTAAGTTGTTTTTGAAATATTTTATTGTAGTAAAATTCACTTATTAAAAAAATCAGTAATAATTTTTTGCTTTGTCGACTTTGTTTCTGCTCTCATTGCCATCATTTCTCGCAACTGAAGTATTTGATGATGCTCAACAATATTTTCAGATGCCTGTGATTATGATTATTTTCAGAAGTATTAAAACTAGATACTGCTTCTGTTTGACTGTTTCAATTTCTGTTTCTTCATCGTTTTGTTTGAAAAAAAAACAAACTGAAGAAGAAGTCAAGTTTTTTCAGTTCAACTTCTAATTCAAAATCAGGAAAAACAACCAAAAACGTCGCATCATTCTTCATAATGACAATGCAAGCTCCCACACAGAACGTCAAACAATTGATTATTTGAAGGAGAAAAACATCGAATTTATATCTCATTGCTCGTATTCACCTGATTTATTCCTTAACGACCTTTTTTTGTTCCCCAATGTCCAACAAAAAATGCGTAGACAGCGATTTTCATCATCTCAAGAAGCTGTTGAAGCCTTCGAAAACCATGTTTTTGAGATACCAACAGAGTGGAAAAAATGTTTCGAGAATTGGTTTGAACGCTTGCAAAAATGTATAAATCTAAAAGGCGAATATTTTGAAAAGCAATAGAACAGTTTGTTCCAAAATAATTTTTTCTTTCTTAATTTTTGTAAAAACTTAAAAGGTGAGTTGCAGTAAATTACAAAGACAATAATTTACCGATTTGAAATTGACTCTTAATTATTTAACTTCATGTATGACACGTTTAACTTGGTGTTGCTATTTGTAGTTGTTGATTTTAAGCTTAGAGTTTCCGGTTAAATTCAAATCTACTCGTTATTACAGCATTTCTTAATATCAAATACCACTATTTACCGCTAGGATCGCTGATAATAGTAAAAAATGTATAGACGGTTCACTTTTGTAAGAACAAACTAAGAGGGAATTTTGTTTTCAATAGTTTGCACCTTTGAAGCTGTATGTCATGTTGGTATTAAAAAATGTCACTTTTTTAAAATGTTGATCCATTTGACATATGTCATATTGAAAAATGATATCTTAATTATAATGATCATAACCTTATCAACCTAAAGTCGGTTTTACAGCGTAAGGAATATTTTTAATTGACATTTAAAGTCAGTAACACACCATAAAAGTAACCAAAATAACCAGATCTAGTGTGTTCTTACAAAAGTGAACAGCTTATATCAATATCATTAAAATATCAAAACAAAACATATCGAGTACTAAAATACTAGTATCGAAATAAAAGTATCAGTACCTTACTAGTATCGATAGTATTGTATCATTCCTACCTTTGGCGCACTTTCAGTCATTTGGTGGTGTCTGTCATCTTCTTTATTTTCATATAATTGTTAGAATTATCATCTCAAGGAATTTATATTTACCATTGTATTATAATGACCTCGTACAACGCTGTTTAATTTAACTGCATTTTTAATAACGTATCTAGAGATGACATGTACGCTTTTTTTAATAAAATTAAGTTACAGCATCAGAGGTTTTACCTAACAGCCATTCCTCGAAAAATAATAATAACGACATTTAAAATATAATTTATTGCTTATAAAAACACATTTACATGTACAAAAATTATTAACAACATCTAATTAAGACAGGTAAAATAAGTTATAGTCTATTCCAAAGGTTTAAGCGGATTTTGAAATCTAGAAACTTTAACTATTGAATCGAGTATTAAGTAAATTGTACTTACATTGAATATTCTAGGTTAGGGTGACCTATAATTATAAAATGTTATTTTCATTACATTTTGATTTTTTGTGTCATTCTTGATACAAATGCCTCGTTTATCAAATTTGTATGTCTACTAAAAATTTAAAAATTAGCTGTGGCCACCACAGGACCTACCGCCATCACAAAGTACTTGTTTAATTTATGCTGCTTTATTAAAAATTGTCTCTAATAAAAGTTATTATAATCCGTCTCAATTTGTAATACGAAACTAGATCTGGTTACTTTGGTGACTGTTGTGGTGTAAACAGACTTTGGCGTATCCGTGTGAACCAATACTATGATAATATTATAAATGTATTGTCAATATACAACATAAAAAACGAACTTTACCTGTTAGTTACGTATTACAAAATGAGACAGATAATAGTTATTGCTTTTATAGCAACTCTTGTTAATTTTTTTTTTTTCGAAATATTTCTCTGTTGTGAAATATTCGCAAAAATTTGACACGAGTAAACTCCCATTTCTAGTTTTTTACCAAAAGTTGATCAACTCGTGCCATAGATGTCAAAAGCTTAAATATGAAGTTTCATAAAAATCCTTCTAGCCGAATTTTCTCTGCACGTGTACACGGACCGACGGACGGACAGACAGACAGACAGACAGACAGACAGACAGACAGACAGACATCATGCTAAAAATAGTCAAAACATTATGTAGGGACTTCAATTAGTAGAGATCCATCAAAATCTCGATATGTCAAAATGGGTATGATCACAATACCTCCCTTATTATATGTTGGCGGTCGGTAATATATATATATATATATATATATATATATATATATATATATATATATATATATATATATTCGTTGGTGGTCGCAATTTCTACCGTACAGACAGACAGATAGAGTGACGTTATAAGGGTTTTTGGGTTATATCTAAAAATATATGCCTTCCAAAAATTAAAAAATTTATTATATATTTTATTTTTTATAATAAATGTCACTGTATAATAAACGCCAACATGAAACATGAATTAACCCTGGCAAGCTCGGTTTACGTGGCACTTAAAAAACAAAACTTCCGTTTAGTTCTGTTTAAACCAAAATAATGAACTATACTAAATTCTATGGATAATTAATGGAACAGTTTTCTATGAATTTAGTCGAACTTTATTAGTAATTTCTATCTTTTGTACATTTTCATTAAGAGGCACTTCTTCTTTACTCAAGTTCACTTTTTTGTCCTTCAATTTGTAATATTTAATTAAATACATACTGACGAGAACTAGGAGTATTATAATTCCTATCGTCAACATTATAGCTGACATTGTGTAACCAATAGATGGTAAACTTAGGATAAATGTTAATCGATCAGCTAATTCTTGAGTTACACTTGCATGTTGATCTACCCAGACCATTGGGAAAAATATTTTTGGGACTCCTTTCACGTAGGTTATGTCTGGGACTTCTTGAAGCATGATGTTTACTTGGACTTTTATGGAAACGTCCAATGGAATACCAGTTCTCTGAAAATGATTAACATTTATAATAAATAGACCATATTTGTGTGACGTCACATACTGTGCTGCCATCTGTCAACGGTTTCCTTCGATTTTTTTTTGCTGATTTAAATGTCATTACTTTTGTTGACTTAATTTTATGATTATTTTCAATTTTGGAGCAAAAGATACATATCTTTGATAAGTATATACCGTGTAATCATAATTTCTTGTCAGTTACATAACAGTAAACAATGAGCTTAAAAATATCAAAACTGTATTCTATCTCATATCTAAAAATTACAATTTATCAAAGAACCAATCAGTAACGATATTGTATTGATAACTTCATGTTGTTCGTTAACTCATTCGCGTGTAGAGAAAAAGTAGTGTTCATTTCATAATTAATTGGTTTTTGTTAAGATATATTATTGTTTGTTTTTTTTTCGTTATTATTGTTGTTGTTGATATAATTGTTATTAAGATTGTAATTGGAAGACGATTGTTGATCGAGGTTAGCTCTTAGAGGTAGGTGAAATATTGAACATACATAACCCATTATAAAATGTGTGCATGGTCCTTGGAAATAAATTTGATAACAAAATGTTTCTGTCAACTATTGCATAACTGACAAGAAATTATGACCGCTCTCTACTAATATATACAGTTCAGATACTTTATACCAGTGGTTCTTAACCGGGGGTTAACCCCTGGGACTGCGAGAGAGCATTTCTAGGGGTGCGAGAAAAGTTTCTAAATTTTTAATGAAAATTACCGCCTAACCGCTAATGAGAAACATGCCTTATTATCTTCTCCTGCACTCCTATGTCTGAAACCAGACCAGGGTTTTTGAATTGCGCGAAGAAATTATACAGTTTCTTTTTAACCAAAATAGTGATTTAGTGGAAGCTTTTAGAAATAGAGACGCAATACTTTAGCTAGCCTACTTAGCAGATATATTTAACCACCAGAATGAATTAAATACATCAATGCAAGGATTTGGAAAGAACATAATAACAGCTAGTGAAGCATTAGCCTCATTTGATGAAAAATTAAAACTTTGGAGATGACGAGTTGAAAATGGGAATTTAGCAAATTTTCCTTTTCTGGATTCAATTGTTTTGGAAAATGAAAAAACAAGAATTATACCCGAAATAAAATTACACCTCCACCGATTGAGTGAATCATTTGATGGATACTTGACGGGAAATGTATACTCAATCAATTTTTGTTTGGCCTAAATTCAATGGACAACGTTTTATTAAAAGACGATCTAATCGCAATACGAGCTAATGCACGTATTGAAATGGAATTTGAAAAACTAGACTTAGAACAGATCTGGTGTACGCAGTTCGAACTTTATCCAGAATTGGCAAAAGCAGCATTAGAGACACTTTTACCATTTACCACCACTTTGTGAAATGAGTTTTTCATTACTTTTGCACATCAAAACAAAAGCCAGAAATCTCTTAAATGCATCACGTGCCTTACGCGTGGCTCTTTCAAAAAAAAGAACCTCGTTTTAAAAGAATACAGTGGAACCTCGGTATACGTCCTTAATTCGTTCCAGATCATTAGACTTATACCAAATAGGACGTATACCAAACGTATTTGGCTATTTATACCTCTGAAAGTAAAGGTACGATAAACGTGAAATTTTGCACATGATAACTTATCAATACAAGGTTAACGAACATAAAATTTCACACTCCTAATATTACCATCAGTTATGTCACTAGGCCGACAGTATCAATTCCAAGAAGTGACACTGAAGAAAGTGGCTATTAAATTCAATAATAAATAAGCAATCGTTGGAATTTGGCAATTCATACAAACATTATGGACTTCGGCTTGGGAACCATGTAAGATACCCAGTTTCGGCTTAGGAACCTAGGATAAGCTGCCCAATCATTGGCTTGGGAACCGGACAGATACCCACACAAGGCTTTGGAACCTTAACGAAGAAACCAAACTAGAGGCTTGGGATCCTTAACCAAGAAACCCACCCGTAGCTGGTATTGCACGGCTATCGGGCGTGATCATTATGGCGATGGGGTTACTGGTTCAAGTTTATGAACTGGTAGTGACAATGTCACCATGGATCAACGCAATTTAGGTACTTATAATGCCTGTATAAAACAAACAAGATGAAAAATAATGGAATGCATGCGGTATTGCGATAGCAGCATGCGATAGAAACGTTCTCAACTTTTTCCCTATTTCTAAGGCCTTATATACCAGGGATGAAAAACCAATCCTACTTTTTTAGGGGGTTTAAAACATGCTCTTTCTAATGAAAATAATTTAAAACAGTTTCCAGAAGGTATGTTTTTGTAAAAGTGGGCTAAATATACCCTGTTTTTAGCATTTTCACAAAAATCATCAACTTTACACTCAATTCCTGAACTATTGAAAAATATTAGGAGTGTGAAATTTTATATTCGTT
Source organism: Liopterus haemorrhoidalis (assembly GCA_963971575.1). Lineage (NCBI taxonomy): Eukaryota > Metazoa > Arthropoda > Insecta > Coleoptera > Dytiscidae > Liopterus > Liopterus haemorrhoidalis. Next base: position 24,333,597 of record OZ020624.1, read on the forward strand.
AACTTTGTATTGATAAGTTATTATGTGCAAAATTTCACGTTTATCGTACCTTTACTTTCAGAGGTATAAAAAGCCAAACTTTAAATTTTTTTCGAGTTGCAAATTTTTTTTGCCAAGTTTGCTTGTAATTTTCTTCACGGAGAACGCTCATGAAGATATATTTATTATTTTGTTTAATAGAGCGCAAAAAGTTGTACAAGATGGCAAAGTTTTGTTTCTCTCAACAAAATATTCCTAGAGATACTGCGTCTCAAAGTTGCCGAAATCTCGGAGTCATACCATAGAAGGCTGCGGTATGGGGTCAAATTACTAAATCTCAGCAAGTATTGCATGGATGAACGTAAAACTTTACCAATGTTCGTTGGGGACATGTGTGAATGTCCACACAAAATTTCATCGAAATCCGTGATGGTCGAGCAGGGACCACCAGACCACTTGACATGGAATGACCCTAATATGAAAATCTAACTAAGTAATCATTAATATTTTGTTTCAGAATTCATAATGATGTACTGTTTTGCTCCAAACTGCAACCATTACCAACTATTTTCTGAAACATGTAAATGATAAGCAATAATTATTAAAATTATTGTGGTGCATCGCTTTAAATTTTATTTTTCATTAATTTATTAAATATTTAATTGATTATTTCTCCTAAAACCCTTAGTACATTATTAATTTATTAAAGATTTTAGAGGAATCTCTCTTTATTTCAGAAATGTTCCCTCGCCAAATTAAATATTAGTCTGTGTTTTAAACAGTATGTTTTTACTTACAGGTTCAACAGTAACATAAAATTCATGTTCCTCCTTTTTTGGGCGTAGTCCATCGACTTTATTGATATAATACGGATCTGCATTATAGAAATGTGGAAGAGAGGCAAAAGCAGGTGCCCCATATCGACAGGAGGACACGTTCAGAAGTCCAGAAGGGGTGCATCCACCATTACAGTAACAGGAATTTTCTGGATACAAAGTTCCTGAAGAAAAAATCTTATTAGTAGAGACTGAAGTATACGTAAATACAACAAATTTTGTCATATTTTGGGCTTGGTAATATATTTTAATCATGTTAGGTGCTTTTTGCATACTTATTATAATTTGATTTCGAGAAAGATGTACAGTAAACCAAAAATTCTGAGATCACTCCTAACAAGAATTAAGTAAGCATCAGTGGATGTCTGCACTTAAATGTTGATTTTAAATCAACATCCTTTAAATCCATCGTAAGAATCATTGCAACCAGTCAGCGAGCCTGAGGAGTTCTAGTGCGAAACCACTTGCTGATTATAAACTCACATATGAGAGACCTCGAATTGTAGAAATGTAAATAAGTACCATGCAGTAAATCAATGAAATATTTAAATCAGTGGCGTAGCGTGGTATTCCTGCGCCCGGGGACAACCAGGTAAATCAGCGCCCATAATTGAAAATCACCTTATAGTTTTTAATTTTGGCGCTCCCTGAATGGCGGCGCCCAGGTAATTTGTCCCCCTTGCCCCCCAACGCTGCGCCACTGAGAAGAACCTACAAGAAACTTGTAAGAGATGTACAGTTAAAAGTTATAAAATAATGTTGTCTATATGTACTTTACTAAAAAAAAAAATAATAATAAAGTCATAAAAATTCATAAGTACTGCGAACAAAGTAAGATTAACATACGACAGATATTTTAAATATTTTGTAGTAATAATTGTTATTAACTTCATAAAATATTATAATTTGAGGCCAAAATTATTTTAAAAAAATATTTAATAAAATCTTGACTAAGTATGAAAGATATATACAAGTAAAATAAAATATAGTTACCGAAAAATTAACTAGAATTAAAATATTATTTAAAACAACAACTTATTTGCTACATTTATATGTAATAACAAATTAATAAGTTACGTATAAACCAGTGGTGGAATTCTGATGGATCGAAACGACAGTTATCGTCTTTATTTTTTCGTCTTTCAGTATATGAAGAATAATATTTGAACCCGAACTGATCTTTGTTTAAAAAAAAAACGCCATCAGCAATCATCCATTGTGGATGTGTCATTTGTTTATGAGTAGAATGGCGGCCCTTAATGCTCAATGAGGGCGCCAAAATCATGCTTGCCAACTGGTTTGTAATGAAGATATTTGTGGAGCTCCAAAATTCAATATTGCAAACGTATTTGGGGTACATTACTTTACATCAAAATAAAATTAAATAATTAGTTTTAATACTCATTTTGGCGCCCCCTAACGTGGCGCCCGGGGACATATGTCCCCCCCCCAGCTACTCCACTGATTTAAATCAACATATCGAAAATTAAATAGCCAACCTGATCAATCAATATAATGGTCTCTCCACAGCGAAAAAAAGGTTGTGATAACTTAAATATTTAATATGACTAACTCTCACTTACCATTATCAAGCGCCCGATCCCTCGCTGTGTATTTATACCCTCTCACTCCAAGATATTCCTCTTCTTTTTCGTACTCCAATATTAATTTTCGACACGCATCTGGAGAAAAGAGAGAGAGATAGTCCTTTGTCCTAAAAGGTGGAAATAATTCACCAGCTGATCCACTAACTTTTCCACATTCTCCAGGAAAGAATTTCTTATATGATTCAAAGTCCCAGTTCTGAATTTCTCCAACTAAATGTTTTCCCGTTCCTGTTGCCATATTAAGTACACCATTAAAACTTTTTGTGTTGTTTCTCTAAAAATTATAGAAAATTATAAGTAGTTGCGACTGAATCAGCATTTTAATGCAGTTCGAGGACGTTAAGGACAGGTTTTTGCTGTGCCCCAGAATTTATAATACTACCTAATTAATTAGGGAAAGATTTGGTGGGTTGTGGGTGGGAAAAAACTGCGGAACACTACTTACCCCATAAAAAAATGCGAATTTATCCCATGGAGGCATTTCCAGTCCTTTAAGAGAAGGCATTGATCGAGCCGTTTTGATCAATATATCTTCATATCCATCAAACATTAATTCTCCAGTTGTTTTTGTAATATACAATTCATTAGGTACTAAAGCTGCTAAGGCCATAGAAACACCTTTACGAAATACATAACTGAAATGACGAGAAGAGACAGCGGCCCCCTAAAAATATTAATTGTAGTAATTGGGTGTTCTATTGCACTGGTTGTTCTTTACTACAACGAGCCCTGTCCACTTTCAGTTGGCTCAGCTATGAAATTTTCAGTTTCTTTACAAATTATTAAATAATAAGTATAAGTAAATGCTGCTTTGTACAATATAATCATATTAGAAGCAAAGGGGTCAAAATTTATTCCCTAATATTTAATTTGTGATTATAATAATAATATTCGTAAAACAAACGTATTTTTTGACTTCATGTATTCTTGTACTGTATATAAAATAACTGGGGTTTTGTGGTAGTTATGCGTAGTAGGCGTTGGAAAACAAAGTTTGTTTATTGACTGTGATGTATTAAAAGTGTTAAGTCTAAATAATTTTAAAACATGGGCAGAGGCAAAGCTATTGATGAAAAAATTCGGTTAATCATTGTGAACTTAGCAAGAACAGGAAAAACCAACAATTCCGAAATCGGAAAATTATTAGGTTTGTCAAGATACAGTATTAGAAATATTGTAAAATTGTACAAAACAAGTGGTTCAGTTGCCCCAAAGCCTCAGTACGTGAAGAAAACTACACTGACGGACAATGACAAACGTGCATTGAAAAGAATTATTAAGGATAACAGACATGCTAACTACAGTCAATTGAGTGTACTGTGTAGCGATGTTGTTGGAAGACGTGTTTCAAGGTCTACATGTCATAAGGAATCTAAAAAATTAGGATTTGGAACCTATAAGGTAATATTTTTTTAATCAGACTCTTAAATGTATATTTACAGAAATTTATAAAACTTTCTTAGGCCAAGGAAAAATCATTGTTGACGTCTAAGCAAAAACAGGTTGAAATGGGCAAGAGAACATAAAATATGGAATTTTGAAAAGTGGAACAGCGTGCAATGGAGCGATGAGTCTAGGTTTGAAGTCTGTGTAGGGGACAACCGGAGCAGAGTTGTTCGTCAGAAACATGAAGCATATCATCCCGATTGCTTGAAAAGGAAGATGAAATTTCCAGCAGCTGTCATGGTGTGGGGTTCAATGTCTGCAAGAGGTGTAGGAAAACTTCACTTTATCGATGGCATTGTTAACACAGCCAAATATTTAAGTATTTTAGAGGAGTGTCTGTTGCCAACTATGGAACAAGCATTAATCTCTAGGGAGGATTTTATTTTTCAACAAGATGGAGCCGCTTGCCATACGTCAAAACAATCTTTGAAATGGTTCCGTGATCATTCTATTCCACTATTAGAGTGGGTTTCAAGTAGCCCAGACTTATCCCCCATCGAGACACTTTGGCACGAAATGAAAAAAACGATTGCGTATAACACCGGCTAGAACAATTCCAGAATTAAGACTAAAGCTTCAAGAAATATGGGATAATTTTACTCCTCGACAATACCAAGACCTTGTAGATACTATGCCTAGAAGAATTAATGCCGTTATAAAAATGAAAGGTGACGTTACCCAAGTTAATGGCTTTCCAATGGAAATATTATTTTTTTCTTATTAATTTACTTTAATAGTTGTAAATATTAATCGTAAATCTCTAAAATGTTTAATTGAAAATAAAATATTACTAGATTTCATAAGCTATTCGCATTCTGTTAATTGAACACCAATAAGTAAAAATTTCATAGCTGGGCCAACTGATAGTGGACAGGGCTCGTATATAAGACGTCCTATTAACATCTTTTAGTTAACTTACCACAGCAATAGAATTAAGTGTTGTTACATTATCTTTCAATGTTCCATTACTGTTTTCAGCATCAAATTGCCAAGCTTTTACTTGTCCAAAGCTGACTGTATCATTATCATTCCAGGTTATATCCACTTTTTTGTATTTTTCTGTAAATCTATAAGGCCCCATTTGAATGAAATGTGGTTTTATACTATGGTTATACAAGTCTTGTGGATTTGTCCAATTGTGGAAATAGAAGTCTAATATAATAGGAACTGGTGGTTCTACCCATAGATCTATTATTTTCGAGTTAGGTGCTAGAATTAGTTCGGATTTTATCAAGTAGGCTACTAGTTGAGGCCCTAGAGAAAGCCCCATCAAGCCTGAGAGTAAGAAGAAAGCACAAACCACTGCTGGTATGTTCTCTTTTTTGAATATCTTCATTTTAATTCTAAAACAAAAGACATTTTTTATGGTCATTTGGAAACAGAGTTAACTCCATTCACAATAAATATGAGATGACGTCACACTTGGTTATTTTAAGTACTAATAGGCGTTTTCGCAAACCCTATCCGATACATATATGACGTCATTGATTTAATCTGATAGCTACGAACCTGTTCGCAAACTTTTTCTTTGATCAGATACAAAACTATCTACGTTCGCAAACCTACAATAACTATCTGATAAACGCGATCGGATAGCAATATTTCAATCCTACAAAATAGTAGGATTCATTTCAGATTAAATAACCTAAAAAATTATTTGATGTGTATGTCATTTTTGGTTTTTGACTTTAATCTAAAAAAATTTGCCGATTATAACTATTGCACGCTCTTTTTTTCGATGATGATGGTTATGATGATACTGACGAAAATAATATGGTAATGCTATTTTTCAACCGCAAAGATAAAAAGAAAAGAATTACAGTGGAAAACTATGAAAATATTATTTATCGTTATTCGTTAAGATCTTACAAGTCGCTTAAATAAAGAAATAAAGTCGTAAGTGCTGCCATCTAGACAATAGAACTCTAAACTGTAAACAATCCTGTCCACAAAGGTCCGTAAGAATTTATTTGGATCAAGCGATTAATATTCGTTCGCAAACTGACTTTATCTGATAAACAGTAATCTGATAAATTCTATCCGATTGAATTTCGTGACGTCATTTATTTTACGCGATCGGATTGAGGTTTGCGAAAACGGCTAATGTCATAATATGATTTAACCAACATCAGACTCTTAATCAGTTGGTACATTTTTTTACTGAATGTTGGTAATGTTTTTACACGTTGTCACGTTCAGATTGTACTGTTCAGTCATTTTTAAGTCAAGTTAGACATTTAAATGAGGTTAAACTTTATTTTACATTAAATAAAATATTATTGTAATAAAAATGCCGAAAGCTCTTAGAAGCCGAAAAGATGGTTCTGTCTCTTATTAATTTTTTTGAAAGAGAGCGATAGAATGCTGGACCTTTAATGGATTTGAAAGGTGTGGAGATGTAAGTAAATATTAAATTTTGTTTATATGTACGGTGATTTTCTACAAATAATTGTTAATTAACTTTTTAGAGAGTTGCTGCTGTGTTGTTTTCACAACAATCGAGAGGTAAATCTGTCAGTAGCCCGAAAAAGAAACGAATACGTACTAAATCTGTTGTAGAATTAAACAATTTTACAACAGTTGGGATACGTAATGTAAAAATGCCAAATTTCAACATACTATGTTAAACTGTTTGGCTACAATTTCTACCGTAAAGACAGACACATGAATGACGTTATAAGGGTTTTTTGGTGATCATACCTACAAAACCCTAAAAAAGAACTATCAAAATAATTTACTGAAAAATCCGATGTATTCTTTTGATGATTTTACACAAGTCAAAATATATGGACGATATGCTATGAAGTAAATACGTGCCCTATTGCAATTTTAAAATATTTTATTTTTACTGTATTTAAACTTTTTGTGTATTTAATTATTTTCCATGTGTGGTGATATTTCTATAACGTACTTTTATCTTATTCAGTATATTGTGTTTGTATATTTTAAAAGGTTTTGTAATTTGTAATGTGACTGACCAAAAACAATGGGCCGTATGAATAAAAATAAGCATAACCTTTTACTTGCAAATTATGAAGCAAATCCTCCCAACAATATGAATAAAAATGCAAGCAAAGCCTTCTACTTATGAGTAAGAAGTAAATGCTTTTTTGTTGATCTTTTGCTCAAGACTGAAGTAAATGGTTATGAATAAAACAGACCTTTTACTTTAAATTATAAGCAAATGCTTCGAAAAACATGCATCTATATATTCATATACTCAGTTGTGAAAAAGTGTTGTAGCGAACTAATTGCCATGGCGGATATTGTGCATTTAAGAAATGTGAAACATTATAGGCATCGTTCTTCATCACGTCGTACTGACATAAAAGTTAGTTTTGTTTTGAACAGGAGAACATGGAGTGTTTAGCTAATAATTTTTAGGAAACTTTTTTTTGTTGAGATATCTAGCTGATCTTGGATTTCAAAGAAGTATCGGTGAGGAACTTGGGGTGGAGCAATCCACAGTATCACTGACTGTCAGCAGTGTTGTTGATCAAATAGTTGCACAAGCTGGCAACTGGATTAAATTTCTTACTTCCCAAAATTTATTAGTGGAGGCGAAAAAAATGTGGCAAATAAAATATCGTTTTCCAACCACAGTTGGTGTCATTGACTGTACACATATAGGGATAGAAAAACCTAAGATCCATGAAGATGAATATGTCAATCGTAAAGGAAAACCTATGCTAAATGTATAGGCAATTTGTGATGCCAGTGAAATGTTCACAAGTGTAGGTGTAAAGTGCCCTGAATCTGTACATGACTTTACACCAATAAAAATGAACTGATATGTCAAACATGGAACTCAGTACAGCACTAATACAGTTTTGATAGTGTTTATAGACTAACTACGAGAAGTGATGAGCGATCACTTCTCGTGATCGCTGAAGACGGAAACAGATTGTTGAGCAGTTTCCGAAACGTCCGAATTTATTTTTTAGATTACTCTTGAAGTATTATATCTTTTTGATACTAATACTCATTATATTGTACTATTCTAGCCCAGTACTATCAGCAATGGCAAACGTCCAAAATAAAGGTGTCCACAAAACAACTATGTATATAATTTCTTGTAAATAAAATAAAATCGTTTAATAATAAATTAATGTCATATGATTAATCGATTAACTGAAACAAAATAATCGATTATTTTAATCATTCGATTAATCGTTGCCATCTCTACTTCAGTGTTCAGACAAAATTAAGTTGTTTCTCAAAATGTTTTTTTTTTTCTAGGACTGCTAAAAAACTTATATATTTCACTTGTTTTTGTGTACAAAAGGCGTGTTTATGGTGAAAGTGCATAAAGTGTTAAAAATATTTCTTAAGAGTTTCATTATTTCTCACTTTACATAAGCTAATATAATACATTGGCTAATGAAGGCTATACTAGCGTCGGCGAATCAACGCACTTACGTCACACGACCTAACAAACGGCTATATTGTCTGGAACAATGCAATTGTTTGTTACGTTGTGTGACGTAACTGCGTTGATTCGCCGACGCTAGTATACCACTCTCTCCATGAACTCTCAAGAATCTTAAATCAAAGAGAGCAGTGAAAACAATTGAAGTCAATTCATGATCTTAATTCCAATAATAGAAAATAATCTTTTTATAATCTAAATCACTCTCTTGTGAGAATAAGTGAGATACTTCGTTTATAGGTAGCTCTCCCCATAGCTCCCCAAATATATCTCTTATTTATAACGGTATTGAAGAAAGGAAATAAATCTTTCCTCAAACACATTTTAGATGTAGTTTTAGAGGTAAATAACAAGTGAGATACAGTCTGTTTCAAACGCTTAGGCGGAACTAGATTTTGCAATTTAGTTACTTTCATCGCTTAAATCGTGCTTTTCGGCCGTTTTGTTTAAGCTTTGTAAATCATACTTACAATAAACATTTTTTGGTTAAGGTTAATATCATTTTAAAATGTCATTTTCTTTACATTTTGATTTTTTGTGTAATTCTTAATACAAATTTACCATTTATTTATTTTTTTGTCATTAAAATATATATAAAAAATAATTTAATTTTGACATAGGTCATGCGTTTTCATGGTTTCATTGTTGTAATTTTGACATTCCAACGTGAAAAATGAAATAACCCAAGAAAGGTCCCTTGTCGTGACAACCTAAAAGAACGAAATTCCCATTTAGTTCCGCCTAAGCGTTTGAAACAGACTGTATTTCAACTCCGTAACTCCCCAAATATTCATCTAAAATAAAAAATGCATAAAAATAAATCATTTGTTTTCTTATTATAGACAATTTTCGTAAACAATTTTTGTTGTTGTTTGTAAAAGTCAATAATAAGGGAGATAAAGGGAGAAGTTTTGCTTTAGGATGTACCGTAACTCCCCAAATATATATCTAAATGAAAAAAATCATAAAAATAAAAAAATTGATATCTGTAATATATGATTTTGCTGTCCAGTCATTAATAAGTGTTATGTAGATTTTAGGTTAAGGACCCTCCTTCGCAACTCCACAATATTCATCTAATTAAAAAAATTTATGTGAAGTGTGAATTTTCACACATTTCAGGGTTTTGCAGGTATTTAGTAAGTGAATGATGATTATTTTGGATGCGAAAACAAATTTTATATTAAAATATTTATTTTGTTAATTTTAATTCGAACGCCTAATACCATTATTTAGGTTTCTAAATATGTGCAGTATTTTTTTTTATATAGCAAGGTTCATTAAGAATTTCAAAATTGCGCCTATGGCTTCCATTGGTTGTTATAAGTTCCGCCCCTCTGATTTCGTGTACATTGAAACAGAATTAAATTATAATTTAAACAATTTCCACTGGCTATTAAATTTACGCTTTTAAAAATTAAATGCAACATTTGCCAAAATATAATTAGAATTTTGAAAAAATAATTTAAACAATATAGAAATTTAAAAAAAAAAATATATATATAGTCTCTTCTCCAGGGTTCGATCCCTATCGGATCGGGTTAAATGGGTGAAAAGTCAGCGTCAAATACCACTAGACCAGCACACACGTTAGAGTGTTGCTTGTTACAAAGCTATAACTTGTGCACATTATTAGCCAAAAATCACAAAAAATGCGTTTTTTTCCAAAAACCTAATCTGATCAAAAATTCCTGTTGAACTATTCCGGTTCACACCAATGTACATTACTTAGAATTTTTTCAGATTTTTAGTTTAAACCATCTGGGCAACAGGGTGTGGGACAAAAAATTTTTTGCACAATTTTGGCAAAAATCGCTTCAAAATAATTTATTTTGCAAAAATAAAAATTTGATCGTTAATCCACGTACCAAGGGCTTTCATTTGATACCCTACTCAGAATTATAAAAAAATATTTTTTTTTTCGATGAGCACATATTTGTTTATATTTTTAGGGGGATATGTTTTTTAGATGTTTTAGTATTTTTCCTATGTGCGGGTCAAAGAGTTGTATAAGCATGCCAAATTTCAACTCTCTAGGTTTAGCCGTTTGGCTACAATTTTTACCGAACAGACAGACAGACAGACAGACAGACACACAGACACACAGACAGACAGACAGACAGACAGACAGACAGACAGACAGACAGACAGACAGACAGACAGACAGACAGACGACAAAATGACGGTATAAGGGTTTTTTGGTCATACCTACAAAACCCTAAAAATGCATTTGACAAAAAAGATTTGTTTTATTATTATAAACAATTTTTGTTCTACATATTTTTCTGTTAAATCAATAATAAGGGAGATATTTTAAGTTTTTTCATAAACAAAACCCCGAAAAACCGCCCTAGATATATAAAAAATTTGAAATGCCTTATAGCCTATGTTCGAATCCTGGTTCGACTCTATCATCATGCCAAATAACGTGAAAATATGTCCGGCCATTTTTGCTTGAATCTCGGACACACAGACAGACAGACAGATAGACAGACAGACAGACAAACAGATAGACAGACAAAAATAGTTTTTTTGTGAAGATATTGTCTTAGAATCATCTGAAACATGTATAAACCAAAGATGACACATTAAAAATTAAAAAAAAATATATATATATATATATATATATATATATATAGCCTCCAATTTTATCAATATAGATAATTTGACAAGTTTACCGTACCTTTGATACACATAGCCTAAATTATTCACTATAAAATAACACTTGTTCCTCGATAAGAAGTTTTAAGCTGTTTTCACTTTGACGTTTTTCGCTAAACTAAAGAATTTTGTCATTGAGTTTGTTTAAGAAATTTCTTTTTTGATCATAAATTAACCTCTGTCTTGATAAAACTTTAAAATGTTGCAATAAATAGAGGTGAAAAAAAATCGTTTTATGAGCATTTCTTAAAACTCGCCAAATTAAAAATAAAAATTAGTGCCGACCGGTGTAGTGTAGTGGTAACACACGTACCCTGCGTTGCTAAGGTTTTGGGTTCGAATCCTGTTCATGTATGGAATTTTCAACATAAAAAATTAGAATTGTTAGTTGCAAAGGCCATAAACGTGAAATAAAAAAAAAATATATATATATAAATAAAAAAAATTAAAACATATCCATCAGGGTCATTTTCCGTTGTTTTGTTTATTTTTGAATTTATTCAAAAACAGTAAACCGTAGCTTGTGTAGTATTTCCAAAATGATATGGCCACTCTTGTTGAGAAGCTTAACAGTAAGGTAATGGGTTTATGGCAGTAATCCTAAGACTCGTTGTTGTAAACAGAATATAAGAGGTATTAAGGGAATTTTTAATTTAAATTGAATAGATATAACACTAGTTCATATGAAGTTTCTTAAAAACCATTAAGGATATTTTCCAAATTTATAATCCTATTGTTTCTAAATTTTAGGGGTTGTTATACTTGTTTGTTAGTTAATTTTCAACGTTCATAGAGTGCATACATTAACTACATGGCTTTTTGGCGACCATTTAATTTTGAAGAAATTCCTAATTTCTGTAGTGAAAATAGTGAATCTGTGCAAGGTGATTTGGAGTGCGAAAATGTGGACGTTGACGTGGAATACGAAAATGCGGACGTAGCTACTAAAGAAAAATGTCATTTATCAGAAGATTGAAAAGTTCTGATACTGAACGTTTATAAATAGTTAGATTCGGAAGGTAATGACAAACTTATAGTCAGAGCCGGCGCGAGGGTGCGGCGCCCGTAGGCAAGATTTAATTGAGCGCCCCTAAGTAGGGCGTAACTAGTTTTTTTCGAATTTTTTTTTAATTTGAAGGCTTAAAAAAATCATAAATGTTAGTAGCGCGCGAAAACCACCTGTGACGTCACACCCTACATAAGTGTACTGCGTACAGCCTACCCAGTGTACAGCGTACAGCCTACACAGTCCGTCATGAACTTATTTGCTTGTATAACTTTTATAGATCGTGTAAAGTTAGAGTGATTTTAATTAAAATAAAGTTTAATTCTATAAAAATAATTTATACATGTTTACCGAATTAAATTTTATATTAAAATATATAACCTATATTGCAGTATTTCAATTATGCCTCTAACGTTTTGTAACTTCATGTAAACAATGTAGTAAAATTCTGCCATCTAAAATATTTACATTTTACAGAATTGCAGCGTTTATTGTTTACATAAAGTTATAGAATACATAAATGGTTTACTTACAAGTCTGTTTTGACACCACGTATTTCTTCAGCACTCTAGCATTAATTATATTTCATATATTCCATGAGCATAAAAGCATCAATGTTGGGTAAATTATCACTCTGAGCCCAAACAAAATCTTTATCGGGCCATTTTAATAATAAATGCGTGAAAAATTGTGTAAAAACAAATACAAAACTATTGAACAATATAATATACACACGTTAAGATTATGTTGTAGTCTGGGCTGTCTGGGGTTTGACGTCATGCTCAGTCGTATTTACTCGGCAACCTTCGCGCTGTGGTCGGCTTATTTCAAATTTACAATATCGGATCAGTTAACAAAGTCGGATTGCTGATAGGTGACTGTTCGTTGCTACAAGTATCGATATACAATACTATATGCTTTCTCTGTCTGTATCATTATAATTATTTGCATACCCATAGTAACGTATAGTGACGCAAGTTGACAACTAACCTTCCAAATTATTTTAATAAAAAACAAAGCATTAGAAAGAAACGGCATGATTCGTAGATATCTTTACTAATTACAGCACGAAAATAAATTCACAGCAGTACTCAAACAAACAAAATTATTAATTTTAAGGTAATAATTATAAATAAGGAAAAACTTATAGTCATACGTAAATTTTGGATTATAATTTGTTGTTTAATTAAATTAAATATTTATGTTTCTCCTAAGTACAAAGTAATAAAATATTAAGTAAAAATATATTTATTCATATAATATATTGCTACAAGTTGTATTTAAATGTTTATTTTTATTTTTTTAAATTAGTCACTGTAATGCATGATATCGTCGTCATCTGAACTATCGCTGTCATTTCTTGTATTTATTATTATTGGATTAATATCATCAACAATCCTTTCCCTTCCCCACCATTCATTTATTAAATTTTCGATTATTTAAAAAGATTTTGCTCAAGTTTCACAACTAATTTGATCACAGGCTACTTGCCATATTTTCAAAACTTCGTTATTACTATATCCGTTTTGACCAATATGTCTATCATAATAATTTTTTGTTATACTCCAAATTAGTTCAATGGGGTTAAACTGGCAGTGATAAGGAGGTAATCTTAGTACTTCATGACCATACGTTTGTGCCAATGTATCAATAAAATAACCTGGTTCAGATTTTAATTTTCTTCGTTTTCTCGTGATTTTGTTAGTAAGAAATTCAGATTTATTACATTTTATAATTCTACGAATTGTTGATTCCGAAATCTTTAAGGCAGCTGCTACTTTTTGACGGACACAAGATAGAGAAATAAATGGACCATTGTTCTCTTTTTCGGAATTATAATATTCCACCAGATTTAAAATTATAGTTTGTGAATTTAATAAATGGCCGCAAGATCCATTAATTAATATTATGAACAGACACTGACAGCTAAGACAAATAACAAAAAACATTTTTAAAATCGCTGAAAATGGTAACTAGATTATTATATGAATGCACTACTTGATACATACATGTAACAGTCACCTATCAGCAATCCGACTATATGATGAAGTTATAAAGAATATGCCGAGACAAAATTCAGAAAAATGTCATTAATAATTTTAAAATTTAATCTGTTATCGTCATTGTATTATATTAAATTTCATTCTGATTGTACTTAATGTTTAATGAAAATGCAATAAATAATTGTGATTGTACTTTAATATTCTTGTTTGTACTTCTTTTTTTTATTTTTTTTTATTTTTGGCCTTTGCTGCTGTGGCAATTAGCCAGGACAATTTTTTATTTGAGAAAATTTCCATGCCTGAACGGGATTCGAACCCGAGACCTTCGCAACGCAGAGCAGATGTGTTACCACTACGCTACGACGGTCGGCGTTTGTACTTCTTAAAACATATATTTAATAAAAATGTAATAAATGATAACTAACCTTTAATACTGTCTTTTATTTTTTAATTTTTTTGATTGAAATGTGTAGGGCCCCTTGGTATTTTTAAGCCCTGGGCCCCCAAAATGCTAGATCCGCCACTGTCGAAAATATAATAAAACAGATATACAGACCAATTCTGTAACTCAGTTACTATGAAAATAGTAACTAAATGTGTCTCTATGAGCAAGGTCAGTTACTATCATGAATGAAAGGCATTATACTTTTTATAATATTTTATCTTATAGTAACGTTACTACACAGTAAATTTTTACAGAATTAATCTGATTGCCTCCAATTTTATTAATATAGATAATTTGACAAGGTTACCGTACTTTTGATTACAGCCTAAATTCACTATATAATAACACTGGTTCCTGGAAGATAAGTTTTAAGTTGTTTTCAGTTTGACGATTTTCGCTGAACTAAAGAATATTTTAATTCGTTTGTTTATGAAGGTCTTTTTTAAATTATAAATTAACTTCATCAATAGAAGTGAAAAATTATTTCATGCGCATTTAATTTTTTGCTAATATATTTATCTTTTGTAAATGAAATTACGATTGTCATTCAATTACCTGTCAACAATTGAGTCAGGGTGGACCTTGAGAAAATTCGACTGATAACCTCGCGTATGGCCCCGTGTTTGATAAAAAAGTATGCGAAGTGTAAGTTTTGACACATTTTAGGGTTTTGTTGGTATTGACAATCAAGTGATAACAAATTGTGGGTACAAATTAAAAATCATAAACTATTGAAAAAGTAATCAACGTGGTTCCATCTAGGGGTTTACATTAGGCTAGGGCAGCGTTTCCCAAACGGGTTTATTCTGTATCTTTTGTGGTTAAAAATATTTGGTTGAAAATTATGGTTAAAAAGTAATATTTTAACTAGGCATTAAAATTTTAACCTTGTTTCTTATTCTGTATCTCACGTTATAACCCAAGCGTTAAGTTCTAACTTGTTAACCTTATGGTTAAAATAGGGTGACCATTTTCTTAAGAACGCAATGTGGGACGGAGCAAGAAAAAAAGTCCTCATCTCCCAAATCCAAATGTAGAGCAAAAAAAAAGAAAGGTCCTCACCTCCCAAAATCCAAGTGAAGAGCAAAAAAAAGGTCCTCACCTGCCAAATCCAAGTGAAGAGCAAAAAAAGGTCCTCACCTACCAAATCGAAAATGCGGGACTTTCGCGGGACAAAATGTTAAAATGCGGGACGAATGGTCACCCTAGGTTAAAAGTATGTTGTGAAACTATCTACTTGCTTGCGTAAGTGTGGATTTAAGGTAAACAATTGTTATGGTTGAATTGTGAATGAACAACGATCAAATATAATAAATCTAAATTGCGGAAATGTACAATATTTATACATAAATAATTATGGCTGCAGAGAGTAAATAATATAATAATATTACCATAACATGCAAATGTATCAATATTTTCTTTCTTTCTTTTATATTAAGATACTTTTATTTTCAGTTATATTTACCTTATATTTATTTTTAAACAGAGAAATTAAAATTTATAAATGTATCAGTTCCAAAGTTTTCAATATTTACTTGCAATTTATCGGGAAACGGGAATTTTTTGATTCTTCTCGGATTTCCCTTGCATGTAAACCCGGCATTATGCCGGGTTTACATTGGTAGAGTAACAGAGCTAGTAACTAGCGCAAGTACTACGCGCTTTACTCTACTATCTTATTTGCAGGATAGTAGGTGTTCATACGCAATTGACATATATATCTTGTTTTCTAGATAGTAAGTGTCAAAACACATTTGACATCTTTACTGTGATTTTGTAGTGAAATTATCTTTTTGCAAAAAATAGTTTATGAATGTGGATATACATCGTCGCCGGCGTGTTGCCATTAAAAAAAATGGTATTTTGAATTACATCATTTCTTGTGGAGGAAATAATTGATTGTCTTATTGAAGTAATCGGTACAGAACGAAAATGGGTTAGAAATGGATTGATAGAAGAACTACCCATGGCGCATCAGTCCTTCTATTTCGTCAATTAGCCGTGGAAGATCAAAAAGAGTACAGACTGTGTTTAAGAATGATACCAGATGATTTTAATAGGCTATTAAATTTAATTAGTCCATTAATACAACGAACTGATACACTAATAAGGGATGCGATTCCAGCAAAAATAAAATTGGAATTTACGCTTTATTTCCTAGCCACAGGAAATAGTTATTGTAGTCTACAACATCTTTTTCGTGTATCAAAGGCAGTTATTTCACAGATGATTTCAAAAATCATCAATTAATAAATCAATGTTACGCAATTTATGTAAATAAATTGTAACTTACCTGATATGGGTTTTTTTCTATTTGTTATGACAGGTTACCGCTTGCCGCCAATTTGAAATGAATCAATTTTGCGTAGCGGGGGAAAAGACAGTAGCTAGTAAGTACGTCAACGAGCTAGCTGCTATCCTAGCCCAATTACTAGAAGCTAGTACTCTACTAGTCACATTGTCAACTGTTTACACAGGGATAGTAACTAGTTCCTAGTTACTTGCGCTAGTTACTAACTCTTTTACTCTACCAATGTAAACCCGGCATTATGCCCGGTTTCATAAAAGAATGCAAATGTAGTTAACTTAACTACGCTGTCAAACTTAACAGTCATTCATATTAATTGTTGGCAGTAAACTTACTTGATATCCATGCACTAGACATTAAAAATTATATTATATTACGCATACGTATAATCACAAATGAACTGCTCAACAAAACTGTAATACTAAGCATTTTTAGAATGTAGCTGTCTTGACGCTGCGATCAAAGTCCTTATAGTAAATAGTGAAATTAAAGCCACAATGAAATGTTCGAGTATCATCGGTAGTTAGGTCTTCGCTAATATTAGACTCTGTCGTTGGCACTGAATCCGGATAGTAATGCAGTTAATTATCTCTTTCCTTCTCGTTGAAATTGATATGAGGGACAAACAGAAAACTGTCTATATTTCATTACAAATAAAAAGGTTGGACTACCTCCAAAGAAAAATTCACATAGACAAATTTAGATTATGGCGTCAATTTTAAAATATCAGATATTACTGTTAAACGCGGTTACTGAAGTTTGATAGATTGATTACTAATCAAAACAATCAAGATCGAATCATGGTATTTCTCAAGATTATTGAAGTATAAGGTTGTCTCGTAACTTTTTGTGGTGGGGGTAAATGTAGAGGCTAACACGTCATCGGTATGCTAGCGCGATGTCAGTCATTGTATATCGTAGGTGTTTTCTTTATGTGGAGATTGAAATTTGGCTTTAAAAATAAAAATAAAAAATCAGCTGTGGTCACCACAGGACCGACCGTCATCATAAAGTACTTATATAAAATAGATTCTAGCAGCAGAGTAGAAATAACTCGGCCTAATATTTTCTAACAGAGATATTATTTATAATGACCATGGAAACGTTACGTTAAAAATTTTTCGTTTTATCAAAAAATGTCTCAAATAAAAGTTATTAGTTATTGCTTTTATAGCAACTTTAGTTCAATAAATTTTTTCGAAATATTTTTCTGTTGTGAAATATTCACAAAAATCTTAAAATCGACACGAGTAAACTTCCATTTTTAGTCAACCGATTTTTACCAAAAGTTGATCAACTCGTACCATTGATGGTAGAAGCTTAAATATGAAGTTTCATAAAAATCCTTTCTGTCGAATTTGCTCCACACGCGTAAACAGACAGGCGGACGGACAGGCGGACAGACAGACAGACGGACAGACAGACCGACAGAAATCATGCTAAAAATAGTCAAAACGTTATGTAGGGACCTCAATTCGTGGAGATCCATCGAAATCTCGAAATGTCAAAATCGGTATGATCACAATACCTCCTTTATATATGTTGGCGGTCGGTAAAAATGTGGGATTAATATTATCTTGATCTTTTTTAGTGTTTTGTAGGTATGACCAAAAAACCATTATACCGTCATTTTGTCCTCTGTCTGTCTGTTCGGTAAAAATTGTAGCCAAACGGCTAAACCTAGAGAGTTGAAATTTGGCATGATTATACAACTCTTTAACCCGCACATAGGAAAAATACTAAAACATCTAAAAAACATATCCCCCTAAAAAAATAAATAAATATGTCCTCATAGAAATTTTATTTTTATTTCTTTTTTTAATTCTGAGTAGTGTATCAAAAAAAAGCGTGTTTTTTGTGTTTTTTGGTTGCACAAAAGTTATAGTTATGTAACACACTAAACTAGAAGGCGTATTCTAGTCTAATGATTAGCTTGCCAATCCACGAAGTGATTAAATGAGTACAAAATGCATTTAATGCATTAAACAAACAAATCCTTGACAACGTTTTTCTAACATTGCAAACTTGTCTAGAAGCAACCATGTTAGCAGAACGAGGAAATTCCTATAAGATTCCGCACATTAATAACGCAAAACTTAAGGGGAGATTACATTTTTTTTTGGCATTCTTGATTGTGAGTAAGGTATCGAGACAGTCGTGAAAAGGAAATAGGAATAATAAATTTAAATTCTTAAAAAACGAAATATATTTCTTAAATGTGTATTAAAAATATTTTATAATAATTATGGCAGGATTAAATTAATCGTACACAATGGTAGGTACGGAGCACGGTGGGGCGGACAGCAGAAAATATTTCACATTTTTCCTTATAAAGGTTAGACCAAGAATATGCTGAAAAATATTTGAAAAATCCACAAAAAAAAAACTCCAAAAGATCGCATATCTTTTGGAGTTTTTTTTTGTGGATTTTTTAAATATTTTTTCGCTTCGTTACTAAGCAACGGATGTCGAACCGTTTACAAATCGTATTGCCATTGGTTTGTTATTACTTAGCGCATATACAATCAGAGCAATTCTGTACAGTTACTATGATCATAGTAACTAAATTTGTCGCTATGAGCAAGGTTAGTTACTATCATAGTAACTTTGGGGTATGTCGTACTCCGTAAGACAAAAGTTACTATAATATTTAGTAACATGTTACTATAAAAGTTCCTATCATAGTAACTACCAAATGCTGGTGTTTATAAGTAATAACTTAGTTCCTATGAAGATAAAAATGGCGGACATTTGATTTTAAGTGTAATTTTTAGATATAATGGAAAATAAAGATTAGTAAAGAAAATTATATAAATTAAATATATATATAAAATATATATGTATGAGTGTAGGTAAATGTTTATATTGCAGGAGATGAAATATATTAGATCAAAAAGTCTTTTCCAATTCCTCATTTTTAGGGTTTTGTAGGTATGACCAAAAAACCCTTATACCGTCATTTTGTCGTCTGTCTGTCTGTCTGTCTGTCTGTCTGTCTTTTCGGTAAAAATTGTAGCCAAACGGCTAAACCTAGAGAGTTGAAATTTGGCATGCTTATACAACTCTTTAACCCGCACATAGGAAAAATACTGAAACATCTAAAAAACATACTCCCCTAAAAATATAAACAAATATGTGCTCATCAAAAACAAAAATATTTTTTTTAAATTATGAGTAGGGTATCAAATGAAAGCCCTTAGTACGTGGATTAACGATCAAATTTTTATTTTTGAAAAATAAATTATTTTGATGCGATTTTTGCCAAAATTTTGTCCCACACCCTGTAGCCCAGATGGTTTAAACTAAAAATCTAAAAAAATTCTAAGTAATGTATATTGGTGTGAACCGAAATAGTACAACAGGAATTTTTGATCAGATTATGTTTTCGGAAAATAACGCATTTTTTGTGGTTTTTGGTTCACAAAGTACAAAAGTTATACCAATGTAAGACACTCACATGCAAGGCGTACGATGGCGTTATTGGTTAGAGCACTGGTGTCGTAAGCTAAAACTCGCTGGTAAACGAAGGGTTTCGAGTTCGAGTACTGAGTGAATTTTATTTTTTCTGTTTTTTTTTTGTATTTTTATTATGTTGAAATTATTTTGTCAAAATTCTAGTTATATTTTGACAAATGTTGTATTTAATTTTTAAGAGCGTAAATTTAATAATTATCTTATTATATGATTAACAGACGATAAATTATTTTAAAAATATCGTTCATTTTGCCGTGATTGCTACAAAGTAAAATTTGTCCTACACACTCAGCATACCTTCACTTATTATATACCTGCGAAACCCTGAAATGTGTGAATATTCACACTTCACATCAATTTTTTATATGAGTCTTTTTTAAAATTATTAAAAAAAATATAGTTTTTGTTTTTGAAAAAATAACAAAAGCTCTATTTAGTGACGCAAAAATAGTTTCATGGAGTGTTATAAAATAAGACGTATGGAAGTAATGACAAATGGGAGGTTCTAACCCACAACTCCCACCCGCCTGCGCCACTGGTCCTATTGTCGAGAATTTGTCTTTGCATTCCGCTTTTTGTTTTATTTCTTCATCTCTTTGTTTTTTTTAAAATATTTTATAAATGTATATACCATAATATATATTATATAACAACAACATTATGTAAGCAATATAATATTTAACATTTTTAACCACAACTGTCATCTGTATACCACCGATGTAACCCTTCTGTAACTAACTTAGTTCTTTTCTCAGTAACTGTCACTAAGGGTAAATTCGATTTGACGCTCCGAGCGTTCCGAGCACGTTCTGTACACTCAAACGTGTTCGATTTGACGCTCGGAGTACACTCAATTGCATTCGTTTTGCGATCGAGCGAGCATTTAGAGTGCGCTCTATGTGTTCGGGCGGGAAAGAAATGAAAGTTTAAAATTAAATTAAAAATAAAATAAAAATTATAGCCTTAGACAAATAACAATAGACAAATAATATTGTTATTTGTCTATGGCTACAGAGTACGGCCATTTTATGTATTTGTGACGTTCTGTAAACAGCAAAAAAAATATTAAAATACACCGTGCATAAAATTAAACTGGAAAAAATTCATTAAATTGATTCATTAATTATTATTTAATTTTTAATTAATTTTATTTCTTCATCATTGAAAAAGAAATCAACGAAAACCCGAGGTACATAATTTTGATTCATGACTGACGTGAACTAATCTGACAGTAAAAACGCCGCCTTAAATTGTAGGGTTAGATTTTATAAACATTACGTCACAAGAACGCTCGCTCCGTTAGTGCTCTATTCATGACGTCACCATCAACTGTTCGCTCAGCGCTCGCTCTACTCTGTACAACTCGAATGCACCCTAAGATATAACTTTCATAGCGACGTCACTACAGTTGGATATTACAGAATACGAAAAATGTTAAAGTTACTATTAATGTCACTATAAAAGTTATCTTGTAGTAACATTACTACACGGTAACTATTATAATAACATTTTACAGAATTGATCTGAAGGACATCACAGGCCTGCTTTCGTGGAAGAACACTCTATCAATTTGAGTGTATCCATCAAAAGGCAATAACCATAAGAAACTACATTAAATAATTTTTGCTGTCCGCCGCTTCGCGTTCTTTATTTTACAATTAACTAGCTGATCTCTACAATAAAATAACTTAACCTACTTCATTTAATACTATTAGACTGTATTTTAATTTTATGTGTATCATTTAGTGGTACTTCTTCTTTAGTTAAATCTATCTTTTTCTTTTGCCTTATTTTATCATAGTGTTTTACAAAATATATTCCTAAAAATGTTAGTAACATTATTATTCCTATTATTATTATTGTTATAGCTATCGTTACACCTATTACAGGTAAACACAGCAGGGTTCTTAGTCCTGTAGCGAGTTCTTCGGTAATTGCTACCCTTTGTTCGAACCACATCATTGGGAAAAAGAGTTTTGGAACCTCTTGTACGAAGGAGATGTCTGGGATTTCTTGAAGGAGGAGATTTATTTGGAATCTTGCGGCTACGTCCAATGGAATACCAGTACGCTGAAACAAAAAACAGTGTTCAATGAAATAAAATTCTACTGGCAGTCTTAAAATTTAAGGTAATATTTAGTTTTTTCTAATAAGACTTTGCTAAAGTCCATTCTACATTATACTTTTTTCAATACTTTTTTCAATACTATCCAACTCTGACGTCATTTCAACTTTTGATACTGCAGAATATAGTGGGGGAAAAAAATAAGAGAGAGTGATAAATTTTATATCTTCCATCTCTTATTACTTTTCATTGCCAACTTAAAAATTTTTAGGTTCAGATGGCAGACAACAATTTGGTTATAGTAAACCAATT
Organism: Liopterus haemorrhoidalis; assembly: GCA_963971575.1. Lineage (NCBI taxonomy): Eukaryota > Metazoa > Arthropoda > Insecta > Coleoptera > Dytiscidae > Liopterus > Liopterus haemorrhoidalis. The sequence continues at coordinate 24,356,168 of OZ020624.1, forward strand.
TATAAATATTGTTTAATTGTGCTAAGTTTATATTTAATTATATGATCTAAATAAACTTCTTATCAACTTAATAAACTACTAAAAGTTAAGTTGTAAACAAAAACTAAAAAGTTGGTGTTGGTACGACTGAAAAGTACAGAACTGTCAATCAAAAATTTGACCGGGGGTAGTTTTGGATAGAAATAAAATGAGAACAGTTTTAATTACATTGTAATGCATTGTAGTGTTAAAATAAATATATAAAATAATTAAATGGTCGTTTGTAAGATCTTCTGGAGTGCACCATTCCCGATAAGTCTCTTTTAATACTCCAACAGTAGTCAGCCATCATGTGAGTATCCCACCTTCCTTGATAACGTCTCTCCATTTCTTTTAAATCCTGATGGAAACGTTCACCATCACTAACATCTCCATGATTGACAGGAAATTTGTCAAGATGACTGTTTAAAAAATTAAGTTTCACGCTCATGTTGCACCCCAGATGATGATAATTTTCAATCAAATTTTCAACGACCTCCACATAGTTTTCACACTGTCATATGTACAGTGAAATGTGGATCATTCACTAATTTTCTAATTGTGGTCCGTTAAAAATGCCAGCTTTTAGCTTCTCATTACTGAGACTTTAAAATGTTTCAGATATATATTTGAAACAGTCACCATCTTTGTTCAACGCTTTTACAAACTGCTTCATTAGACCCAGTTTAATATGAAGAGGGGGGGAAATGATTTTTGTTCGCCCCACTAAAGGTTCGTGTTTATGTTTGAGTCTGCAACATTTAAATCTATTCTCACCGGCCAATTTTTATCTCTCCGATCCAATGCTTATCTCTCGCTCTGCTGTCCCACAAACACAAAAAACATGGATATTTTGTGAATCCACCTTGTTGGCTAAGTAAAAAGTAACCCCCGCCGTTGTAAAAAGGTCTATAACAAGTACCTGCATGTAAGGCGTTCCTACGAAATATATTGGACAACAAGAACGAAGTTGAAATTAAAGTAGACGTATATCAGAATGTGAAAAGGTGAAAAAAGTCAAAATACGATAGAACAAAATTTGACGTGATAGGCAGAAACTGTTAACATTTTTGAAATCCGCACTCCAAAATTAGTTAAAAACAAGTATCATATCTAAGTCAGCAAAAAAAGTTTAAATTTGTTGACCAGTGTTATCAATGTAATCAATTGGCCTTCAATTTTATTCTCTGATGAGTTTAGGTTTAGCTAACGATAACCAGGCCGTGAACGTGTTTAACAAAGACTTGGCGAACAACATGCTGACTTTGTAATCACCAAGAACTTCCTTTGTAATTGTCTTTCTTTGTTGTCAAGCAATGGAGTTGAATCAAGTATTATTTTTTACTTACCGGTTCAACAGTGATGTAAAATTGATGCTTATCCTTAACTGGATTCATTCCATCAATTTGATTGATGTAGTAAGGATCAGCTCCATAGAAATGTGGAAATGATATAAATCCTGGAGACCCATATCTACAGGACGATACATTCATAACTCCTGAAGGAATACACTCTCCATTGCAGTAACACGCATTCTCCGGATATAATGTCCCTGTAAAATTTAAAAAAATTCATAGTTAACTTTGGAAATGTCAAATCGTTATAGTTACCACAAAATTCAAAAATGAACGTGACAGTTATAAAAAATATTATAAATTCATCCCTCCCGATAGCTGTTCAAGAATATAAAGGTCTCTTAGACTCAAAGGGAGTCCGAAATGATTTCGGAGTACAAAAATGGGAACAAGATTGGCACCAAAAATATACTGGCACTTTTTGTAATGATATCCTCAACAAATATGGGACTTACGAATGGTTATATGGAAAAGAAAAATACGTATATGAAGGAAAGATTTATGGAAACAATGAAGAAGGATATGGAATAGTCAGTTATCCTGATGGAAGCTATTTTCAAGGATTATTTAAAAGAAATAAAAGATATGGACCTGGGATATATACATATCCAGATGGGAATCAAGATGTAGGATTATGGGATGGAACAAGTATCATCAGACTAAGTATTAGTGTGGAATCACCTGTTCCTCGTCTTGCTTACAGCTTAAAAGCTAAAGCTTATTTAAGTCGATACAAAAAGATTATACCTGTTAAAAGAAAGATTTTTGATTTTGCTGGGCAGGTTTTGGAGAAATTAAATGCTTCAGATAGACTTAAGAAGAAAAAATACAGGTTATATAATAATTTAATACGCTATCAAAAATCAGTATTTTTTAATGAGTGCAAATTTCAAAAGCAGTATTTTTCTGATGAGCCAGAAATTGTTTCAATATTTCATTCTATCGAAGACGATGAAATAAAAGAATACAAATTTGCTGAAGAAATAATAGCTTGGAATAATGAAAAATTGGCAGTCAGTATATTAAAACATACTTTTCTACACAGAAATTATGAAGGACTTGTCAATTATTGCGTTGATGATATTTTAAAAGGTATTAGAGAAAACTTTGCTGAGTCTGGACCTTTAGAAACTGCTTCTTTACAATTATTAGAACATTGTATAGAAGGAAATTCAAAAGAAATATCAAAACTAATTACCGAAAATGATTTAAATCCAAATGTATGTGACATTTTAGGAAACACTGGTTTACATATAGCAGTAACCAATAATCACTGGCTAACAATAACAACATTGGTTACTTTTGGTGCTAACGTCGATATGTTAAACGATGAAGGTTTGACCCCTTTATTAACTTGTATTCTTCTTTATATAGTTGCAAAAGAAAAAGTACGTAATTTGGAAGTTACTTTTCTACCACCAATTGGAGAATCGAATGCAATTTATTGGAGAAGCACTATTTTGCATAATTTATCTATTCTTGAGGTATCAGATGAAGTCGAAGAAAAATATATTTTATCTCTTGAATGTGAACATCCTCCACCACCTCCAAAACAAAAGAAGAAAAAGAAAGAAAAGAAACCTAAAGAAAAAAAGAAGAAACAAAAGGTTGAAGAACCAGTTGAACCAGAAATAGACCCAGAACAGGAAGCACTTGAAGCATTTCTTATCACAATATTTAACACTATATCTCTTCTTTTGTACCATGGAGCAAATCCAAATTATGGCAAAGTACCTTTACCGCCTTTAATATTCTCAATTTTCACAAAAAATGACGAAATAATATTAGAACTAATAAAAGCTGGAGCAGATTGTAACATAAGAACTAGTCCACAAGATGGATACCTTACCCCATTGCATATAGTATGTTCCTTACAACCTTATCCAGAAATGAGCCAAGTTGCTGATATATTACTTCGATATGGATCTCTACCTAATCCTAGATCAAAAACCAATCATTGGGAAGAAGAAAAATTTATTTTAGACCCAGAATACTTATGTGAGGACCTTGGAAAAACACCTTTACACATATTATGTATGAGGTATGATTATATACTAGACCTCCAGGATTATATGGGACAACTATACATAACACTTATCCAAAATGGGAGTGATCCAAATTTATTTTACTTAGGACATACTTGTTTATCCTTAGCTGTTGTTAGAGGAAATGTAAGGTTGATAGGACATATTTTAGATTTAGAAATTGATCCTAACCAAGCTTTAGGATGCAATATGGGCATCCCTTTAACTGTACTAATACTAAAAAGATATAAACAAATTCTCCCTGTACCTAATTGCAAAGAGGTGTATCAGGTATTAAATAAATACAACGCTAATCCATTTGTTAAAATTGTAGAAGAAAAAAATGCAATAGAATTTTGTGACGAAGAAAACGCACCAGAACTGATAATTGTAGCAGGGAAAAAGCCTAAAAAATCAAAAGCAAATAAAAAAGACCCTCATAGAAAAGTAATAAAGCTTCTATATGATTTGGCACAAAATATTTTAGATCGTCACATTCAAGCAAAAGCTTGCAAATATATCTATGAATATAAAATTGAATGCGATTTTGTTGATCCAATTTTTGATAAGATGGTTCCTTTTTTAACCGTTAAAGAAACATTGGATTTAATGCAAATGCTGTTAAACTATGACCAATTAGATTATAGTATGTTGGGATTTTATGCTATGATTAAATACGTTGGAAGTAAAACGGAGAAAAAACGAAAACGAGGTAGATCAAAAAGCAAGTCAACTAAAAAAGGAAAACCGGAAGATATTATTGAATTAATAGAAAATATGACAAAACAAGAAGTTAAAAAATTGTATGCCCCTCTACCAGAAGTAGATAGTGATGAAAATAAATATAAAGTATGCTATCATTGTTATAAACAAAAAGACAAAATTTTAATACTTTGTCCTAATTGTGAATTGGTTTATTTTTGTTCAGAACAATGTAATAGGCTTAATTTAAAGAAAAAAACTTCTAAACATAAATGCAAAGGCCTTTTTTATATTAAAGAATTAAAGAAAATGCAAGAACGTGGCTCAAAGGAATTTGTATCTAGATTGGACGCTTTATTAGCAAGAAGAATTAAGTTTTTGGAAAATCCTGATTTTGATTTTGAGCTTAGGTATGCTTTTAGTGAACTTGTAAGGCATAGAAGTAGGAAGGAAAAAGAAGAGAAAGCGAAGAGTAGATCACGAAGTCCTGGTAAAAAAGGAAAGAAAGGAAAAAAGGATAAAGACAAGAAAGGAAAAGGTAAGTGAAAAATAGAAAAGATATTTTTGTTAAATCTATAAACTTAGTAAATCTGAAGGGCTTAAAGTCGAAGGTATAAGCAAAAACAAACGCGCATTTAGGATTTTTTCTTAGGGAGGGAGCTTAAAAGACAAAATTGTTTTATAGAGGCAGGGATGGACTAAGGCCCGGTATTTCCAACCATAGATAAAATTGCCTATCTATGGAATAAGTTATTATCAAGGGAATAAACGATTTTTTGCGTCTTTTCAATTATTTATCTATAGAGTAACTAAGTTATCTATGGGATAAGTTATTCACATCGTACTGTACAGTCACAGGTACTGATAAATGTTATCCATTGGATAAAAATTAATGTGAAGTGTGATTTTTCACACGTTTCAGGGTTTCGCAGGTATTTAGTAAGTGAATGATATATTTGGGATGCCAAAAAAAAATTTATGTTAAAATATTTTTTTGTTAATTTTAATTTGAATGCCTAATACCATTATTTAAGTTTCTAAATATGTGCAGATTTTTTTTTTATATATAGCAAGGTTCATTAAGATTTTGAAAATTGCGTCTGTGGCTTCCATTGGTTGTTTTGTCATAAACTCCGCCCCTCTGATCTCGTATACATTGTAACATAGAATTTAATTATAATTTCAACAATTCCCACTAAATTTTGTACGGAAAAATGTTCGATAAACGCCCAAGAAGCGCAAATTTCAATACTTCCGAAACAAGGCAACTTGTAAATCTTGTGTTAAAATGTAAAAATGTTATAGAAAATAAAGCTACTGACGCTGTAAATCTAAAAGATAAACAAGGGGCTTGGGAAAAAATATATTATGTTTAATGCATCCTGCAGACAGAATAGAAATGCAAAAACACTGAAAATTAAATACGACCGTTATTTATTTATTTTTTTAATTGGTGTAGTATTTGGTACAGCAAGATATTAAATGCATTTTTCGCTAAGCAAAATCGATTTATAAATTCATTCTCATTCCAACGGTTCATATGATTTGGTCTAACAAGAATGTATGGGCGTACTAAATACTCTACAATTTATTCATCATCGTCTGCTTGCAAATCTTCTAAATCGGCATCCATGATTTCTTTCTTTAAAAATAAATGTAAATTATCTAAAAATAATCGACACTATTTTTTTTTATTTCAGTATAAATTAAAGTAGATTATATACTAAATTATTTTGATATAGGTAATTAAATAATAAAATAGTACACATAATGAAAACAAGTGTATGTTATATGTATATAAAGTGTAGGTATGTCTAATATGTACATAATACCTGTTATATTATATATTTTACGTATACAGTCTGTTCCAAACGGTTAGGCGGAACTAGATTTTGCAATCTAGTTACTTTCATCGTTTAAATCGTGCTTTTCGACCGTTTTGTTTAAGCTTTGTAAATCATACTTACAATAAACATTTTTTGGTTAAGGTTAATATCATTTTAAAATGTCATTTTCTTTATATTTTGATTTTTTGTGTCATTCTTAATACAAATTTCCCATTTATTTATTTTTTTGTCAATAAAATAAGTAAACAAAAATCAGCTATGGCCACCACAGGACCGACCGCCATCGTAAAGTACTCGTATAAAATACATTCTAGCAGCAGAGTAGAAATAACTTGGCCTAATATTTTCTAACAGAGATATTATTTGTCATGACCATGGAAACGTTACATAAAAGTATGAAAAAATTGAGACTTTTTGAGAAATTTTTCGTTTTATCAAAAAACGTCTCAAATAAAAGTTATTACTTATTGCATTTATAGCAACTTTTGTTGAATAATTTTTTCCGAAATATTTTTCTGTTGCTAAATATTCGCAAAAATCTTAAAATCGACACGAGTAAACTCCCATTTCTAGTCTACCGATTTTTACCAAAAGTTGATCAACTCGTGTCATTGATGTCAAAAGCTTAAATATGCAGTTCCATAAAAATCCTTTCAGCCTAATTTGCTCTGCACGTGTACACAGACGGACAGACAGACGGACAGACAGACAGACAGACAGACCGACAGACATCATGCTAAAAATAGTCAAAACGTTATGTAGGGACCTCAATTCGTGGAGATCCATCGAAATCTCGAAATGTCAAAATCGGTATGATCACAATACCTCCCTTATATATGTTGACGGTCGGTAAAAATTATTAAATTTTGACATGTCATTCGTTTCCATGGTTTCATTGTTGGAATTTTAAATTTTGACATTCCAACATGAAAAATTAAATAACCCAAGCAAGGTCCCTTCTCGTGATAACCTAAAAGAACGAAATTCCCATTTAGTTCTGCCTAACCGTTTGGAACAGACTGTATATGCTTATATTATGTACATATATTAATCAATAAAATGTTTTTTGACACCTATTTGTCAAAATTTTTTATTTTTATCCAATGGATACCTACTACGAAATCCGTACCTAATCACAGTAAGAAATCAGTACCTACACGGTGTGAACAACTTATCCTATAGATAGCTTAATTACTCTATAGATAAATAATTGGAAATACGCAAAAAATCGTTTATTCCCTTGATAACAACTTATCCCATAGATAGTCAATTTTATCTATGGTTGGAAATGCCGGGCCTTATGTAAGCTGCCTTGCTTTTGTGGCAAAATGGTTGCCTATAAATATAGAGATTTGTTGACTATTTGACTTCACATTAAAATTTTCTTTTTTGAATAATGTGCAAATCTATTCCGACGGAATCCAGATCTAAATCAGATCTATTCTTAGCACCACTAAATATTCTCTAAGCCTAGTTTGTTGATATTACAGTAACAGTTTAAGCTTTTAATTTATATTTTTTCTGTTTCTTTTTTGAAGGTAAGAAAAAGTCAGATAAATCAACACGTACAACTAAATCAAGAAGCAGAAGTCCAAAAAGTAAAAGCACAAAAAGAAGTAGAAGTCCAAAAAGTAAAAGCACAAAAAGAAGCAAAAGTCCAAAAAGAAGTAGAAGTCCAAAAGGTTCAAAAGGCAGAAGCAAAGATAGAAAGAAAAGTAAAGGTAGAGAAAAATCTAAAAAAGTTAAAATATCAAAAAAAGTTCCAAGAAGAGGAAGATCAAAAATCAGAGGAGGTAAAAGAGGTGCCAAAGAAAGAGATAAATCTAAAACAACTAAATATACTAGTACTAGTCGTGGTAGAAGTAAAGAAACTGGAATAAGAGAAAGAGACGTTAGTGAAGAACGAATAGAGAAGGAAGATAAAGACATGGGTCTTCTAGGGAATTTCTTAGGAGCAGATGAGTATCCACTTTTTGGCGATAAATACAGTGATGCTGCTAATGATATGTATGCATTACTCACAATTTTGAATCTTAGTAGAGATCATTTGCCATGTGTCATATTGATCGAAGGGCAGCTCTATTATAAATTTGGCGGTGGGAATAGGTTCTGCGGGTTGACGTATAGTCATAATTGATTTGGTTTCTCTTTTAAGTGTTTTAAGTAATGTATTTTTAATGTTTTAGAAATAAATTTTAATATTTAGTTTTATTTAAAACATTATTTTGCCTCAGCAATTTGGTTTTAAACGTATTATGCATCATTTTCATGGTAGTGTCAAAGGCGCGACAGGGGTGAGAGGCGTGGTGTTATATATACAAGTTCGAATTTCATGGTGGGGTTGGAGGCGTGATAAGTGCGCGTTTTCGGTTTTGACAACATTTGTATCTAACACAAATCTAACCTAAAAGCTTATACAAGTATTTGGTGTAAACTGTTATTCAATTTCATTAAATATGTCGTCAAATCGAAGGAGACGTCTAGCTCTTTTTTATGCATATTTAGACTTATTGCAATATGAAGAAAAGCGATGGTGGGTACGTCCCATATATACATAGAAACAGAAGGCAAAAGGGAGATTATTTTAACTTGTTGCAAAAAATGAGACACAAAAAACACAGACAGTTACTTCAATTACAAGAAAAGAATTTAATACACAATCTTTTTTACTTGACATCACAGTTTAGAATGAAGATTCTGTAGGCCTTTGCTTGGGGGTGTATTATTAGTATACCCACTGCATGACATTTCTGCAGACCAGATATTTGAAACCGAATCCCTAATAATAAACTTTATGACTGCCGACAACATTGTAAAAGTCGCTATTTCGCTACATCAATTTACGTTTTTTTAATTTTCTTTCAGGAAATAAATATAAGTGTCTCGCTAAAGATCTCACCATTCCGAATAAATATATCTGTTTCTATGGTTTCGACGGTGCGGCCAGCGCTAGAGTTGAAATTTCTGAACTTGCGACACCGCGCTTGTAACACCGCGCCTACGACACCATGGTACGGGTTTTTCAAAATAGAGCGATCCTATTGGTTGAATTTCTTGTTCCACGCTTCCAACACCAGAATGAAAATAATACATTAGGTCGTTAAGGATGAAATTTGTAGAAAAATGGCAAAGTTGGTTGATAACTTACAAATATAAGGAATTATTTTATTCATCAAAGTATGCACCCATATTGTCTATACACTTTTGCCATTTAAGCGACAGGTTGTTCAGGCCGGTGGTATAAAACCCTGGTGGACAAGAGTCAATGAATTCCTGGAAGTCCAGTTTTACAGCATTGTCGGAATTAAACTGTTTTCCTATTAAAAAGTTGTTCAAATTGCGGAAGAAGTGGTAGTCAGTGGGGACTAGGTTTGGTGAGTATGGAGGATGATGAAGTTCCAACTCCAATTCCTGTAATTTTACCACAGTCATTTGTGCAGTGTGTGGTCTAGCGTTATCATGCAATAAGATAGAAGTCCATCTGTTGACCAATCTAGGTTGTTTTTCTTTAAGTTTTTGAATCATTTCGTCCAGTTGGTTGCAGTATATTTCTGCTGTGATCAATGAGCCAGGTTTTTTTTTGTTTGGTTTTTAAGTTTTTTATACGAAATTTGGCGAACCAATTTGATATTCAGACCAATTCTGTAACTCAGTTACTATGGTCATAGGAACTAAATATGTCACTATGAGCAAGGTCAGTTACTATCATGAATGAACGTCAATATACTTTTTATAATATTTTATCTTGTAGTAACGTTACTACACAGTAAATTTTTATAGAATTGATCTGAATGTCTGCTGCGTAGTAACACTAGAGCCCAATACACTATTAATGTTTCGCGCGGTCTTCGATGCCGTAGTTCCAGGTATGAACTCATACTTCATAATAGTGCGAATTTCCGAACGTTCAATTTTCAACAAAATTAATTTTGAAAAAAAGTTTTTGATACGTTTTAGAGCATTTTTTTAAACAGGCGAGATGTGTAACTTTCCAACAAAGAAACTAGAACGGTAAAATATTAAGCCAGTGTCAAATAATAAACTGTTAAAGTTGGCAACAGGGCCGGAGGAACGCACTCTGCAGGTAATGCAAGGCATTAGGGCGCTTGATGCCAGGGGGCGCCAAAGTGAGGACTTTTTTTTTAGGTCTTCACTTGAAATTTAGAAGTGAAGACCTTTTTTTGTTTTAGGTTTTCACTTGAAATTTAGAAGTCAGGACATTTTTTTTAGGTCTTCACTTGAAATCTAGAAGTGAGGATTTTTTTTTTTTTTAGGTCTTCACTTGTAATTTTCCCCTTTCTGGGGGCGCTTCATTAAATCTTGCATAAGGGCGCGCTAAAGTCGACTAATTTCAGAGCTCTGAATGCAGCTTTACTGATTTTGCTAAATTGTTTCAATTATGTGAACAGCCTTGCTTGTTTGTCAAAATGGTTGCCTATAAAGATAGAGATTTGTTGACTAGTTAACTTCACATTAAAAAAAATTTTTTTTTGAATAATGTACAAATCTATTCCGACGGAATCAATCGAGATAACATTGCATTTATTTAATGTATTCATACGCGTATAGATACCGTCTGTACCAGGGACATAGCCAGGGGGGGCATAGGGGGCATTTGCCCCCCCCCCAGGATAGTTTACCTTATACAAAATATAATTTAGGTTGTTAGAAGTTTTCTACACCGGAGGTGAAGAAAATTTATAAATTTACCGGACTTTTATTATTTAATAAACTACAAAAGACCTAGAACAGGGGTCGGAAACTTGCGGCTCTTTTAGAAAATTTTGTAGCTCTTTGAAAATTGGCTGGTTTTTATTTTAATATAATCTATTTTTTAATTTTCAACTTTCTGCCTGTACTATACAGGTTTTGTATTTTTCAGAATGTTTTACGGTGCAATTCACGCCCGGTAATTCCCCGAGTTACTGCATATTCCCTTTTAGAAGTTATTTGTTTCGAAAAAAAAGTTATCTGTGTATTTGTGAATGATTTACGTGCAAAAACATTTTTACATTTTATTAAATTACAAAAACTTGTTATTAATGCATTTTTTTTGCACAAACTATTGTTAACATGAAAGAAACTTTTCGAGATAGATTTAAAGAGTTTAGAAAATATAAAGCTACACTAGCTTTTTTGACAAAACCAATTGAAGTAGATATGTAGCAATTACATTTATCACCTTCAATTAGTGGATTTGAAATCCAAAGGTTTATGGAATTATATATTCTTAAAACTTAATTCTGAACTGGAAAATTTAGAAAGAAAAAAGTGAATTTTATCTTTCCAGCATAAGTGGACCGAAATTCCCAATCTTCAAAATGTAGATAAAGTTCTTTTCGAAGTTTCGAACCGTCTTCCAGAATAGTTCAATCTTTTAAAAAATTATGATTTTGGGCTACTGACAATTTTCGGATCCACATATTACTATACGCAATGAAATTAATTCACATATGAAATTAATAAAAAGTCAGTTAAGAAGTAATCTTACTGACCTGAAACTAGAGTGCTGCCTTAAGTTAAAGATTACTGAATATTCACCAAATATTGAAGTCTTATAGGATACTATACAGGAACAATCGTCCCATTAAAAAAAGTATTATATTGTAATATACTGGCAACTACAATGGGTATCACAAACTAAATGTATAAGTAAATATTAATTTATTGTAATACTTGATTATGTTAAAACTAATAAACAATTTTTACGTTTTTTTCTTAAATATAGCATATATTTTTTAGCGGCTCTTCCATGTTATTGTGTTTTTTATCAATATAGATTTGGCTCTTTGTCCTATAACGCTGTTATTTTCTACCCAAGCCATGTAATTAAGGTCGTACTGACCATTTTAGAATATTTTGTTATTTTTGCCCCCCACCCGCTGAAATCCTGGCTACGTCCCTGGTCTGCACTACTTTTCAGCGCGGAGGAATGCATACCTTATAGTGAACAATAATATCTGACAATGAGCATAGAATAATTATTCCTTCACTAGTGAAGGAAGCAAATACAAGTAAAATGCATAAGAAGATAAGTGCTTTAGAATAACATTCCAACTCTTGTGTTAGAATATTAACTTTCTGCAGTCAAAATTGGTTTTAGAATTGGTAAATTCTATAGTGGTCTTAAAGAAAAGTATTTATAAATAATTTTCTGCAAATACCATAACGAAATCTACAAAATTAAATATGCCAATATGTATAAAAACTGTTTAATATTCATAAATATGGCCACATAAGATGGCCACTTAATATTTGAGATGCAGACATGTAACATTAAAAAACAAATTACTATCTAGTTCCGCACGAAGCTACTAAATGGATAATGTCAAGAGTTTAATATCTATCTTTGAAAGAAGCGATATTTTAAATAGTTTTTCCTTGAAAGACATTTGTCATGAAATTACTAAAATTATGTAACCAATTTGCCTATCGCCAATATGTCATGTCGATAACAAATAATCGTAATTACTGAGATAAATTAAAATGTTGCGATGCCAAAAAATGTTTAACAAAAGATAAAATTGAAATAAAATAATTAACCTTGGAGTATTTTTGGTAATATTAAATATCATCATAAAAAATTCGCATGTTGTATGGCTTTTTGTGACTTTCAATGGAATTAGCAAATCATATTTTTAAATACGTTAGAGCTAAAGAAACCTACCAAATTTAGAACTATTAAGATAATATCTAAAATTAGATTAGAAAAAATTTAGAAGTTTTAAGCTAAGTTCACAGCTCTAAAATTAATTAATCGCGTGGCGAGGCCTCACCGAAACAGTTATCAATCGAAAAGCATTTTATACTCCTTGTGCTTTAGTACAGTAGAATTAGCCAAAAAAGTTCGAAAATTTAACAAAATTCGTTTCAGGATGCCATATGGAAAAATCGATGTAATTGGGTGAGTAGCATGTACCATTGAAGTCGCCCCCATTTTTTCAACCTGGAACATTGTTTAAACTATGAAAAACAGCAAAAAAAAAACGACAAAAATTGTTTTTTTTTTCTAACTCGGGAGCTACTGCCACTGGGAATTTCAATTTTTTTTTACTATTAAAGTACTCAAAAACAATTAATTTGAGACCTGCTAAATTAAATTCGACCCATTATTTGTTTAAATAATTGAGAAAAACCGCGAAAATTTTAAAAGTTTTCAAATATTTTTCATTTTGTCAAAAAAGCAGCTATTTGCTTGAATTTTTCAGAAATTGTGCCATTTATTGGTCTCAACTTACAAAAAAAATTTCATCAAAAAATATTAATTATTTAACGAATTATTGCATTTATTTATTAAAATGGACCTTAATGTAAAATGAAAAATGACGTTCTTCCCGTCGTCATACAGAGCCCATCAGGTGCTCATTTTCTTTGTTGAAACGTCAATTTTCAACATGCATTAAGGTAAAATCCAATTTTTAATTTTTGACCTCCAAAATGGCGATTGAAAAATTGTTGCTAATTTTGCAATGGTTTTTTGCGAATAACTTTGCGATAAACAAAGATACGGACATGGCATATCGATATTCTTGTAGCTGGTAAAAAAACAAAAATTTTGAAAAAAAAAAAGTTTCTCTAGGACCAATAGGAGCCGAGATAATTTTTTTCAAAAAAATTAAAAAGTATCATGGTTATACTTATTTTATCTCAGAATGTTATACTACAATATTTTTACATGTTCCAAAATAAAACCCAATATCTTATACAACCTTTTCACATCAAGATACTTCCTAAAATGAATATTTTTTGTAAAACCACGATTTTTTATTTTTTTTATTATAGTGATTGTTTATAACAAATTAATTTGTTATTATTTTTCGAAACGAACATCTCGTTTGTTCATATTTATCGCGCTACCACAGATTAAAAAAAAAAAACGTCGAAATCGGTTAAGAATCAAGGGAGATACCGCAAATTTTTTCTTGCCGTTTGAATTTGAAGAAGGCAAGATCGTTTTTTTCAGCGCGCAGCAGTGATGACATCCTTCTCTCTCAGCGTAACAGGTACTTTAAAAATCATAATTACGACTTTACAATTGCATTTTTGTATCCGACTCAATTGCATTTCAAATTTCAAGTATTGAACTAGTTTTTGTGAAATTTTCGACCCTTAATGTTAATAAATAAACAATTTACGAATTAAAAAAAAAAAAAATTATCTCGGCTCCTATTGGTCCTAGAAAAACTTTTTTTTTTCAATTTTTTTTTTTTTTTACCAGCTACAAGAATATCGATATGCCATGTCCGTATCTTTGTTTATCGCAAAGTTATTCGCAAAAAACCATTGCAAAATTAGCAACAATTTTTCAATCGCCATTTTGGAGGTCAAAAAATTAAAAATTGGATTTTACCTTAATGGATATTGAAAATTGACGTTTCAACAAAGAAAATGAGCACCTGATGGGCCCTGTATGACGACGGGAAGAACGTCATTTTTCATTTTACATTAAGGTCCATTTTAATAAATAAATGCAATAATTCGTTAAATAATTAATATTTTGTGATGACATTTTTTTTGTAAGTTGTGGCCAATAAATGGCACAATTTCTGTAAGTTTCAAGCAAATAGCTGCTTTTTTGACAAAATGAAAAATATTTGAAAATTTTTAAAATTTTCGCGGTTTTTCTCAATTATTTAAACAAATAATGGGTCGAATTTAATTTAGCAGGTCTCATATTAATTGTTTTTGAGTACTTTAATAATAGGAGGGGTGAAGAAATGGTTGGAAGGAAAGAGAATGGAATAAAATAAATAGTAATGTAATGTAATGTATGGTTAATATGATGTTGGGATGTTGATAGGAGATATATGTTTTGTAATTGTAGTGAATACCCTAAACACCAAAAGGTCAAGGGGAAATAAAGGATTATATATGTATATATATATATATATATATATATATATATATATATATATATATATACATGATGCCACAACATTGTTACACATTAATTTTCTTAGCTGGGAACGCTGTCATTAAACGTTAAAACTGTCTATTAAATTTATCCACAACGCACAGTGAATAGTCAATTAATTTTAGCGCTGTAAACGCAGCTTTACTGACAGCAATATCAATTTTTACCGACCGCCAACATATATAAGGGAGGTATTGTGATCATACCGATTTTGAGATTTCGAGATTTCGATGGATCTCCACGAACTGAGGTCCCTACATAACGTTTTGACTATTTTTAGCATGATGTCTGTCGGTCTGTCTGTCCGTCTCTCCGTCTGTCTATCTGTCCGTCCATCTGTGTACACGTGTAGAGCAAATTCGGCTAAAAGAATTTTTATAAAACTTCATATTTAAGCTATTGACATCAATGGCACGAGTTGATCAACTTTTGGTAAAAATCAGTTGACTAAAAATGGGACTTTACTCGTAATATTTAGCAACAAAAATATTTTGAAAAAATTTATTTAAGAAAAGTTGTTATAAAACCAATAACTAACAACTTTTATTTGAGACAATTTTTGTTAAACGAAAAATTTTTGAAATTTTTTTCATTAATTATTCATTTTTTCATACTTATAAGTAACGTTTCCATGGTCATGATAAATAATATCTCTGTTAGAAAATATTTGGCCAAGTTATTTCTACTCTGCTGCTAGATTGTATTTTATGCAAGTACTTTGTGATGGCGGTCGGTCCTGTGGTGGCACCAGCTGATTTTTACTTACCATTATCAGCCATCCTATCTCCTCCAACATATTTGTATCCTTTGACACCTAGTACCTCTTCTTCCTGCTCATAATCGAAAACGACGTTTCTGCACATATCAGGCGAAAACATGGATAGGTAATCTTTTGTTAGGTGTGGAGGGAAAAATTCTCCAGCTGATCCATGTATCTTACTGCAACTTCCTTCATAAAATTTCTTCTCTGCCTCATAATTCCAATTCTTCAATTCTCCCATAGGATCTTTTCCTTTTCCCGTCGCCATATTCAGGACACCATTAAGTTCTTTCGAGTTGTTTCTCTAAAAAAAAACTACGATTTATGGCCGGTTGCTAAAGTAAGAATTATCCCTAAATCAAGTTAAAATCATTTGTTTTTGTATGTTGTAACATATAAAGACAAATGAGTTTAACTTGAGTTAGAGAAAACTCTGACGTTAGCAACCCGACATAAAAAAAAATAATTGGGTAATTTTAAATCATGGTTAAAACAAAAGTTTTTATACGCATGACTAAACAAAATTAATTCGGAAATTTTTGTATGACAACAGTTTAGTAATATGGGGATTCCCACCGTCTGATCAATTTTGATATTTTGTTTTTTATAATAAATTAGTTTATTATTTATTTTCTTTAGTTTTTTTGCAAAATTTAACAAATCGGTAATTTTGGTGACATTTAATATTCGGTCTAAAACGATTGAAGAAAAAATTTGGACGATGATCTAAGTGCTTCTGAAGGTGGAAATGACATTGGCTATGGTGTGGAGCTAATTTATATTTCGCAATATGCAATTTATTGCGTCACCTCACGACATGTATCTGCGGTGACGAATACAACTGGTTAAGATCAGTTTATTCCTACTTATAAGGTGTAAATGTATGCTTCAAAATAGATTGCGTGTATTAGTAAACTACAGGTATAGTCGGATTGCTGATAGGTGACTGTTCATTGCTACAAGTATAGATATACAATACTATATGCTTTCTCTTTCTATATCAGTATAATTATTTACATACCCATAGTAACGTATAGTGACGAAAGTTGACAACTAACCTTCCAAATTATTTTAATAAAAAACAAAACATTAGAAAGAAACGGCATGATTCGTAGATATCTTTACTAATTAGAGAGCGAAAATAAATTCACAGCAGTACTCAAACAAACAAAATTATTAATTTTAAGGTAATAATTATAAATAAGGATAAATTTATACTCATACGTAAATTTTGGATTATAATTAGTTGTTTAATTAAATTAAATTTGTATGTTTCCCGTAAGTACAAAGTAATAAAATATTGA
Organism: Liopterus haemorrhoidalis; assembly: GCA_963971575.1. Classification (NCBI taxonomy): domain Eukaryota; kingdom Metazoa; phylum Arthropoda; class Insecta; order Coleoptera; family Dytiscidae; genus Liopterus; species Liopterus haemorrhoidalis. The sequence continues at coordinate 24,373,092 of OZ020624.1, forward strand.
GTAAAAATATATTTATTCATATAATATATTGATACAAGTTGTATTTAAATGATTATTTTTATTTTAAAAAAATTAGTCATTGTAATGCATGATATCGTCGTCATCTGAACTATCGCTGTCATTTCTTGTATTTATTATTATTGGATTAATATCAACAATCCTTTCCCTTTCCCCACCATTCATTTACTAAATTTTCGATTTTTTTAACAGATTTTGCCCAAGTTTCACAACTAATTTGATCACAGGCTACTTGCCACATTTTCAAAACTTCGTTATCACTATATCCGTTTTGACCAATATGTCTATCATAATAATTTTTTGTTATACCCCAAATTAGTTCAATGGGGTTCAAACTGGCACTGATAAGGAGGTAATCTTAGTACTTCATGACCATACGTTTGTGCCCATGTATCAATAAAATAAACTGGTTCAGATTTTTCTTTCTTAACAATTTTTAAAACATCACATTTTAAGTCCTTTTTGAAAACTCTTTGAAAAAAAATTAAAGTTTGTGAATTTAATAATTGGCCGCAAGCCATATTTTAATTAATATTTATTACTAGACACTGACAGCTAAGACAAATAACAAAAAACATTTTTAAAATCGGTGAAAAATGGTAACTAGATTATTATATGAATGCACTACTTGATACATACATGTAACAGTCACCTATCAGCAATCAGACTATATCACTATCTGTTGTATTTTTTATACTGCGACTGATAACTCTTTGAGTTCTAAGTAAATTATATTTTTCTTTTACTTTGATTTGCTTAATTTTAAGTATAATGTCTAGGCATGCGTAAATAGTGCCAACACTTTTTGTTATGTATGCGGAGAGTTGACTTTTAAATCGCAAAAATTTAAGTTTCACCGCGCTTGTGCAAAAAGCTTACACACTTTATTTCGAAGTTAAAGTTGGAAACCAAGACAAAACATGGGCCCCTCATATATGTTGTAAGACTTTAAGGTTGTTAACAGGTTGGTTGAAAGACGCAAATGGTAAAATGCGCTTTGGAAATACCAATGGTTTGGAGAGAACCAAAAGACCATATTAGGGATTGCTATTTTTTCCTTACTAATATAACAGGTATTGGACTAAAGTCTAAACATACTATGCAGTATCCTAATTTACCATCAGCTTTATGACCCGTCGAACATAATGAACTTCCTGTCCCAAAACGACCAGAATCTTGGACTTTAGATTAAGAAGAACCTGAATCCGCTGAAGTGTAAAAGAAATTAAAACTGATTCTTTATTTAACGTACCAGAATGTTCAACAGAGCCGCATCTGATACCACAGCTTGAACTTAATGACTTAATTACTTAGTTCGAGACTTAAATCTATCAAGAAATATCGTGAATGAAGTACTTGACGACTACAAATAAATGGGATGTAGGATGTCATTAAAAATTCACTTTCTGGACTCTCATCTAGATTAGAGATGGGTCGTTCATGAACGAACCGGCTCACTGAGCCGGCTCAGTACACTGACCGAAGTGACACGGTTCACCAAATTGAAATGAGCCGGCTCACGGCTCACTGTATAGTTTCAAGTTTCAAGGATACGATTGGTCGGGCGATTGTGAACAGTGACCGGAGTGATCCGGATCTGGATCGATGTCATGTTGAACTTCGCGAGAACTTGGCTTGTAATGTTTTATCATAAAGTGTATTTTGTCATCAATTTGTAGGGCAGTTTATTTGAAACTAATAGGGTTAGTCTGTATTTTCTTACAACCATACTATATAAAAATATTAAAAATATTGCCCAAATCCCAGATGTCCGATTTATAAGGGCAATAAACATCGCCATAAACTTAACACATCTGGTTTAAAATACAGTACCTACATAAAGTGAATTGCTTGTTTCAAAAATGTTAGATAAGAGTCGGGGCTAAGCGACGTTCTACCTACGACCGGACGACCGGCAACTGACTGACCTGTGTCTCGGGATCATGTTTAAAAGAACCGGCTCTAAGCAAGAGTCGGCTCTAAGCGACGTTCTACCTCTAAGCTCTAAGCGACGTTCTACCGAACGACCGACCGACCTGTGTCTCGGGATCATGTTTACAAGAACCGGCTCTGAGCAAGAGTCGGTTCTAAGCGACGTTCTACCTACGACCGAACGACCGACCGACCTGCGTCTCGGGATCATGTTTACAGTTCATATATTGCAAGAATCGGCTCTAAGCAAGAGCCGGCTGTAAACGAGGTTCTACCTACGACCGAATAACCGACCGACCTGTGTCTCGGGATCATATTTACAGTTTATATATTGCAAGAACCGGCTCTAAGCGACTTTCTACCTACGAACTAACGACCGTCCTGTGTTTCGGAGACATGTTTACTTAACCGGATCACTGAGCCGGATCAATGAACCGGCTCAACAAACTGAACGACCTCCACTGATCCGGTTCCGCAAACTGAGCCGAAATTCCCATCTCTAATCTAGATTTCTTCCCAGAAGATCTAGGTGCAGTAAGTTATGAACATGGGGAACGATTCCACCAAGACATTTCCGCCATGGAAAAGCGATATCAAGAACGCTGAACACTGGAGGATATTAATTAGGTATGCTTCAGAAACGAAATATCGACGTAAAACATCATAAACAACATTTTGAGGTAAGTTTAAATTAATAATAATACGTCTATCGCTATATGTCGTTAGAAACCAACAATACAATAAAATATGATGGATGATAGGAAAAATTTGTGGCCATTTTCGGCTTTTAGGTCAAATTTTACGAGGGATACATCATGTTTTGTCCGTGTCACAAAAAGTGACAAAATGTGAGCCGTAAACTAAGGTCTACCATATATCTAATTAGAAAACTAAAACTAGAGGTGAGTATAGATGTGGTTCTAAAAGCTTACTTTTCCCTTTTCCACTCCCAGTTAAGCTATGGTTTATTAATCTGGGGACATTCACCAGCTGCCAAAAGAATCTTTGCCCTACAGCGTAAGGTTGTAAGAATTATTGCTTCTGCTACTTTTCAAGCCGACTGTCGTGATCTTTTTGTAAAACTCAATATAATGTCCCTACCTTCCCTTTTCATCTTTTACTGCGTACTCCATATTCACCAAAATCTAAAAAAATTCCCAACCTGCAGTAAAACCCACTACCAGGAATTCCATCAATTATTTTTCAATTAAATTTTTTAACCTTATACCTGTGGAAATTAGAGAACTACCACCCAAAAATTTCCACGAAAAAATCAAAGCTATTCTGACTGTAAATCCTATGTATAGCTTTGATGAGTTCGAGAACTTTAGTTTTAAATAACTTATGTAAATGACTGACTAGTAACGTTACCATGTAATAGTATTTAGTCAATAAACATTATTATTATTATGGGGTTTGTCAGGTCTTGACAAGCGTCCACTAATCTCAAACTTCAGCAACCTTTTGAGCCGCGTCATACTAGAGACTAGTGGAGCTAAATACACACGACTGCAACCCTGTCTTATTATTATTATTATTATTATTATTATTATTATTATTAAAAGATAATTTCATTTTTGTTTACCAGAGTAATAGGTTCCTATCACCTAGGTGGCGAAAGGAAATATACATTTTCAAACGAAGAGAAAATTTGGATGATCTAAGGATTTTAAGTGTTTACAAGGAAAGCTACAAAAAGTGGAAGTGACGAATGGACTGTGTAGCTGCTAATAAAAATAGGTTTCCATCATCTAGGTGGCGTATAGGGTAGATACAAGAAGTTCTCTCTGTTTAGCTGCTGTAGGGAACTATTTTGGAAAGAATGGCAAATTTTGGTACTTAATTTTGGGTTTTAAGGCACAACATAATTAGAGGAGCCAAATTTAAATAGTGCTAATCTGAAAATCTATTTAACATGATGGTATATGGCTCTGGAAGTTTGTTATACCTCCAAGACGTGAGATGACGTCATGCTAACCACGTGATTAGGTATATTTTTGTACTTACCCCATAAAACCAGGCGAATCTGTCCCATTTAGGCACTTGTAACCCTGCGAGTGAAGGCATATTGTTGGCTACTGTCATGATGGTTTCACCGTAACCATCAAATATGAATTCCCCTGAAGTTTTTGTTATGTAAAGCTCTTTTACTAAAGCACTTAATGTGATTGAAAGTCCACGTCTCATAATATAGTTAAAATGTCGTGCTGCAAATGCTGCACTCTAAAAAATTAATTAAGAACAATCTAGAATTATTACATAAATATATTTGATACATGCAAGTTCAATATTTAGACTGGAAAATATATTAGGGGTACCGGAAAGTTTTTACGTTTATTTGGTATTATTAAAATAAAAACAAGTCGAAAGAAAAATCTACTTTATTGAGTAAAATAGTCCATATTGATCTATAACACTCTGTCATCTATTAGGAAGAGAAAATATTCCCGATTTATAAAATTCCTGATTTATTGAAGAAAAAAATTGTTCAAGGGTCCTTTTAACATGGTTCATATCTCTAAGGGCCGGTCTTTCCACCTTCTGATAAACTTCTGGGTAACTATCTGATAGATAAAGTTATCTGATACTTTATCTGTTGGATAAATGTAATCCCGTCTTTCAATTCATATTTATCTGTCAGATAGTTATCTGACGGATAATGAGACTGACATATTGAATCCTCAGATTGGTAACACTGAATGTGTAACTGAAATAGGCGTTGAGAAAGTTTTTTTTTTTATTTCTCTATGGAAATAAATAAATAAATTGATAAACTGGCAGCTCTCGAGCCGTTTTTTTTGGTTATTGTCAGTAACAAAATTAAATTTATGTATGCGTTATACAAGATTTTAGCAATTGTTAATGTTTATTAATTTATGTTAATATTTATTTTTTTAATTTTATTATGATTGATGTAAATACAAAATAAGTTATAATAAATTTGAAAATAAGAAATTAAATCACGGAGTGTTCTTTCATTTTTATTTTTTCTGAGTAATCAGTTTCTTCAGGTACGTCACAGACACAGTACTGATCTTTTGTGGGTGGTTCTTCATATCCACTCTTGTAACGTTGTGTAATATTGCAGTTGCTACTATACCAATTATAATCTTATTGCTCAAATTCGAAGCGAATATTAGAATTATTAAACATTGAATTGTAAGGCGTGGATCCCGGCTAACGTTTAATATAAAATATCCTTCTCGACACCGTTTACTTCAGCTTTTTTTTCACAGAAGAAAGCAGTTTCACTAACATTTCATCCCAGGCTGCAACCACTCGTGGATAGCGGGCAATTTCGTAAAATACTCGTTGAAATTTGTGTATTTAATTTTCCCTACAAGGCATACAAATGAAATCAGACATAAGTTGGATATTGCACGAGATACTTTTTTCATATTTTTTCTCACCGTGGACTGGTGCACTGTTATTATGGAGTTAAGGCATTTTTTCTACAATTAATAAAATTCAAACAAATTATATTTTTTCAAGCCCATTTTACAATATATGTCCCAAGAAATCATTTAATTTCTAACTTTTTGACAGTGACACTTATTTGTTACTTATTCGCTCACTTTGACTACCGAATAACTTATCTGCCAGATAGCATAGTTAAGGGCCGCTTTTACAATCGTTGGATAAAGCTCGGATAACGCTATTCCCGGTATAAAGTCAAAAAATCGCTTTTAAAATGCTCGGATAAAGCTCAGATAGGATAAACATCGGAATAAACACCAGAATATCTTATCTGGCCAACGACACTTCAGATAAAGGGCAGTAAAAGTTATACCCTTGCTCTGATTGGCGAATAAGTATTTTTTACCCAGCAACGGTAAAAAAAATAAATTGACATATGATAAATGTCACATTATAACGTTTTATTTGAATTTTTATTACAGTTATATAATTGTGTTTGCAGCAGCGTAGTGGTTGGATCACTTGCTTTGAAAGTGTGGAATCATGAGATCGACCTAGTATGGGCACAAATATTAAAAAAAAAAAAACTTGGCTGTTGCAACTATAGGCTCAGATTTTTTACAATGAATGCCTGTATCTCTGAATTAGTTTTCGCAAATATGGGGCAAGCTTCACAGGGCACGGTAGTCTCGGTTGCTACATGTCATAGGACGCTAGTCGCGACCTTAAAATCTCTAAAACCTAAACATTGCCATACGAAATAATAATAGTACGCTATCCCTCGTTATCCTTGTATTTGATTACACGCAGTTGTGAAATAAAAATTTAATTTATTTTTTAAAAGCGTAGCAATGAACAGTAGCAGCCGATTACCGCTGAAATATGCTCTTAGCACTTTGAGCGTTTCGAATCTATCTGGCCACTATCATCCCTTCCACACTATGTTCACATAATGCCAGTTTTTGTATATGTATATATGCAGTATTGGGCTGGAGCCAGTTCGAATGAACCGGTTATTATTTATTTATATATTTTTCAAAATGCGAACAGGTTGTTAATGTTGTTATACACTGAAAAAAAAAAAAAAAAACTCCTGTTATTAATAAGTGAAATTTTCCTCTTGAAAGAACTGGTTGTTACAATTTTGGCAGTCCACAATTGTACATAATATGTATACGCTTAATCTTATTACTCGCGTTATTTTGTCCACAGTATGTTAGTGGAACGTAAGCACCGCGGTTACAAGGGATTACATTACATAAATAGTACAGTTTGCGCCGCTCATCAAAGGGACGGTATTTGGTATAGATTCTAATAGAATTCTACTAGTAGATGGTGATCTTATGAAAATTTACACATGGGCGGTATTTGAGCTCGATTCTCTTAAAGGGCGGTTTAACGCGGTAGATATAGCACAATAAAATAATTATCTGTGTCGAATATTTCGACATCTCCCAATATTTCTCCAAACATGTTCAAATGTGTTGTTAATAGTAATGTCAATTTAAAATATGACTTTTCTAATATGTCAGTTTATGTGTCAAACAATACCAACTTTATTTTATTTACAATAAAACCATGCATAACTATCCGAGAATAAAAAATGCATTGTAAAAGCGAACGTTGGAATAAACATCGGAATAAACTTATACAGTCTGTTCCAAACGGTTAAGCGGAACTAAATTTTGCAATCTAGTTACTTTCATCGTTTAAATCGTGCTTTTCGACCGTTTTGTTTAAGCTTTGTAAATCATACTTACAATACACATTTTTTGTTAAGGTTAATATCATTTTAAATTGTCATTTTCTTTATATTTTGATTTTTTGTGTCATTCTTAATACAAATTTGCCATTTATTATTTTTTTTGTCATTAAAATATATTAAAAAAATAATTTAATTTTGACATAGGTAATTCGTTTCCATGGTTTCATTGTTGTAATTTTAAATTTTGACATTGCAACTTGAAAAATGAAATAACCCAAGCAAGGTTCCTTCTCGTGACAACCTAAAAGAACGAAATTCCCATTTAGTTCCGCCTAAGCGTTTGAAACAGACTGTACCTTAGATAGTTATACCGCTACGTATCCGAGGTTTGTAAAAGCGGCCCTTATTCATAGGAATAACTTTATCTGAAGGTAGAAAGACGCTTTATTGTTTTTATCCGTCAGATGACGTTACCAGCCACTTTATCTGAAGGTGGAAAGACCGGCCCTTAATATTTTTTATATATAACCCAATAAGTATTTAATTCAAGTAACTTCCTGAATGTCTGTATCCTGTTCTTTAAGTGATTTCGCATTTCGTCCCACCGTTCTACAAATGATTTTCCGAATTTCTGCCGTTCGTAAAGTGATTTTTTTTGTGATATCCAACTTTTTGTTTTTTTCCGGATTAGAGTGAGACCTTAAATGGCGACCCTACTTGTTAACCTTATTTTAATATATGTATTAGGGTAGATCGCGAAAAATATTACAAAACATACCAGTCCTTTGTCTGAAAAGATTGGGAAACGCTGAATTAGACTATACGCTATGTTTGTCACTATCAAGCTACTAGCTTGTTTACTAGCCTAATATAAACGCGCCATTAGAGCACCTAATGCTCCATTGGAGTATGGGATGATGATGAAGAAGAAGAAGACATTTTTACTTACCACAGCAACTGGATTGAGGGTTGTTATATTATCTTTTAGTGTTCCATTGCTATTTTCAGCATCAAAATACCAGTTTTTCAACATTCTAAAACTAACAGTATCATTGTCATTCCAAACAATATCAACTTTCTTATATTTTTCTATAAATTTATAAGGCCCCATCTGAACAAAATGTGGTTTTATACTGGTATTATGTAAATCTTCTGGATTCGTCCAATTAAAAAAATAAAAATCTAATGTTAAAGGCATTGGTGTTTCTTCCCATATTTCAAATGTTTTTGAATTTGGTCTTAAGGTAAATTCTGTATCTATTATATTTTCTACGAATGATGGCCAAAGGCACAATGTTACTATTCCTGTTACTATTATTACGATACAAATAACTGGAGCTATTTTATCTTTTCCAAAAATTTTTCTTGGTTTCATCTTGATATCATTTACTCTGAAACAAAGAAAAAACGATATTAACAATAATAATGCAATTAGTTCCTGCAATACGATATTCCAATAAGTTCTCGTCCACAGAGAGCATTGCTGGTGGAAATAATATTTTGTACAATCATAGTAAACATAATGGAGCTACATTGAGGCAACATGGTAGCATACGACAAGTCTGATGAGACCGTCAGACCATGTCGTATTGACAAGCTAGTGTCTACACCAACGCTGGGAGCGTGCTACTGTTTATTGTTGCGAGATCTGTCAGGTTACTGAATAAATATGGCGGATCGCAAAAATATTATTACATTTTATAACTATAAATAACATCAAGCTAATTTATACTATTTTATAACAAATTTTAATTCCATAACAAAGACATAACCTTAGTTAATTATGTTTATCATTATTTCTCATACTCTATTTTATCAAAACTTATATTTACTCACTTATCTTAAATAAATTTAAGTTGCTAAATAATTTTTGTTGATACAACAACGCTTACAACATAGGTTAATTTAAAAAACAAATACTTTTATAATAACAACTATCAAATATCAAAATGGCGAACATGTGGCTTTCAGAACTGGTAGCGTGTCGCACGAAAACTCTTTGATGTTTACCGCCAAGTAATGGGAAAGAGCAACATGTCGCACGGCTCCCATCAGACCGCTGCACATTGGCAGCATGCGACATGTCGAACGGTCGCATGCTACCATGTTGCCGCGATGTAGACGCCCCATAAGAAATAACATTGTAATTCTCTTAGATAGTTTGTTGCATACAATTGTTTAAATGCAACTTTTTCTTTTTTTTTTTAATATACCGTGCTCCACCTTATTTAGGTATTAGCATTTTTCAGTTCAGTAAAATTACTTATGACGTCTCGGCAGGTGGACTCAGGGATGGCTGCCATTTCGTGACGGATATTTTCTTTCAAATGCGCCAGTGAAGTCGGTTTATTGGCGTAAACTTTAGATTTAAGATAACCCCATAGGAAAAAGTCCATAGGGGTTAAATCTGGACTGCGTGGAGGCCAATTTATGTCACCTCTCCGGGAGATCAATTTGCCTGAGAAAATTTCACGAACAGGTGGCAGAGACATATTGGACGTGTGTGAAGTTGCTCCGTCCTATTAGAACCATGTTCTTTGGTTATAGCCAGGAAAGTTTAGCAGTTCAGGTACCAAGAAGTCGTCTAACATCTCCACATAACGCTCTGAATTCACTGTAACTGCACGCCCCCTTTCGTCTTCAAAAAAGTAAGGGCCGATAATTCCTCGCGCCGACATCGCAGCCCATACGGTCACTTTAGGCGAATGTAGGGGTTTCTGATGTTTGCGTTTCGGATTCGTTGCACTCCAGAAGCGGCATTTCTGCTTATTTACGTGGCCATTAAGATGAAAATGAGCTTCATCCGAAAACAAAATGTTGGTAAACGTTGAAAATCGCTCAATCACCTGATTTACGAAATTAAGCCTCTGACTGGCATCTTGGGGCTTTAATTCTTGCACCAATTGAATTTTGTAGGGGTGCAGCTTTAGGTCTTTGTGCATAATGCGATGTAATGATGATCTATGCACATTTAAAGCACTTGCGCGCTTCCGAATTGAAAGGTTCGGGTCGTCACGAACAGACTGATTAACATTCTCCACGTTTTCTACCGTTCTTGATGACCTAGGTCGCCCGGATTTTGATTTATCCAGCGTTGTACCAGTCTCTTCAAACTTTTTAACCCAAAGTCGAATGAGAAGAATGCTTGGCGCATCATTTAAGTGGCGAAAACCTCGAATACTGCAGAATTTTCTACGCGCTACAGTCGCCGAATCACCGTTTTTGTAAAACTCTCGCACGCATAACGCGCAGTCTGCTCCCGAGAAACGCTCCATAGCGACTGCATTCCCAAGAGCCAGGCTACCGATTGACATAACCCCCGCGCCCCTCGGATACGTTTCGTTCACGCAGTAAGCTAAATAATTATAAAATTTCTTTTGAGACACCTTGTATATATAACTACCAGTCTTTCTTCACCTTGCCTGATGAACATTTTATAAATTCGTACTTTTTTATTCCATCATAAATCAAATTTTTAAACTGGCCTCATGTTTTACAATTTGAGACAAGAATTCAGAGAATGTCCCTACAAGGATCTTTATAGCTCATTCTTGGAACAATTAAATTTTTTTAACAAATACACTAAAATATTATTTACAATAAAGCAATTGTGTATGTTTTTTTAAATTTAAAGTAATGACCAAAACAATTTAACAATTGCTCAGTGAATCGTATATTTCTAAAAATATGTTTACAAAGTTTACATAATGGTTTTTAATTTTATTCTTAATTTTTTTACTTTTTTAGGATTGTAAAATAATTGTAAAACAATTTATAACGATGATAATTATTGTTTAGTAAACAAGTTTTTATTACTTCTTTTTCATTTTATAACAACTAATGTTAAAAATATTATGAACATGACGTAGCATTAATAAAATAATGGAGTATTTTGGGACGATTCGTTTTTCAACGTTTCGTTAATACGACATACGATGACTATCGTTCCTTTTGTGCCAGACGTCTTCTTCTGCGTACGTATATTTGGCTACAAATGTTGATATAGTAACAGGGCCGTTTTTACGCCTAGGCCAACGAGGCCATGGCCTAGGGCCCGCTTATATAAAGGGCCCGGTTGTCGGTCTTAATTTTATTTTGTAATGTTACTGATTTTGCAATAAAATAAATAAATAAATAACAAAATGAATAACATTAACATTATAAATATACCAGGAAATTCATATTTCAAACGAACTCCTATTCGGCATTGTAGAATTTATGTATGTAAAATGTATTGGGTTGATGAAAAATTAACGACGATTTTTTTGGATGTAAGTTTTTCAACAAAAAAAAAATGCTGTTTGGACACGATCGAGCTGAGCCAGATAGACGTCGCTGTTGATGTTGAATTGCCGTTTTTATGCGGAAGACGCTCATCATCTTCATTCCACCAAAAGCAAATGCCATTTGCAATGATCTCCCAATGGATGATTCCGCTTCTATCCCACCATACGCACCACTTTACCTTCTTACTGTGGGCATCTTTTGCTATTTTTTTCGGTGTTTCACCCGGAGATACACAAACTTTCTTTCTTTTGACCAGTGACAAGATTCCTCAAAAATGACGATTGCTCGTTTCTCTGCAGCAATTCGTTGAAAATTCGATCTCGATCGGCTCTTTTCTTGTCGGAGAATTCGCGAGGCACCCTTCCAGCCAATTTCCACACTTTTCCAAGCTTTTTTAGGCGACGGACGATAGTGGACTGGTCGACATTGAAGTCTTCGGCCAGTAGCCGGATTGTCATGCTATCGTCCTCTTCTACGGATGACAAAAGTGCCTGATCGTTGAAATCCGATGGCCGTCCTCTTCCTTCATCATCCTTAAGGCGTGTGTCACCCGATTCAAACTTGTGGAACCATCTTTCAACTTGTTTCTGTCTGATTGTTACTTTGCCAAAAAGCTCGTGAAATAACTGTGCCGCTTTCCATCCTTTCTCGAAGTGATAGAGCATTATATGACGAACATGAATATGATTTTCGATACGCATGTTTTTCGCCAAAAAACAGAAGAATATTTTTATAATTATTACATAAAACAAGCGTCATTTTCCAACCCAAAATAAAAACTCCATAAAAATCATCGTTAATTTTGCTAAATTAAATATAGCGATAATGAATAATCAAGGTTAAAAATTAGGTCTCAAAATCGTTGTAATCGCTTAAATTGCTATATTTTTTCTTAATTTGACTTGACTTTTCCTGGGAGGAGGGCCCGTTAAATTCCCATGGCCTAGGGCCCTTACAATTCATAAGACGGTCCTGTATAGTAAGATATTATTAAATACCATTTTGCATAATTTTTCTAATAATTTTGACATATTACATAGGACACTTATGAATATTAACACAATTAATTATTCATTGAAACGTCTTAAAAATATGTCTACCGATTTACGCTACATTGATTTTGTTCTAGAATATTCTACAGTTTTGTTTTTCTTAACATTTCGATCTATACTGGCGAACAAAAAAATCTATTTAACTTTTACTTTTTTCAATTGAGTTATTTTTTCAGTTCTTTATTAATAAAAATCGGATCCTAATTTTATGATCTATTAATAATTCAAATATTACCTATGAAATTTTATATTTTTACCTATAGAAAAATCAATCATTTACCTATAGATAATTAAAAAATGATCTATAGTAAATTAATAGTTGACCTATAGAAAATTATCAATTGATATAATAAACTACCTATAGACAGTAGTGACATCTATTGACTAGTAGCGTTATGATAAAACATTACCTAACAAATCCGTGAATATAACCTTAAAATCAGTTGTAAACTAACAGTTTCCAAAATTATTTGAATGATTCATATATCTAGAGTTTGTTTTGTCATTAAACTAGAAGATGGGTAGCTCGCTTCGCTCGGCTTCTTCTAACCAAACCCTTACTAACCAAACCTAACCTAACCTAAGATAGTGTTTTGTCATTAAACTAGAAGATGGGTAGCTCGCTTCGCTCGGCTTCTTCTAACCAAACCCTTACTAACCAAACCTAACCTAAGACAGTGTTTAGTCATTAAATTAGAAGATGGGTAGTTCGCTTCGCTCGGCTTTTTCTAACCAAACCCTTACTAACTAGCAAGAGTACTTATAGGTCAAGTATTAATTTTATAGATCAAATGTTATAGATCAATAATTATATCAGTAGGTATATGATTATTTCCATAGATCTATTAAATATTTACATAGGTTGAAAATTATTTTCATAGGTCGATAAATATTTCTATAGCTCAATAATTAATTCCATAGGTCAAAAATTAAAACCATAGATCAATTATTTAATACATAGGTAAACAATTATTTTCATAGGTACTATTCTGTAGATCATATATTTTTTTCATAGATCAAATATTTTTATCCATAAAAATCTTAATAAAAATTACTTTCAACAAAAAATAATCTAAACTACTTTTCATGTACGAAGGTTACCTTTTATGTTTTTACGAACGATCACTAGATGGCAATATTGAAATGTGTCATTACTATATTCGTATAATTTGACATTTGTTATTGTGAAATCAGTAGGATTTATTTAACGTTAAATGGTGAAAGTAATGGCACTTCATGCTAAAGCCTGTGACCTTCACATTTAAAGAGCTTAAATATTTAACTGAAATGACCATAATCGTACCATAATGCCGGGTTTACATTGGTAGAGTAAAAGAGCTAGTAACTAGCGCAAGTAACTAGCAACTAGTTACTATCCCTGTGTAAACAGTTGACATTGTGACTAGTAAAGTACTAGCTGCCAGTAGTTGGGCTAGGATAGCAACTAGCTCGTCGACGTATTTACTAGCTACTGTCTTTTCCCCCACTACGCAAAATTGATTCATTTCAAATTGGCGGCAAGCGGTAACCTGTCAAATAGAAAAAAAAACATATCAGGTAAGTTACAATTTATTTACATAAATTTCGTAACATTGATTTATTAATTGATGATTTTTGAAATCATCTGTGAAATAACTGCCTTTGATACACGAAAAAGATGTTGTAGACCAGTGTTTCTCGACCAAAAACGCACCGTGGACCAGAATAATATATAATTTTCTAACGCGGACTACTAATAATAATTGTTGGTTTATTTTTTGTATGACAACAAATATATTTAATGTGCTACTAAACACATTTATTTTATTTGTAGAAAATCACAGAAGTTTACAGAAAATAAACAAAATATAAACTATTTACATAAAAAATGTGCAAAATAAATTAAAAATAAAACTGCAAAAAACACATATAAAAACTTTCGCGGACCACTAAAATTTTTCAGGGGACCACTGGTGGTCCGCGGACCACCTGTTGAGAAACACTATTTCCTGTGGCTAGGAAATAAAGCGTTAATTCCAATTTTATTTTTGCTGAATCGCATCCCTTATTAGTGTATCAGGTCGTTGTATTAATGGACTAACTAAATTTAATAGCCTATTAAAATCATCTGGTGTCATTCTTAAACACAGTCTGTACTCTTTTTGATCTTCCACGGCTAATTCACGAAATAGAAGGACTGATGCGCCGTGGGTAGTTCTTCTATCAATCCATTTTTTAACCCATTTTTGTTTAGGCTTATATTCTGTACCGAATACTTCAATAAGACAATCAATTATTTCCTCCACAAGAAATGATATAATTCAAAATACCACTTCTTTAATGGCATCACGCCGGCGACGATGTATATCCACATTCATAAACTATTTTTTGCAAAAAGATAATTTCACTACAAAATCACAGTGAAGATGTCAAATGTGTTTTGACACTTACTATCCAGAAAATAAGATATGTATGTCAATTGCGTATGAACACCTACTATCCTGAAAATAAGATAGTAGAGTAAAGCGCGTAGTACTTGCGCTAGTTACTAGCTCTTTTACTCTACCAATGTAAACCCGGCATAAGGCATAGAACATGCTCCGTCTGTATTATATGATGTAACTGTATACTGAGCAGTGTTTTTCCTCTTTTCTAACAATCTGCTGTCAACTTATTTTCATGTTACTTTTATCTTGATCAGTAGATGTTACATCCTTACCTTCTTACATAAATATGACTAATTATATCAAAAATAATAACAGGTTTATTATTTGGGATTCCCATACGCAGTTCTTCGATCAATTATCATACCACCAGATTCTTGCGTGCTCTTTTTTTGTTGGTATCAAAAAAACCCACGATGATAGAATTAATTTTGGCTAATTTTGTTTATGTAATATTGCAAGGTAAACACGAGTATACGTAGATATGTTTAAAAAGCATTTTTTAAAATTAAATTTCATGAAATTATAATTTCGGTTAGCATGGCGACAGATGCATTTTGTTAGAATTAGAAACGTTCAACCTTGCTGCGGATGAACTGTGTGGCCTTCTCTATTGTTTTTATCAATTTTGTCAAAATTTTATTGGCATAAATATAAATAATCTGATATTTGTGATTCATCGTTTCGTAACATAACATGGGAAAATATCCTTGAATAAGAACTTTGAACGCGATTATAAATGTTGTATGAATGAAATAGTATAATATATGAAGCTATTAACAGTTTATTATAGTGTTAAATACTTCAATGTTATTCACCTGTGATATCATTAACAGGTGATAATATAATTGTTTATAAATATATTTAAATTTTATTGAAAAACTATATAGTTTAATAAAATTAGAGGTTATACCTGTTTTTCGGCCTCATATTTGGTTTAATTGGATTCAGTAGCGGCGCTAGCTCCTAAAATCTGGGGGGGGGGGGCATGAAATATTTGAATAAAATCTGGCGGGGGTCAAAAATTATTTGAGGAGGACACCATAAATACAAAGTGATAAGCTAAAAAATTGATGTGAAGTGTGAATATTCACACATTTCAGGGTTTCGCAGGTATATAATAAGTGAAGGCGGTATGCTGAGTGTGTAGGACAAATTTTACTTTGTAGTAATCACGGCAAAATGAACGATATTTTTAAAATAATTTATCGTCTGTTAATCATATAATAAGATTAGTTATTAAATTTACGCTCTTAAAAATTAAATGCATCATTTGTCAAAATATAACTAGAATTTTGACAAAATAATTTCAACATAATAAAAATGCAAAAAAAAAACAGAAAAAATAAAATTCACTCCGTACTCGAACTCGAAACCCTTCGTTTCACACCAGTGCTCTAACCCATTTCGCTATCGCACGCCTTGCATGTGACTGTCTTACATTGGTATAACTTTTGTACTTTGTGAACCAAAAATCACAAAAAATGCGTTATTTTCCGAAAACATAATCTGATTAAAAATTCCTGTTGTACTATTTCGGTTCAGACCAATATACATTACTTAGAATTTTTTTAGATTTTTAGTTTAAACCATCTGGGCTACAGGGTGTGGGACAAAATTTTTTTTGCACAGTTTTGGCAAAAATCGCATCAAAATAATTTATTTTGCAAAAATAAAATTTTGATCGTTAATCCACGTACTAAGGGCTTTCATTTGATACCTACTCAGGATTTAAAAAAAAATATTGTATTTTTTCGATGAGCACATATTTGTTTATATTTTTAGGGAGATATGTTTTTTAGATGTTTTAGTATTTTTCCTATGTGCGGGTCAAAAAGTTGTACAAGCATGCCAAATTTCAACTCTCTAGGTTTAGCCGTTTGGCTACAATTTTCGGCCGAACAGACAGACAGACAGACAGACGACAAAATGACGGTATAAGAGTTTTTTGGTCATACCTACAAAACCCTAAAAAGGTCCTCACTTCTAAAATAAAAGTACTGAGCTAAAAAAAAAAAACAGCAAAAACGTATTAAGTTAAAAAAGTTTGGATATTGTCTATATCAATAAAATTGGAGGCTATATCTGGTTTTTTTCGGTCCCATATTTGGTTTTTACACGTTTCAGAGGATTATAACACAATATCCGCAATAAAATTAATTTTTGTCTGTCTGTCTGTTTGTCCGAGATTCGGAAAAAAACGGCTGGACATGTTTTCAAGTAATTTGGTATGAATGTAAAACCAGGATTCAAACATAAGCTATAAGGTTTCTTAAATTTGCTATTCTAGGGGGGTGTTTCGGGGTTAGAACTGTTTATTAAGAAACTTAAAATATCTCCCTTATTATTGACTTAACAGAAAAATCATATAGGACATAAATAGTTTATAATATAAATAAATCTATTATTTTTATAAATTTATTCTTTTAGTTAGTAGGGGAGTTACGATTATTTTATTTATTTTACATCGGCCTATTTCTGCAACGAGGTTAATCGCCGATGTGAGGTGGCGAGCTCGTACACCTGGATAAGGGGTGAATGATTGTGAAAATGGGAGTAATATTAACATATTATTCTCGCCCGAATTATATCACCACCGGGGAATTGAACTAGCAACCTCATAATTCAGACTCTTAACCAGTCAAAACTGCACGATTTAACGAGCTCGGCCACTCCGTTGGCTACTTATCATTTACGGTACAGCTAAAATGTACATTACAAAAACGGGTACTCCAGCCCGTTAATAATATTAGGTGTACCGGAAAGTTTTTTCGTTTATTTGGTATTATTAAAATAGAAACAATTCGTAACAAAAAAATTTACTTTATTGAATATCTAATAATAAGATCTCTGATATGAAAAATATAATAGGTGTTCCTCAAGGATCAATCCTTGGCCCACTTCTTTTCCTCATATACATAAATGACTTTCCTAACTTTCTCAATTCCAAATGTATTCTTTATGCAGACGACTCAAATTTAATTGCGAGATCCTCTTCAATTCACGATGTATTAAGCACATGTGATGCTGAATTTGAACTGGCCAGTAGCTGGATGATTGCTAATAAGTTAACTCTAAATGTGGACAAAACTGAACGACTTCTTTTTACATTAAGAAAAAATACTTTCAATAATCCAGCTTCTGCGAAGTTCCTGGGTGTATATGTTGATCCTAAATTAACTTGGGAACAACATGTAGATTAACTCAGTATTAAAATAAGCAAAACTATATATCTCTTGCGGAACCTTGTGGGCTCCGTTAATCTAGATATATTAAAAACAGTATACTTTTCACTCTTCCAGTCGCACATCTCATATGCTCTTCTAGCTTGGGTTCACTCTTCAGCTGCTGGAAGAATCTTTTCCCTTCAACGTAGAGCTGTAAGAGTTATTGATGGTAAATCTTACAGAGAGGATTGTAGACGCTCTTTTATAACTCTAAAGATCATGACCCTCCCCAGCCTATTCATTTACCTATGCATCCTCTATACCTACAATAATAAAATTAAATTCGCTTCCCATTCTGTATATCGTAATCACGACACCAGACACAAAAATAATCTAATACCCAAATTTTGCCGTATCAATAAAACAAAAAATAGCCTAAATTACTATTCTGCTGTATGTTTTAATAAACTACCAGAGAATCTCAAAAGTCTACCTGTACGGAGTTTCAAGAGCTCTGTAAGAGATATTTGAATTTCAAATCCTGTCTATACAATAGATGAGTTTTTTGATCTCCATATTGAATGAAACTATTATATATGTACCTCCGATTCAATTCAATTTCATATGTGATAAGCTTTCTAGTTAATTAGTAGCTGTGATTTATATTTATATTAAATAGTATATTTTTATTTTACTTAAAATGTTTAAATGTTTATGACTGACTAGAAACAAATTTGTATTGTAATATGGTCAATAAATTTATATTATTATTATTATTATTATAAATATCTGGTGAGTAGGGTGGGTGTGTTAGAAGCTCCCAACAAGCTCGGACATTTTTTCACGTGTCTTTTTTTGATGAATGAGGTCAGGCATTGTCGCCTTGAAGAATAACTCCTCTTCTATTCACAATTTTTGGCCGGTTTCTGGTTAAGTTCTGATTCAGTCGATCCAATTGTTCACAGTAGAGATCAGAATTAACACTTTGCTCCGGTTTTAACATCTCATAATAAATTATTCCTTTATAGGGCCTTCTAGATCGAAGTTCATCATCCAAGCAAAAATTTCCTGATTTAATTTTTTTGTGCGTACACTTAGTTTATCACTATAAACAGTGCAGATATTTTATGTAGCAACTGTAGCAGATTTTTGTATGGTACTCATACAACATTAAACAGCATAAAAAATGTTTTGATGAAAATTCGTCCGCCATTTTAAAATGCAAGGGTTTAAAATGAAACGAATACAATAATTAGGTACTAAAGATTACAGAGTCTAATCAAAACGCAAAAGGGGGGGTTTAATTCAGCGAATAAGTCGTGACTAGTTCGCATACTGCACTAATAATAAAAACGAAAAAACTTTCCGGTACACCTAATATTTAATTACGTCCAATTGCTGGCTTTTAACCGGAAGTACAAGTAATGTATTACAGTAATCAAAATACTGGTTACTCTGGTTATTGTTCGGCAATTCAAATAAAAAATTAAATATAGTAAGAAATCAAGGTGATTCTTTTAAATATCAAGGACTATAATTATTTTTTATGTTTTTCGATTACCACGCAATTATCAACCACAATTTTTTGTAACTGACCAAAACAATGTTTTATAAATTTCAATTTATTCTTTGAACAATTAAAACAAAATTAAGTGGAACACATTTATCCTTTGGTATATAAAAAAGATGACATTAGTAATGTTTTATAAGTAATTTATGACAATATTTAAGTGATTTCTATGAATGTTTTTATTTGTACATTCATTTCCGTCAAAATAAGTCTCAAAACAATCATTATGCTTATTGAAGGACGAAAATAAAATGAATAGTATTCCAAAGTGACAAACAACTTTATACTAAGAATGCTCCTTTTCGACATACTCGTGGCCCCCATATTGTACACTTGGTCCGAGCGTACAACCAAATACCTGTCGCCGAAGAAGACATTCCAAAAACGGCAATCACCACGTTTGGGCTCTTCGAATTCCCATATATGACGTTTGGTTTGTGCAACGCGGGACAAACTTTTCAACGCTTCATAGACGAAGTCCTTAGAGGTATCGACTTTGTGTATGCCTACATTGACGACCTGTTGGTTGCATCCGAGGACAAACAACAGCATGCTGAACATCTCCGTATACTATTCGAAAGACTGAAGAGTTATAGAATTGTGACAAATCCTTCGAAGTGCATTTTCGGACAATCCGAAGTGCAGTTCTTGGGATACCATATATCAAGAGACGGATCACGCCCACAACAGCACAAAGTCGACGCCATTTTGAATTTCACCAGGCCAAAGACAGCGAAGCAACTAAGGCAGTTCCTCGGTATGGTAAATTTTTATAGAAGATTTATTCCGAGAGCCGCCAAGATACAGGCACCGTTAAATGTATTGCTGCACGGCAAAATAAAGGGCAAAGACATAGTTACTTGGACAGAAGAAACCACAACAGCTTTCGAGACCATGTGGCGGCTGTTGGTCCAATAATTTTTACAATTTCAAGTCGAATTACTCTTGTTGTAAACAATTTTCTGTATTAATTTTTATCATTATTTGTTTGGACACAGACACAGCCACCTCATACCTTGCCTACGCCATAGACAGCATGCTATGGCTTCAGTTTTTTTTCAGTTGTTTTTCTGTTGTCAATTATTTGAGATGTTTTAATAAAAAATATTTTTTGACAGTTTTAAAAATTTCTAACACTGGTATATTTCATTTAGAATCTTGCAGACAATATAATCCTACAGTACTATGGAGCTGATATATGGGGATGGAAAGAGCAAGAAGAGATAGAGTAAATCCACAACAAATATCTACGATGGACACTTTCAATCGACAAAAGAACACCGCTCTACATAATACACGAGGAAACGAAGAGGCATAAACTATGCATTGAAACGGGCAGAAGAAAAATGTAAAAGTTGTTTGCTATCAATGACTGTCAAACATAGGCTTACCAAATGTCTCTCGTGACAGAGTAGGATATATCTACTAAAAATAGTAGTTTAGTAGGACACAGTAGGACACAGTAGTTTTTTTTTTTTAATGTTTATTATGTTACGAAATATTTAGATACCTGACAATTAGGGTCAAATCCCATAACAAGGCCTTTTTTTCATAATAAGTCCTTTTTTTCATAATCAGGCCTTTTTTAAAATTTGTTTAATAATATTATAAAAACATTTTATTATAGATTATATATTATTAAACAAATTTTCAAAAAAGCTTCATTATAAAAAAAAATGCCTTATTATGAGATCCAACCCTATTAATTATCGTTTAATTTTTGAAATAAAATTATAAAATAAATTATGGGTCATTTTTATAAATTTCTTAATAACAATCAATAAATAATAAGTAATACTACTAATATGAAAATTTAATTATATATTTATTGGTTCACATCTATCTTTATATTTAATAAAATCACATTTTAGAAATATAAATATAAAATAAATCATAGGACATTTTTTAAAATTTTCTTTATATATAATTAATAAGAAACAACCAATAAATAATTAACAATCAAATTTAAATATATATATATATGGTAATAAAAAATATAATTAAATATGTTTATTGGTTGACGTTCACATTTTCTTTTTTTTTTTTTATAAAATCATATTTTTTAAATGTAACTGCTTTTTTAATAAAGCTTTATGCTTAATGACATCATAGAAAAATTCTAAACATGTTTTATTTTTATAATTAAATTTCACGAAAAATTTTTAACTGTATCAATTGACCATCAATATCGCTCGTCTGACCATTGTGCTTCCATTAAACTAAAAATTCTTTCTACAACAGCATTATGCGCTGAAATAGCAAACATAAACTGGAATATTATTAAAAATACGGAAAATTGTTCCTCGTGTTTTACACTTAGAAAAAAATGTAACCACTTATCATTAACTGTTTTGGCATTTAAATTTAAGGCGTCTTCAAAAGTAAAAATACTATAAAGTAGGACATTTCCGATATTTTTTAACAGTAGGTAGGACGTAGGACAAGGATGTAAATTTTAGGACATGTCCTACTAAGTAGACGGTTGGTAACCCTAGTCAAACACAAACTAAATGACACGGTTGAAAATTTTACAGTCATTAAAAGGTTACGATTTACCAAAAACAACATTGATTTGATACTGGTGGCGTCATCTCTTGCTTAAGCCGATTACTTTTCAACCGATCCTCGTAGATGTAGAACCAATTTTAGACTGAAAGGATGAGAAATATTGCGCGAGAACCGAATCAAAGTGCACGCCTTTTGGCTGATTGTATTTGTACGTTTCAAACATAAATACATAAACAGAAAGCACGTGTAACAGAACGTAAGAACTAATAGACGTAAGTAAAAGGTATTACTAAATTAAAATTACGTCAAGAATTTATCATTTTACTTGACAAATGACAAACTATCAACCATTATCTAGATTGATAATTTACTACTGACTTTAGATAAATTTTGTAAGTATTTTATTCTACAATTATGATATAATTTATCTCTTAAATATTGTTATTAGTACGTCAGGTATTTATTATTAAAAGTTAAATTTTAATTGTACTTGTAAAATATACTCATTATTATGTCATAAATGTCCAAGATACCCGCTAGTTGGCAACTAGGAGAAAAATTGTATTTCTTTGCATTTTTGTTTTTAGGAATTTAATTTCATGAAATTTAAAGCTTTTGATTGATTTTAATTATTTAAGATAATTCAGGGACCCTGAGAGTGATAAAAACAGGCCTATGTTACCATAAACGATACCACAAACATGCTGGTGTATTTTTATTTAAATCAGTGCAACCGTTCTTTAGTTTTGAGGGGACATACGAGGTGTGAAAATTAAGTAACCGGACTGATTTAATTTTTGTGTTTTTTTATTCGAATAGAATTACAATTCAATATTGTTTCCTTCAAAAAAACTTCCTTGGGAAGCCACACAGCGCTGGAGACGGTTCTTCCAATCCTCATAGCACTGCTGGAACTCGGATACTGGAAGAGATTTCAGCTGGTCGGTTACGAACGTTTTCTTATGTCCCAAAATGTCGTCCCTTGGGGTGATTTTTCAATCTTGGGAAGAGGAAAAAGTCACAAGGACTCAAGTCAGGCGAATAAGGAGGCTCAGGAGCCACAGGAATGTTTTTAATGGATAAAAATTCGTTTATTGAAATTACTGTGTGATAAGGCGCATTGTCATTCATTGGTCAAAATCTGATGAACGGTAGTGTGAGTCAAATTCAACTGACTGTCAATCGACGATCTGATTTTCATCGGTTCTTGAAGATGAAGGCCGTCCGCTGCGTGATTCATCTTCAATCAACTCTAATCCTTCTGAAAATGCCTCAAACCACAAAAAAAAAACTCCGTATTGAATGTTTTCGATTGTCCCAAAATGACGTCCTTTGAGGTGATTTTTTAATCTTGGGAAGAGAAAAAAGTCACAAGGACTCAAGTCAGGCGAATAAGGAGGCTGAAGAGCCACAGGAATGTTTTAACTGACCAAAAACTCGGTCCTGTGAAAGGTTTTTTGGAACCATTTTTGCGCAGATTTTTCTCATCCCCAATTCATTTTTCAAAATCTGATGAAAGGTGTTAGTCAAATTCAACTCTTCCCCGATCATTCTGACTGTCAACCGACGATCTGAATGCACAAGATCCCGGATTCTGTCGACATTTTAATCGGTTCTTGAAGATGAAGGCCTTCCGTTGTGTGATTCATCTTCAATCAACTCTGTTCCTTCTTAAAATGCCTTAAACCACCAAAAAACCTGGGTCCTTGACAAAACGCTGTCTTGTAGGCCTGCTGAAGTTTTTCAAAAGTTTCCGTTGCAATGTGCTCATATCTGAAGCAAAACCTGATAGCACACCGTTGCTCTAAATGAATGTCACTCATTTTTAGAACGCACTAGAAAAAAACTGTTTCACAAAAAAAAATCGCTACGGACAACAAAATCAAACTCGTACTGAAGGCGTATCAAATGTTCACCTGCCAACCCTCCAAGTCCCGCGTCCCAAATTTTGCCAGATCAAACGCTATGTTGCCAGTCTTGGCAACGGTTACTTGGAGATGAGAAAAATCTGCGCAAAAATGGTTGCAAAAAACCTTTCTCAGGACATTCAATCAACGAGTAAAAACATTCCTGGCCAGTAAAAACATTCCTGTGGCTATTCAGCCTCCTTATTCGCTTGACTTGAGTCCTTGTGACTTTTTTCCTCTTCCCAAGATTGAAAAATCACCTCAAGGGACGTCATTTTGGAACAATCGAAAACATTCAAACTTCCGTAACCGACCAGCTGAAAGTTATTCCAGTATCCGAGTTCCAGCACTGCTATGAGGATTGGAAGAACCGTCTCCAGCGCTGTGTGGCTTCCCACGGAAGTTATTTTGAGGGAAACAATATTGAATTGTAATTCTATTCGAATAAAAAAAAAATAATAATAATAAAAAATCAGCCCGGTTATTTAATTTACAGACCTCATATGTATAAATTGCGTTTTAGAGTTAATAATAGAGAATAATTCTAATAATAAATAAACATATAAAATAATTACCTGCTAGGTTACGAACCAATGTTGATTATTTAAATGAAGTAACTGATATCTGTCGATTTTATGTCTTTCGAACATTAAAGGTACACTAAAATGTCATTATTTTATAAACTATTGTCAATCAAACTAATGCATTTTGCAACTTTAAACAAATGTTTTATAAATTGTAGAGGACTAATAAAAATAATTACCAATTCTTGTTGCAGAGTTCCGGTAAATTAAATTTGTATAAGGTCAAACGACATGTCAGTCATGTGATGTAAAGAATTAATTGCCAAATAGGTAGTGTAGGTTTTCGTTTATTAATAATTCTAAATGTTCTAATAATACCAGTGGCGTGGTGTTTATGGAAGCAAGGGATGCATTTTTTTGTAATAAATCTTTTGTAAAAGATAATTTGTTAATATATTTTTATTATAGTAAAATAAAGTCCATTTTGTTAAATAATGTTTACATCACTTTCCAGTTGGCTGTAAGATTCAATTTATCCGCGCCAACCCCCACCAGTAACCATTAATTCCAGCAATCCTGCTAGATCATCAGATTGTTTAGAAATGCTCGGAGTGCTCTGGCGGATCAATCGGATGGACTAAAAATATACTAATATGACTGACTTTAAGAACGGATCAGGATCACTTGGATTGCTCGGGTTGATCTGACTGACTAAACGTAAACGCCTATTACGTACTACTTGAAACTACTACTTGAGTTTGGAAAAATACGCAACAGGGCAGGACAAAGAGCTCTGGCCAATAGACAAGTAGACATAATGATTGTCCAGTGCAATTCTCGCATAAAGCAAGGATAAACGTTTCTACAGTTTTGATGTCTGACTGTGATGGACGGTGATTAAGTTTGTAGATCTAACTAATATACGAGGTCTGTTCAAAAAGTATCGCGAATTTTGAATTTCCGCGGGTTACGTATATTCGATTTTCGATTTTTTTGTGGCGTTATGTTGGTACTCATGTGTCTCACTTATGCCAACAAGTTCGGCTATTTTGAATGTTCAGTTAATTTTTGACAGTTGCTTTGCTTGCACGTGTTTTGGCTCGTCTTCGATTTTTGCCTATACCAAAAAATGGATCAAAGAATCTGTATCAAATTTTGTGTGAAAAACAAAATTAAGTGCGCGGACGCATTCTGAATATTGACTGTGGCATATGGTGAAGCTACCTTGGACCGAAGCAACGTTTATCGGTGGTACAAAATGTTCTCAGAGGGCCGAGAAGATGTGAACGACGAAGAGCGTGCCGGACGCCCAAGCACGTCAACAACAGACGAAAAGATTGATGAAGTGAAGAAAATAGTATTGGCCAATCGTCGAATCACCGTTAGAGAAGTTGCTAGGACCTAAACATATCGATTGTTTCGTGCCATTCGATTTTTACCAATGATTTAGGCATGAGACGGGTCGCCGCGAAATTCACATCGTTGCTTGTACGCGAATTTTTGGTCAAAAACAACACACTAATAATGCCGCAGCCACCGTATTCCTCAGATCTGCCCCCCTGCGACTTTTTCTTGTTCCCGAAACTGAAGAGGTCCATGAAAGGACGACGCTACGCTACGAGTGAGGAGATAAAGACGGCATCGAAGGAGGAGCTGAACCAGATTACAAAAAATTTTTTTTTCAAAAGCTTTGAGGATTGGAAAAAACGTTGGCACAAGTGTATAATATCTGGTGGGGATTCCTTGAGGACAAAATAGATATTCATGAATAAATAAATAATTTTTGAAAAAACACAAAATTCGCGATACTTTTTGAACAGACCTCGTATATACTTAATTTTATTCATATGTAATTTTTTAATAAAAATATTCCTCTGTATCGTTTTAAGCATTGATATTTTTTTCGACTAATTTTTAAAGGACTTAATTTTCTCATTGTTAATGTTTATTGACTTACAATGATTGGCTTATGAACCCTCCATATGAACAATGAATTATAAACGTTCTAAAAAAAATGGAAATAACACATATAAAAAGAAAATACTTCAATTGAAAAATCCCACATCATAGTTTAATTTCAAATAAACATTTCTTATCACGAAAAGCAAATATAGCTTTGTTTAAATTTTACTACATAATTTGTGTTAGGTCAGTTAAAAATATAAATATTTACTGTCAGATATAAAACCATTCAGGACTTCAATGCCAAATTTTTTCTGGAATTTTTATTTACTAATCAAAATTTCCCAACTTGGGTCCGTAAATTACGACTGTAAGTTGTTTACTAATTTTTTATTTAAACATCCGTTTTCGACCCTAATTAGTATAAATATATGTGAATAATCAAAAACAGATGAAACAAAAACTGTTATATTTCGAAAAACACTACACAGACACTTCCCAGAATACACTGTTACCTTTTATGTTTTTACAAACGACCACTAGATGGCAATATTGAAATGTGTCATTAATATATTCGTAAAATTTAACATTTTTTTATTGTGAAATCAGTGGCAGCTTATAAATTGACCGAGTAGTTTGTTGACGAGTTTCCTTCATTTTCTAAATTAATTTAAATAGGACATAACTTTATAAAAAATAAAATGATTTATGTCAGAAGTGATATATTTAAAGATTTATCAGTACAAAATTATCAACAGACAGTTTTGACCCATACCAGTAAACAAAGTAAACAGAAAACAAACTATCTGACACCATTATTTTTGAAACCGATAGAAACGCGATTGAACAATTGGGTTGTTACGTAAGTCCGTTCGTTTTTTTTTTTCACCTTTTATTCAATAAAATATACATTCTAAAAAAAAACTTTTATTATCAAATGTACTGTCCATTATTTTCTATCAAACGCTCAGGCAAAGGGAATTTTGTAGACAGCAGAACAAATGGTAGTCGGATGGTGCGATGTCTGGACCATATGCTCCGACTACCATTTGTTCCGCTCTCTACAAAATTCTCTTAACGGAAAAAATGTCGCATCTTTGAACGATATCAAAATTCACCTCTACAGATTTTTCGAAAGCAAAGACGGAACCTTCTGGGCATTATGAAATTGCCTGAGCGTTTGTCCAAAGTGATAATAAAAGAACAGCGTAAGGAATATTTTTAATTGACATTTAAAGTCAGTAACACCATAAAAGTAACCAAAATAACCAGATCTAGTGTGTTCTTACAAAACTGAATTGCTTATAAGAACAAAGTAGATCTGGTTATTTTGGTTACTTTTATAGTGTGTTACCGACTTTAAATATCAATTAAAAATATTCCTTACGCTGTAAAACCGACTTTAGGTTGATAAGGTTATGATCATTATAATTAAGATATAATTTTACATTATGACATATTTCAAATGGATCGACATTTTAAAAAAGTGACATTTTTTAATACCAACATGAAACACAGCTTCAAACATGCAAACTATTGAAATCAAAATTCCCTCTTAGTTTGTTCTTACAAAAGTGAACTGCTTATACAGTCTGTTCCAAACGGTTAGGCGGAACTAAATGGGAATTTCGTTCTTTTAGGTTGTCACGAGAAGGGACCTTGCTTGGGTTATTTCATTTTTCACGTTGGAATGTCAAAATTTAAAATTCCAACAATGAAACCATGGAAACGAATGACATATGTCAAAATTAAATATTTTTTTACATATTTTAATGACAAAAAAATAAATTAATGGGAAATTTGTATTAAGAATGACACAAAAAATCAAAATATAAAGAAAATGACATTTTAAAAATGATATTAACCTAAACCAAAAAATGTTTATTGTAAGTATGATTTACAAAGCTTAAACAAATCGACCGAAAAGAACGATTTAAACGATGAGTAACTAGATTGCAAAATCTAGTTCCGCCTAACCGTTTGGAACAGACTTTATTTTTGAAATTTTAAAACGTTAGATAATTTAAAACGTTAATCGTAGAAATAAAAAAATAATAAAGCATTGAAAAAATAATAATAAAGAAAAGAATTTATTTTTCTGCTACTAATAATTTTAATTTATATTATTTTTGTGTAAACATATCAATAGGGGATAGGCATGATTTTTTTTTTATTTTTTATTATATTCCTCTTGTTAAATATAAACATAAAAAACAGTTTTTATTTTATTTTTTTGTAATTTGAAGGCTTAAAAAAATCATAAATGTATGTAGCGCGCGAAAACGACGTGTGACGTCATACCCCTTCTAACTGACGTATGACACTACTAGCTTACCGGCGTACATAGTCTGTTCTGAACGTATTTGTTTGTATAACTTTCATAGGTTATGTAAAGTTAGAGTGATTTTAGTTAAAATAAAGTTTAATTCTATAAAAACAATTTATACATGTTTACCGAATTAAATTTTATATTAAAATAGATAACTTATATTGCAGTATTTCAATTATGCCTCTAACGTTTTGTAACTTCATGTAAACAATGTAGTAAAATTTTGACATCTAAATTACATAAATATTTACATTTTACAGAGTTGCAGCGTTTGTTTACAGAAAGTTATAGAATATAAAATAAAAATTACTTTGACACCACGTATTTCCTCAGCACTGTAGCATTCATTATTTTTCATATATCCCATGAGCATAAATGCATCAATGTTGGGTAAATTATCACTCTGAGCCCTAACAAAATCTTTATCTGCCATTTTAATAATAAATGCGTGAAAAATTGCTTAAAAACAAATACAAAACTCTCGAACAATACAATACACACACGTGTAAAGATTATGTTGTAGCTGTATCTGTGATGTGAAACCCCTATCGTTTGACGTCATACTCAGTCGTTTTACTCGGCAACCTTCGCTCCGTGGTCGGCTTATTTCAAATTTACAATATTTTAATTCAAAAATTTGGCTATAATATTAATTAAAATGTAATTTTTGTTTTGTTAGGTGACATAACTAACATTAACATATCAAAATAATGTAGTTTTAAGGAAATACAAATTTTATGCGTATCCCCTATTAACTACTATTATTATCGCGCGTTGTATGTCAATATACACTTAGGTGAGCTTCGGAATATTTCGTTACATTTCGGAATCTCGCTTCAAATTTGTTTTTGACGTCATAGCACGCACCCACTCTGTCCTAGACATCCAGCATTTTGTTGGCTTCTTACACTTATTAAATACCTACAAAATTCGGAAACGTGTGAAAATTTAGGAACATTTCACACTTCATATAATTTTTTTTTTTGTGAATTTGGTTCAAGACCTTGAGCCCCAACCCGGGGACGCAAATTTGTGTTTTTTAAGTGTTTGAAAATAGTATAGCTATATAATTTTGATATTGAAATATTTACATACATGTAGCATGTGTTATCTTGATGACAAATGATTTATTTCTTTAATAAACTTTTTTTTTCCACGATTTTTTTTTAGTTCAGGTGGTCCAAAAGCTTTTAGAAAAAATTGGTTACGCCTAAGTAAAAGAAACAACATTAAAAAAACAAAATCTAATATAATTTATGATAGACATTTAAAATTATTCATCTCGTTACTTAAATGCAAATTATAAAATTTAAATTTATTAATAAAAATCATTCAAAAATTTCTTTCTGTACAAGGATTTTGAAAATTTCTGATATATACAAGATTTTATATTTAGAATTGCATAATTTTATGTGTTAAAAATATATTAATAAATATGCGAGATGCATCCATGAAAGAAAATCATAAATATGTATTATAAAAAATGTTATACAAAACCTTGTGTATCGTAGCATATTAATATAAAAAAATTAAATTTGCTAAGAATTTATTTAAAATTGTTTTCAACATCACGAAACAGTAATCTATATTAATAAATTGGATGCTTTATATGTTAATTTTTTTTTTCATTTTCATATTTGGGTTCTACACGTGCCAAATGATTAAAAGACGGTATCAGCAAAAATTCTGTTTGTCCGAGATTCATACAAAAATAACTGGATATTTAGGTTGGTGAACTGACCTGTCGGCCATAGAGATTTAATATGTAAAATAATAAATATGCTATTTCTTGCTTCCTTAATTGTTTTAGAGAAAAAGTGCAAACGAAAAAAATTATTTATGCCGGGTTTACATTGGTAGAGTAAGAGAGCTAGTAACTAGCGCAAGTACTACGCGCTTTACGCTACTATCTTATTTTCAGGATAGTAGGTGTTCATACACAATTGACAAACATATCTTATTTTCTGGATAGTAAGTGTCAAAACACATTTGACATCTTCACTGTGATTTTGTAGTGAAATTATCTTTTTGCAAAAAATAGTTTATGAATGTGGATTTACATCGTCGCCGGCGTGATGCCAATAAAGAAGTGGTATTTTGAATTACATCATTTCTTGTGGAGGAAATAATTGATTGTCTTATTGAAGTATTCGGTACAGAATATAAGCCTAAACAAAAATGGGTTAAAAAATGGATTGATAGAAGAACTACCTATGGCACATCAGTCCTTCTATTTCGTGAATTAGCCGTGGAAGATCAAAAAGAGTACAGACTGTGTTTAAGAATGACACCAGATGATTTTAATAGGCTATTAAATCTAGTTAGTCCATTAATACAACGAACTGATACACTAATAAGGGATTCGATTCCAGCAAAAATAAAATTGGAATTAACGCTTTATTTCCTAGCCACAGGAAATAGTTATTGTAGTCAACAACAGTGTTTCTCAACAGGTAGTCCGAGAAACTTTTTATATGTGTTTTTTGCAGTTTTATTTTTAATTTATTTTGCACATTTTTTATGTAAATAGTTTATATTTTGTTTATTTTCTGTAAACTTTCTGTGATTTTCTACAAATAAAATAAATGTGTTTAGTAGCACATTAAATATATTTGTTTTCATGCAAAAAATAAACCAACAATTATTATTAGTAGTCCGCGTTAGAAAATTATATATTATTCTGGTCCACGGTGCGTTTTTGGTCGAGAAACACTGGTCTACAACATCTTTTTCGTGTATCAAAGGCAGTTATTTCACAGATGATTTCAAAAATCATCAATTAATAAATCAATGTTACGCAATTTATGTAAATAAATTGTAACTTACCTGATTTTTTTTCTATTTGTTATGACAGGTTACCGGTTGCCGCCAATTTGAAATGAATCAATTTTGCGTAGTGGGGGAAAAGACAGTAGCTAGTAAATACGTCGACGAGCTAGTTGCTATCCTAGCCCAACTGCTAGAAGCTAGTACTCTACTAGTCACAATGTCAACTGTTTACATAGGGATAGTAACTAGTTGCTAGTTACTTGCGCTAGTTACTAGCTCTTTTACTCTACCAATGTAAACTCGGCATTAGAATTTAAAACTATACCTGTTAGGTTAGTGTTTCTTCTCGAGAATTCTTTCTCGAGAATTCTTTCTCGAGAACCAAAACATAGAT
The DNA here is from genome assembly GCA_963971575.1 of Liopterus haemorrhoidalis. Lineage (NCBI taxonomy): Eukaryota > Metazoa > Arthropoda > Insecta > Coleoptera > Dytiscidae > Liopterus > Liopterus haemorrhoidalis. The sequence continues at coordinate 24,404,996 of OZ020624.1, forward strand.
ATAGATGTCATATTCGAACAATGCTTTCCACGTGGCGGGTCTGGGAACGATCCCCCCATCGTCTGCGAACGATGAGGATAAACATTTATTTTCTCGTTAAAAATATGTTTTCTATAGTTAAAATCATCGATTTAGTAAATAAGAACTATCCAGGCTAATAGCCAAAGTTGCTGAAGCAAAAATATGATAATAAACAATCGTTTTTAGGGTTTTGTAAGAATGGCCAAAAAACCCTTATACCATCATTTTGTCGTCTGTCTGTCTGTCTGTTCGGTAAAAATTGTAGCCAAACGGCTAAACCAAGAGAGTTGAAATTTGGCATGCTTATACAATTCTTTGACCCGCACATAGGAAAAATATAAACAAATATGTGCTCATCGAAAAAAAAAACAATATTTTTAAAATACTGAGTAGGGTATCAAATGAAAGCTCTTAGTACGTGGATTAACGATCAAAATTTTATTTTTGCAAAATAAATTATTTTGACGCGTATTTTGCCAAAATTGTGTAAAAAAAATTTTGTCCCACACCCTGTAGCCCAGATGGTTTAAACTAAAGATCTGAAATTCTAAGTAATGTACATTGGTGGAACCGGAATAGTACAACAGGAATTTTTGATCGGATTATGTTTTCGGAAAATAACGCATTTTTTGTGTTTTTAACTAAAATATGTTAAATATTTAATTCGCTATGTAACACAGTAACTAAGTAAGCGCCCGTAACGTAGTGCGTAGTATCATGGCTTAGTAATTTGCAAACTACAGTTCGATTCCTGTTAATTTTTATTTTTCTGTTTTTTTTTTGCATTATTATTTTGTTTAAATTATTTTGTCAAAATTATAGTAATATTTTGGTAAATGTTGCATTTAATTTTTAAATGCGTAAATTTAATAACCAGTGGGAAGTGTTGAAATTATAATTTAATTCTATGTTTGAATGTATGCGAAATCAGAGGGCGGGGCTTGATGATTTAAGCAACCAATGGAAGCCATAGGCGCAATTTTCAAAATCTTAATGAACCTTGCTATATAAAAAAAATACTGCACATATTTAGAAACTTAAATAATGGTATTAGGCATTCGAATTAAAATTCATAAAAAAATATTTTGACATAAAAATTGTTTTGGCATCCCAAATAATCATCATTGACCCATCTTGCCCCCCTTTGCGGGCGCCTATGGGAGCAAGGTCCATTCTCGTGAATACCTAAAAGAACGAAATTCCCATTTAGTTCCGCCTAAACGTTTGCAATAGCCTGTGTGTTACACTGCTAGACTATACATTTACTTTCTTTTACTTTGAAATTTGAACGCCGAAGTCTAATGTTTTAAAAATTCTTGAACTAGACCTCATTTTCACTTTCAGTGAAATAGAAACGCATTACCTACAATCATTACTACTTATTATATGATTATCTAATAAGGAAGTATAAAAATGACACTTAGAGAAAAAAAAAATGACATTGAATATCCTAAAAAATTTTAATTGAAAAATAAAAGACCAGGTAATAAATTTGGGTGATGGTATTACAAAAATGGAATTCCCTTTAGATGATTCTGCATAATTTAGATTTATATTCGAGAAATTTATAAATATTTCTTCCGTTATTATGCAGATTAGATCATGGTTCAACACAAACTAAAATAAATAATACTATTTTGTTTTTGAAAAATACATAATATTTTATATTTGTGTTAAAGGCTTTTATTATGTAAAAATTGTTAATTGCTAATACATATTAGCTTTCCAAATTGTCTTATGGCAAAACTGTAAATACGAGGGCTAGCTTTTAAATTTTTACAAAAACTAAGAAAGAAAAAAATTTTTTGGAACGAACAGTTTTATTGCTTTTCAAAATATCCGCCTTTAAGATTTATACACTTTTGCATGAACGCATGTGTAAACTTTTTCACGATCTTACCCAATTAAAAACAAGATCGAAATAGCTCCAATCTTGCCCACACTTCGTTCTTTAAAAAAATGAAGTATAGTATTTTAGTACTCGATATTTTTGTTTTCATATTTTACTGGTATCGAAATATTTTTTACTATTATCAACGATCCTAGCGGTAAATCGTGGTATTTGATATTAGGAAATGCTGTAATAACGAGTAGATTTGACTTTAACCGGAAACTCTAAGCTTAAAATCAACTACTACAAACAGCAACACCAAATTAAACGTGTCATTCATGAAGTTAAATAATGAGCAGTCAATTTCAAATAGGTAAATTATTATTTTGGTAATTTACTGCAACTCACAACACTACATAATGCGTGCTACCTTTTAAGTATTTACAAAAACTAAGAAAGAAAAAATTATTTTTGGAACAAACTATTATTTTGTTTTATTGCGTTGGTATCTCAAAAACATGATTTTCGAAGTCTTCAACAGATTCTTGAGGTGATGAAAATTGCTGTCCACGCATTTTTTGTTTGACATTGGGGGAAAAAAAAAGTCTTTAGGGGATAAATCAGGTGAATACGGGCAATGAGACAATAATTCGATGTTTTTCTCCTTCAAATAATCAATTGTTTGACGTGCTTTGTGGTAAAGTCACTAGATTATACAAAGTAGCGCAACGGCGGCCATACTGGGGCTAAAAATGTCGCTAACACAAACGATTTTCAGTGATTCCAACAGTAAAAAAATAAGAAACTAGTACTACCAAAATTTTTATTTTAAACATTGTAATCACGATTTTTTTAATCAAAGATGCACTATAACAAAATTGTGGTACAATTTCAATTATTTTTTTTATTTTTATTAAATAAAATGGATATAATATATAAATTTAAATGAAACTTAACCTTAAATATTCAAACCGCTGACAAAGGAGGTTATTAAATTAGAGCGAGAAAGAGAGATGTGACAGCGCAGAGAACGTAAAAATTGCTGCTTTAGTTTGCTTAATAAGGAAAGCAATGTTGCCAATCAAACCCTGGGGTCTGTCGGCTTCTTCAAAGGCTTGCGCTACTTTATATAATCCAGTGACTTTAGTGTGTGGGAGTTTGCATTGTCATGAAGAATGACGCGACGTTTTTGGTTGTTTTTCCTGATTTTGTCGATGACTTTTGGCAAACAAATTGTTGTATACCATTCAGCATTAACTATTCTCCGACTCTCTAAAGGAATGGTTGCGACATGTCCAATACAACCGAAGAAAAGTGCTTCGTGAACGAACAACTTTTGTAGGTTTCGGTTCATCTCAGAAGACGCAAAGAGTGGATTGTTGCTTAGTTTCTAGTTCATATGAATAAATACAAGTTTCGTCACCTGTAACGATGTTGTATACGGATTTTGCAGTGCCTAGGTTGAATTTTTTTAGCATTCTTTTACACCAATCAACACGAGCCTTTTATTAAGCTTCGGTCAAACTATGCGGAATCCATCGGGAACAGATCTTTTTCACAGTTAAATGTTCATGTAAAATTGAATGTATTGCAGTCTGCGATATGCCAAAGGATTCCTCTATCTCACGATAAGTCACATGCCGATCTCATCATTTTGCGCACAGCATCGATATTTTTTTTTGAATCACAACCGATTTAACTTAACCGGAAACGCACGAGAGGTATTTTTGATCAGGTTTTTTTTTTTGGAAATATTGCAGTTTTTGTGTTTTTGACAAAATTAATATGACTAAGTAGTGTAAAGTCAAAGTGAATTTTTTAAAATAAAAAATATAATAAAAAATTTATAATAAAAAATCTAAGTAAGGACAAAGAAAAAGTGTACCAACTTTTTCTTTGTCCTTACTTAGATGCTGTTTCCTTTTTTTTGCTCTGGGCTCCATATCACGCCGGTACGTCCCTGTATTTAATGCATACACTAGTTATGCAATTACAACGATTGTTTTTGTGAAATTTGAATTTTTTTTCTAAAGCAAAATCTTATTATAGCAGTTGCCATTAAACTAACAGATAAAAACAATTAATAATTACTTGATAGCAAATAATCGGAGAGAATTTTGTAACCTATTTGCTGACGTATTTCGTGCGGTTTTGTCAAATATATATTTTTTTTCTACAAGTGATTAAGATAATTGAGATATTTAAGTGCATTGGTACCACTCCCCATGGTCCCCAAATGTCTACTTATTAAAAACTTCATTCAACAGAAAATAATCGTTTTTAGGGTTTTGTAAGTATGACCAAAAAACCCTTATACCGTCATTTTGTCGTCTGTCTGTCTGTCTGTCTATCTGTCTATCAGTTCGGTAAAAATTGTAGCCAAACGGATAAACCTAGAGAGTGGAAATTTGGCATGCTTATACAACTCTTTGACCCGCACATAGGAAAAATACTAAAACATCTAAAAAACATATCTCCCTAAAAATATAAACAAATATATGCTCATAGAAAAAAAATATATTTTTTAAAATTTCTGTATAGGGTATCAAATGAAAGCCCTTGGTACGTGGATTAACGAACAAAATTTTATTTTTGCAAAATAAATTATTTTGATGCGATTTTTGCCAAAATTGTGCAAAAAAAATTTTGTCCCACACCCTGTAGCCCAGATGGTTTAAACTAAAAATCTTAAAAAATTCTAAGTAACGTATATTGGTTTGAACCGAAATATTACAACAGGAATTTTTGATTAGAGTATGTTTGCGGAAAAAAAAGCAGTTTTTGTGTTTTTAACTAAAATATGTAAAATATTTAATCCGTTATTTAACACAGTAAACGAGTGAACGTCCGTAGTCCAGTGGTAACGCTTCGTAAGTTGCAAACTACTGTTCGATTCCCGTCAATTTTATTTTTTCTGTTTTTTTTTTGCATTTTTATTTAGTTTAAATTATTTTGTCAAAATTATAATTATATTTTGACAAATGTTGCATTTAATTTTTAAAAGCGTAAATTTAATAACCAGTGGGAAGTGTTGAAATTATAATTTAATTCTATGTTTGAATGTATACCAAATCAGAGGGGTGGAGCTTATGACTTAAACAACCAATGGAAGCCATAGGCGCAATTTTCAAAATATTAATGAACCTTGCTATATAAAAAAAATACTGCAAATATTTAGAAACCCAAATAATGGTATTAGGCATTCGAATTAAAATTAACAAAAAAAATATTTTAATATAAATTTTGTTTTCGCATCCCAAATAATCATCATTCACTTACTAAATACCTGCGAAACCCTGAAATTCACACTTCACATCAATCTTTTCTTTCTAAACTACTTATACACACACCAGGAACAGACATCAAAATTTAATTATTTTCCCTGTAGTGTACATATTGTTGATATCTGTCAGGTAATCTTCTAGTACAGTAAATGTATAAGTAAATATTAATTTATTGTAATACTTGATTATTTTAAGACAAATAAACAATTTTTACGTTTTTTTTTTCTCAAATATAGCATATATTTTTTAGCGGCTCTTCCATGTTATTGTTTTTTTTTTTTCAATACAGATTTGGCTCTTAGTCACCGAAAGGTTACCGACCCCTGTTCTAGTACGATGTTTTTTGGAATAATGTTCAATTGTATTGAGGTCAGGGGAGCACATTGGCCAACCCATTGTTGTTATACCCACTTGATTTAAAAGGTCTGTTACACAGTGGGCGACGTGTGGGCGCGCATTATCCTGCATTAGGCTGAAATTTTATCCGATATATGGGGCAAAAGGTACAACATGGTCTTGAAGAATATCTCTGATGCACCTATCTGCAGTTAATGCTCCGCCATCAATCACCACTAACTCTGTGCGAGCCCCCAAACATATTCCACCCCACACTATAATTGAACCTCCACCAAAAGATACAGTAGTAGCAAAATTAAATGAGGCATTTTGTTCTCTTGGTGTCGATACAATCTTCGTTCATTGTTTAGTAGGGCAATAAATAATTATTTTACTGAACATAAAAGAAATATTCCTCCATTTTAAACAAATTTTCTTATATACGATGTAAAGTAAATAATAAATGAAATATTTCAAGTTTTCCGTAACTCCCCAAATATTCATAATTGAAAAATGCATAGAATAATTTTTAAAATGTTATTTATTTTACACCGGCCTATTTCTGCAACGAGGCTGATCGCCGATGCCAGAGGGCGAGCTCCTACACCTGGATGAGGGGTGAATGATTGTGAAAATGGAAGTAATGTTAACATATTATTCTCGTCCGAATAATATCGACGGAGAATTGGACCAGCATCCTCATAATTCTGTTTTCACCAGTGCACAACTGCACGATTTAACGAACTCAGCCACTCTGTTGGCTGCATAGAATAAAAAATATTTGTTTTCTTAATATAATGTTTGTTATACAGTAATACCCCGTTACTCGACTGCCTCTTAGCTCGACGTTTTCGCCACTCGACGTAAATGTTGAGAGTGAGAGTCGACGGAAGCATCGCTATCCGACGCGTGATCGGGTACCGATCACGTGATACATATTTTGGTAAACAAAGCAAAATGAACGCATGGCCAGCAGTTCGTGCCTAGATATCTTGACGACAACAACTCAGATTTACTGCAGCTATGAACTTTTTGTTTTTTGCTAAAATAAGTGATTTATATTTATAATTATGGGTCCAAAAGATAGAAATGCAAGCATAGCTAAAAGCAAAACATATACATATATGTATTTCCTTACGTGTATATGTATATATGTACATATGATTCCCTTTATTTCTTAAGGAGAAATTCGACTCGCCACTCGACGTAATCGCTATTCGACGCTTTTTCAGAACGATTTAACGTCGAGCTAAAAATAAGGGAGATATTTCAAAAGTTTAGTTTTAGAGTGTAAAAGACAAGTTTATAGGTAACATTCTCTTTGGCCACCTAAATAATCTTATTAAAAACTATGTTCAACAGAAAAGAAATGTTTCTTCATTCAAAAAATGTTTTCTTATTTATTTTTTTTTGCTCTAGCTTAGCTTGATTTAGTCTGCTGGTGTAATGTAAATAAGTAAAATGACAGAAAGACAGACAGAGAGACAGACAGACAGACATATAGACACTAGTTGATTGCGGATATTGTTTAATAATCACCTGGAACGTGTAAATCCCAAATACAAAGACAACAAAAAAATGATCTGGCCTTCAATTTTATTAATATAGATTAGGTTTTTGCGTGACCTTAGCAGGAGATTTATTTGAGCATTTAATTTAATAAAAAAAAAACATTTGTTAAGTCAAATAAGAATATTTTGATAATATTTATTTTTTATTAATAAAAAAAATATTATTATTGTAAGTTTCTTCGTTTTAAGCTGGACTAACTGGGAGCTTTTTTATTTTTTTTTAGATTCTCACGCAAAGGGGGCTTGTCTAAGTTATTTCATGTTTCATGTTGACATGTTAAAATTTTTAAATTCTAACTGACACAAAAAATCGAAATTTGTGTGAATCTCGGAAAAATGGACAGGCAGACAGACAGAAATTTATTATTTTGCGGATATCGTCTCATAATCATCTGAAACGTGTAGAATATGGGGCCAAAATAATAATAATACTAAAAAAAATAGATATAGCCTCTATTTTACCATATTATTATAGACAGGGCCGGGGGAACGCGGTATGCAGGGTAAAAGCCTTATCACACTAGAGTTATTATTCAAGTCTAAACTTGGAAAATTAAAGTCTTTGCATTCGAATCGAAGTCTTGTGCGTGTGATAGTATGAAGAAAAAACCTAGGTTTTGAAGACCAGGCAAATGAAACAGGATACAATTTCTCGGTCTTTTCCAGGTCTTACAGCTGACGCGTCTTTGTCTTTTGTTTATAATAATATAATAATAATAATAATAATAATATTTATTAAATAGCACAATTGGCTACATATTTTACTACATAGTAAAAAATATACGAAAATATTCTAATAGTAAACAATACATACCTATTCTAAAAATACCATATAGAAAAAAGAAACAATAATAAAAAAAATATCATTTAAAATCTACATAATACTTATAAAATACTGTTTTAATTCTATCTTAAATGTATTAATATTATCCCTATCCCTAATTTTACTTGGTAACTTATTATAGCTTACTAAACCATTATCAAAAATACTGTTTTTGGTCGCAGTCTTATTTTTCCCTTAGATAAAAAAGTTATCCTTATATCTAGTGCAGTGCGAATGAATATCACTCCCTTTTATTAAATTTCTACTTAGGTATTCTAGTAATATGCCTCTCTTAACTTTGTGCAAAAACACCATTGCGTTATATTCCAGAAACCTATGTTGTAGCCTGTTTTTTGGACTTGAAACGTGCGTTTGAGACAATAGACAGAGTGTTATTGCTAAATAAGCTAAGGAAATATGGGGTAGGTGGCAAAGTGTTAAAATGGTTAGAAAGCTATTTAGCAGACAGGTATGAAAAGGTGAAATAGATGAACTGTCAACTGCCATAATTTCACGATGTGCGCATGGGTAAACAAACAATTTCCAAGTCTTAACTAATATTCAAATACCGTGTGATATGTCAAGACCTGAAGACTTGGATCCTGAAAAAAAACCTACAAAAATAAGACTTGGATAGCGTTCTAGTGTGATGAGGCCTTAAGCAAAGCATTAGGGCGCTTGATGCCAGAGGGCGTGCCAAGGTTAGGTTAGGTTAGGATCTTTATCTTTTTTTAAGGTCTTCACTTGGAATTTAGAAATGAAGACTTTTTTTAGATTTTCACTTAAAATTTTGACCTCTCTGGGGGCGCTTCATTAAATCTTGCATACGGGCGCCAAAGACCCTCGCTCCGGCTCTGATTATAGATATATCAACAAGAATGTAAAAAAAATGGAAATCTACGTAAATTAGTTTAAAAATATTTACAGTTTGCTAAGTCCAATCGGAAGTAAACAAGTAGGATAAATAATAGATATTTACGTTGCTAGATGCGTAAGTGAATTTTTTTGGCCAAAGTGTTTTAAAAGCCGAAATAGGGCCGAGGCCTGAAAAACATTTTACGATTTTAGTAAAGGCCTAACTCAACAACAATGTATAGATTCGCTTCGTTCAACTTTTGGTAATGAAGCACCATCAGAAAAGACTGTTTACTATTAGTTTGTAGAAATTCGTCATGGTCATGTTCGTGTTCATAGAGAGAGGATGAACAGGTCAACATCTATTGGATACTAGTTGTGATATGAATCATTATGCTGCATGCATTGATACCTACTCTCAGAGCTGCACACGTTTGCAGTTAAAAGCTTGCGAGGTGGACGTTTGAGTACAGATATTTTTATATTTTTTATATTAAATTATTTTTACCGACCGCCAACATATATAAGGAAGGTATTGTGATCATACCGATTTTGACATTTCGAGATTTCGATGGATCTCCACGAATTGATGTCCCTACATAACGTTTTGACTATTTTTAGCATGATGTCTGTCGGTCTGTCTGTCCGTCCGTCTGTGTGTCTGTCCGTCTGTCTGTCCGTCTGTCTGTCCGTCTGTCTGTCCGTCTGTCTGTCCGTCTGTCCGTCTGTCCGTCTGTCTGTGTACACGTGCAGAGCAAATTCGGCTAAAAGGATTTTTATGAAACTTCATATTTAAGCTTTTGCCATCAATGGCACGAATTGATCAACTTTTGGTAAAAATCGGTTGACTAAAAATGGGAGTTTACTCGTGTCAACTTTAAGATTTTTGTGAATATTTCACAACAGAAAAATATTTAGAAAAAAATTATTGAACAAAAGTTGCTATAAAAGCAATAACTAATAACTTTTATTTGACGTTTTTTGATAAAACGAAAAATTTCGAATAATTTCTGTAAAATTTTGTAGTCTCAAATTTTCCATACTTATATGTAACGTTTCCATGGTCATGATAAATAATATCTCTGTTAGAAAATATTAGGCCAAGTTATTTCTACTCTGCTGCTAGAATGTATTTTATATAAGTACTTTACGATGGCGGTCGGTTCTGTGGTGGCCACAGCTGATTTTTTTTGTAAAAGTCTAATATAAAGTAAATAATATCTCTGTTAGAAAATATTAGGCCTATGGTCTATTTCAAAGTAGAAAAAAATAGATAGCGCTGCGAACCGAGTACGATTTACACTGATCAAATACAGTATAGCGGGAAATTTAAAATAAGTTACAACTAGGGCATGGTCGTAGCAACTGGGTTAGCAAACGACGAAAATATTAGGTTAAGTTATTTCTACTCTGCTGCTAGAATGTATTTTATATAAGTACTTTATGATGGCGGTCGGTCCTGTGGTGGCCATAGCTGAGTTTTTTATGGTGTTATGAGCATGCAAAAAATATTGTAATTCAAATTCTTTTAAAATTAAATTAATTTTACTTGTACAGATAAGAGTAACAGTTAAAACACGTATTTTAATTGTCTTTACTTATACGTATTTTTTGTTCGTTTTTTATTGGAATTTTATTTTTAGTTTCGTTTTTTTTTTTAACAACTTTTTGTTGTACTTGCAACATTTTATTTTTTGTCTTACCTGTCAATATAACTAGAGACAAAAAAATTGTTATTTGTTATCAAAATACAAGAGTTCAAAGTACCTAGTTCTTTTGTAGTTTAACAATGTGATTATAGTTATACGGGATAATTATTTTATGCCGATCTTCAAAAATAATATGGTATGTTCTATACTCCAGTTTGTGTATTAATAGATTTATATATGGAATAAAATACACATTTTAAATAAATTCGTTTTTTAGGGTTTTGTAGGTATGTCCAAAAAACCCTTATACCGTCATTTTGTCGTCTGTCTGTCTGTCTGTCTGTCTGTCTGTCTGTCTGTTCGGTAAAAACTGTAGCCAAACGGCTAAACCTAGAGAGTTGAAATTTGGCATGCTTATACAACTCTTTGACCCGCACATAGGAAAAATACTAAAACATCTAAAAAACATACCTCCCTAAAAATATAAACAAATATGTGCTCATCGAAAACAAAAATATTTTTTTTTAATTCTGAGTAGGGTATCAAATGAAAGCCCTTAGTACGTGGATTAACGATCAAATTTTTATTTTTGCAAAATAAATTATTTTGATGCGATTTTTGCCAAAATTGTGCAAAAAAATTTTTGTCCCACACCCTGTAGCCCAGATGGTTTAAACTAAAAATCTAAAAAAATTCTAAGTAATGTATATTGGTGTGAACCGAAATAGTACAACAAGAATTTTTGATCAGATTATGTTTTCGGAAAATAACGCATTTTTTGTGGTTTTTGGTTCACAAAGTACAAAAGTTATACTAATGTAAGACAATCACATGCAGGGCGTGCGATGGCGTAATGGGTTAAAGCACTGCTGGAAAACGAAGGGTTTCGAGTTCGAGTACGGAGTGAATTTTATTTTTTCTGTTTTTTTTGCATTTTTATAATGTAGAAATTATTTTATCAAAATTCTAGTTATATTTTAACAAATGTTGTATTTAATTTTTAAGAGCGTAAATTTAATAACCATTCTTATTATATGATTAACAGACGATAAATTATTTTAAAAATATCGTTCATTTTGCCGTGATTACTACAAAGTAAAATTTGTTCTACACATTCAGCATACCGCCTTCACTTATTATATACCTGCGAAACCCTGAAATGTGTGAATATTCACACTTCACATCAATTTTTCTTTAAGGATTTTTATTTTATTTTATGAAAACAAAAATTATGCAATATTTACTTTGATATTTACATGATAAATATTTAAAACTTTGTATATACACATATAAAAGTAAACATTACATATTAAATTATTAATTAAATAATATTTAATAATTTAATAATAAATTAATAATAATAATTTAATAATAAAATAATAATAAAATAATAATTTAATAATAAATAAGGGCGGCCTTAATGTTTTCGTACCTGGTCGGCAAAAACCCCAGTTCTGTATGAGGCTAAGAAGAATGTGGTGCTGTTTATTTTTTACTAATAATTTCAGAATAGGAGAAAACGATGATAGCTTTATCCATAGATCCGGTTCTACTTCCAATCGGTTTCGGTACTTATTTTTAAAAAATTGATGTGAAGTGTGAATTTTCACACATTTCAGTGTTTTGCAAGTATTTAGTAAGTGAATGATGATTATTTGGGATGCCAAAACAAATTTTATGTCAAAATATTTTTTTATGAATTTTAATTCGAATGCCTATTACCATTATTTAAGTTTCTAAAGATGTGCAGTATTTTTTTTATATATCAAGGTTCATTAGGATTTTGAAAATTGCGCCTATGGCTTCCATTGGTTGTTTTTAGTCATCGCTCATCCCCTTTGATTACGTGTACATTCTGTACACGAAACTCATTCGTGTACACTGGTTATTAAATTTACGCTTTTAAAAATTAAATGAAACAATTGCCAAAATATAACTAGAATTTTGAAAAAATAATTTAAACAATATAAAAATGCAAAAAAAAAAATTAAAAATAATATTGTCTCCTCTCGTAGGATTCGAACTCAATTTCTCGGGCAGAATGCAGTAGCTTAGCCACTGCACCAAGAAACACGTTACTGTTTAGCGTCTATATAACTATATAACTATAACATTATTAGCAAAAAAACACAAAAAATGCTTTTTGTTCCAAAATCATAATCTGATCAAAAATACCTGTTGTACTATTCCGGTTCACACCAATGTACATTACTTAAATTTTTTTCAGATTTTTAGTTTAAACCATCTGGGCTACAGGGTGTGGAACAAAATTTTTTTTGCACAATTTTGGCAAAAATCGCTTCAAAATAATTTATTTTGCAAAAATTAAAATTTGATCGTTAATCCACGTACCAAGGGCTTTTGATACCCTACTCAGAATTTAAAAAAAATATTTTTCTTTTCGATGAGCACATATTTGTTTATATTTTTAGGGGGATATGTTTTTTAGATGTTTTAGTATTTTTCCTATGTGCGGGTCAAAGAGTTGTATAAGCATGCCAAATTTCAACTCTCTAGGTTTAGCCGTTTGGCTACAATTTTTACCGAACAGACAGACAGACAGACAGACAGACGACAAAATAACGGTATAAGGGTTTTTTGGTCATACCTACAAAACCCTAAAAAGACTAATGTTGAGAAACATGCTTCGCACTTATAGGACGTGACGAAAGGCATTAGAAATTTTATTGCTTTTTCCACTATAACTGGGTATTCCTGACGACAATTTATCCAAAAATTTATCAATAGTATTCTGTCGAAGACGGCTTTGAGTGCTGTATCACACGACAGTTCGATTATAAAAAAAACCCTAGGTTTCGCGAGTTTTTATGCGACCCGGTACTGGTTTTTTTTTTTATTACCGATGACCGCGACAAGGTACTGGGTCACGACCCACTATTTGGGAATCCCTGATATATGATGATACATCATATATCAGGGTCAATGGGGAAATATATCATGGGAAAAATCATAATATAAATTATGATTTTTTTTACGTCTATGAACATCTCATTAATAATGTCGTTAGTGCAGATTAGCCTAAAACTGTTCTAGCTCTAGCTATTACACATCATGCGTCAAAAAATACCATCTACCTTATTACCGGCAAAAATATGCAACGGTACTTTAGTTAGGTGTATGTTCGATAAAAAGCGACACGTGTGTTATCTGTAGAAATAAAATGTAATTATATATATTTGTAATGTGCCCTGCTGACAAATAGTGTAGCGCAACGGTTCTTAAACTGTGGTCCGCGGACCCCTGGGGGTTTTTGCCAAAATTGTGCAAAAAATTTTTTGTCCCACACCCTGTAGCCCAGATGGTTTAAACTAAAAATCTGAAAAAAGTAATGTACATTGGTGTGAACCGGAATAGTACAACAGGAATTTTTGATCAGATTATGTTTTCGGAAAATAACGCATTTTTTGTGTTTTTAACTAAAATATGTAAAATAATTAATCCGCTATTTAACATAATAATAGCGTGAACCTACGTAGTACAGTGGTAACGTTGTCGCTTAGTGAGTTGAAACTATTGTGAGAAACTACTGTTCGAATCCCGTCAGTTTTTATTTTCTTTGTTTTTTTTTTTTTTTTTATTTTGTTTAAATTATTTTGTCAAAATTCTGGTTATATTTTGGCAAATGTTGCATTTAATTTTTAAAAGCGTAAATTTAATAACCAGTGGGAAGTGTTGAAATTATAATTTAATTCTATGTTTGAATGTATACGAAATCAGCGGAGTTTATGACTTAAACAACCAATGGAAGCCGTAGGCGCAATTTTAAAATATTAATGAACCTTGCCATAAAAAAAAATACTGCAAATATTTAGAAACCCAAATAATGGTATTAGGCATTCGAATTAAAATTAATAAAAAAATATATTTTAACATAAAATTTGTTTTGGCATTCCAATCATTCACTTATAGACCGGGAGCTCATGACATTTTTGGTTTCCGATTTCATACAGCATGCCTTTTGGAGGAGAGAATATTAAGCCTGTGACAACAAAAAAGGGATGGTACTAAACCCCTGTACGCTTTCCGGTCATAGGGAAAATTGCATTTCCACTTGCACAAAATTTTTGTGTTTTTCTCTTATTTAATATTGCTTGCCCTTTTGTCAAAAGAAAGTTATAATAAATTTAAAGTCTTTTAATTATAGGCATGCTGTATGAAAACGCGGAAAATCATATTTTTTTATTACAAGATCACATGACCGTTTGAGCCCTTTGGGACCCTCCGAATCGCATGCATATATTTAAAAGACTTTAAATTTGTTATAACTTTCTTTTGACAAAAGGGCAAGCAATATTAAATCAGAGAAAAGCATAAAAATTTTGTGTTTAAGTGGAAATGCAATTTTCCCTATGACCGGAAAGCGTGCAGGGGTTTAGTACCATCCCTTTTTTGTTGTCACAGGGTAAATATTCTCTCCTCCAAAAGGCATGCTGTATGAAATCGGAGACCAAAAACTGTCATGAGCTCCCGGTCTATTACTAAATACCTGCGAAACCCTGAAATGTGTGAAAATTCAACTTCACATAATTTTTTTTTGTTAAAATAAAGTTTAAAATAGTACACTTATGGCAAAAGTACCGTTGCATATTTTTGCGGGACCCTACTTATTACTATTTAATAATGAAAAAAAAAAAAATAAAAATTACCTTTTAACTAAACAAAAAATTTATCACAGATTAACGATTTGTAAGATTAAAATGTCTCACAAGTAGTAGTTAAAAATTTGAACTAACACATCACTATTATTTTTACTGTTATTATTGGAGGAGCGCGACTGATTTCTAAGCTGAAGTTGCTATCAAGCTCTTTCGTTGTACTACTCCAGTAACCGGACGATACGCGCTATTATCGTTTACTACTCACGTGGCTATAAGCATGGGGGTGTAGCAAATATGAATGGGAGGGATGTGACGTAAGAAATTATAACTTATAAATATTTAAACATCATATGCGAAATATAAAAAACACGAACAACGTTTTGTATAATTTTAACAAGATAAGACAAGTAAATAATTCTTGATTTCTAGTGAATTGGTGAGTATACTTGTTTATACATGTGTAAACTGTAAAGGTAGGGACTAAACTAAGTGGACAGTTTAGTGTTTGTTTTTATTTAAGAACAACTTATTGCTTTCCTAATGCGTGCAGTTAAACTCTAATTAAAGGTTCTAATATACAAAGATATCGAGACAACGGAGTGGCCGAGCGCATTAAGTCGTACAGTTTGGACTGGTGAAAACAGTCTTGATTGTGCGGTCGGTAGTTCGATTCTCCATTGGTGATATTATTCGGGCGAGAATAAAAGATTCCACACACCAAAGCGGCCGCGGTGTAGGCCACGGTAGCGGCCACGGTAGCGATACGACTAGCGATCAGGTCTCCTCACACTAACGCGGTGGGAATGGCGGTAGCGGTAGCGATCAGTTAGTGAATCACGGTATATAGTTGTATGATAATATTGATTGCGAGAATACAATAGAATAATTAATTGTATGTAGAGGAAAAATAATAATCTACTTACAGTCTGTTTCAAACGGTTAGGCGGAACTAAATGGGAATTTCGTTCTTTTAGATTGTCACGAAAAGGGACCTTGCTTGGGTTATTTCATTTTTCACGTTGGAATGTCAAAATTTAAAATTTCAACAATGAAACCATGGAAACGAATGACATATGTCAAACTTAAATTAATTTTCTTACATATTTTAATGACAAAAAATAAATAAATGGGATATTTGTATTAAGAATGACACAAAAAATCAAAATATAAAGAAAATGACATTTTAAAATGATATTAACCTTGACCAAAAAATGTTTGTTGCAAGTATGATTTACAAAGCTTAAACAAAACGGCTGAAAAGCATTATTTAAACGATGAAAGTAACTAGATTGCAAAATCTAGTTCCGCCTAATCGTTTGGAAGACTTTACTATCAATTTCCAAAACTTTTCCTATTTTGTCCCACACTTTATTTATTTTCCTAATATTCTTGTAATCAGGATGTGCTAAGTCATACAAAATTAAATGATCCTTTACTGATCTATGATTTTTTCTGTTAAATTATCTATTTTCGACATTATTTTCTTAAATATATTCACTCTGTGGTATATAAACAATGAATATCGCGCGGCCTAACGCAACTTGTCGAGTTTGGCCGCCAGTGTTTGGTGATCGCTAGACTGAACGCTGCAGTCGGTGGCGTTCTGAGATAGCGGAACGCTTGTATGTGCGTGGTCTCATTGTATTGTATAGGTTGCGTTAGGCCGCTGCATTATCGCCACCGTGGCCGCCACCGCGGCCGCTTTGGTGTGTGGAATCCTTAATATGTTTACATTACTCTCATTTCACAATCATTCACCCCTCATCCAGGTGTAGGAGCTCGCCCCCTGGCCTCGTTGCAGAAATAGGCCGAGGTAAAATAAATAAATAAATAAAATAATAATAATATAAAGATATCATGCCGAGCAACATAGGTAGGCAAAATTTTTCGAAAGGGTCGGCTTATCTAATGTTTTATAACAGAAACCCAATTTCTTCAAATATTTATGCATATGAGGTATAGTATTTCCAAAATGAAATGGCCACCCTCACTTATTGATTCCAATAATGACTGGTAGTATAACCTTTGTACGGCTGCGTTTATGGTTCTGTTAATAACAGTTGCCAGGACCGTAATAATTATTTAAAATAAACGTATTTTCTTATATGCTATTCAGAATGAACTGTATATGCTCACATGACATTCCTTCACATTTTTATTAGGCTTAGGACTGGCTATATTTGAATTATAAATATAGGCATATTTAAAAATCGTTTGGTTTTAAAGTGTTTATAGTCTATATTAAATACTTCAAATTTGCACAAACAAAAATCATTCTTTTTAGGGTTTTGTAGGTATGACCAAAAAACCCTTATACCGTCATTTTTTCGTCTGCCTGTCTGTCTGTCTGTCTGTCTGTAAAAATTGTAGCCAAACGGCTAAACTTAGAGAGTTGAAATTTGGCATGCTTATACAACTCTTTGACCCGCACATTGGAAAAATACTAAAACATCTAAAAAACATCCCCCTAAAAATATAAACAAATATGAGCTCACTGAAAAAAAAATAAATAAATAAATTCAGTATCAAATGAAAATGAAATTTTATTTTTGCAAAATAAATTATTTTGATGCGATTTTTGCCAAAATTGTGCAAAAACAAATTTGTCCCACACCCTGTAGCCCAGATGGTTTAAATTAAAAATCTGAAAAAAATCTGAGTAATGTACATTGGTGTGAACCGGGATAGTACAACAAGAATTTTTGATCAGATTATGTTTTCGGAAAATAACGCATTTTTTGTGTTTTTTTTAGTTGACGATTTACAAAAGTTATAGTTATGTAACACACTAAACTAGAAGACGTATCATGATCAAATTTACGCTCTTAAAAATTAAATGCGATATTAACATTTACGAAAATCTAACTAGAATTTTTACAAAATAATTTAAAGAAAATAACAAAAAATAAAATTAGCTTCTCTATCCGGACGCGAACCCTAGTTTGCTGGGTAGCAAGCGAGCAAGCTAACCATTAGAACAGGATACGCCTTCTAGTATTGTGTTACTTAACTATAACTTTTGTACATCGTCAATCAAAAAACATAAAAAATTCGTTATTTTCCGAAAACATAATGTGATCAAAAATTCCTGTTGTACTATTCCGGTTCACACCAATGTACATTACTTTCAATTTTTTCAGATTTTTGTTTAAACCATCTGGGCCCAAAAAAAAATTGTCTAGAGTGGGACAATTTTTTTTTTGCACAGTTTTAGCAAAAATGCATTAAAATAATTTATTTCGCAAAAATAAAATTTTGATCGTTAATCCACGTACCAAGGGCTTTCATTTGATACCCTACTCAGAATTTAAAAAAATGCATATTTTTTCGATGAGCACATATTTGTTTATATTTTTAGGGGGATATGTTTTTTAGATGTTTAAGGCCCGGTTTTTCCACCTTCAGATAAAGTTCCAGGTAACTATCTGACAGATAAGGTTATTTGTAACTTCATCTGCTGAGTAAATGTCATCCCTTCTTTCTATACAAATGTATCTATCGGATAGTTATCTAACGTATAATGAGACTGACGTATTGGATTCACTGACTGGTATTGACATTTATTCAGCAGATGAAGTTACAAATAACCTTATCTGTCAGATAGTTACCTGGAACTTTGTCTGGAGGTGGAAAGACCGGGCCTTAGTATTTTTCCTATGTGCGGTTCAAAGAGTTGTATAAGCATGCCAAATTTTAACTCTCTAAGTTTAGCCGTTTGGCTACAATTTTTACCGAAGAGACAGACTGACAGACATACAGACAAACAGACAGACAGGCAGGCAGATAGACAGACAGACAGACAGACAGACGACAAAATGACGGTATAAGGTTTTTTTGGTTATACCTACAAAACCCTAAAAAGAGTTAGAAATCGTATGTAGCCAAATTATAGAAGTACAATGGATATTCAAATATTTTGACTTTATTATCTTCAAGAAACTTAACTGTTCTTTCAGCCGTATGAATGGAATCGTTATCTTAGTAGAGAATTAAACCTGTAACATTCAATTCCTAAGGAACTTCTGGCACACATTTTTGTGTGTACCAGTTGACTGCCATAGTCTTCTATCCGTCTAACTCGATAGCCTTGACCTTAACCTTGTAGTTCTGTACTCCTGAAGAACACGGTATACATGAGTTCCTTCATTGCTCGTTGTCTTTTACGGTGGTAGGATCATCTTTAAACATGTTTACTCGATTTTCTTAATGAGTTGGAACATTGAAAAATGATAGATATGTTTCATCGCCTTATTACTATTTTAAAAATTATGTAGTCACCACCATCATCCACTAATTTCAGAGTTTTCTTGCTGAACCCGTTTTGCCTTTTGATTAGGGTGACCATTCGTCCCGCATTCTAACATTTTGTCCCGCATTTTAACATTTTGTCCCGCATTGTAACTTGAATTTGAGGAAATGAGGACCTTTTTTAGGGTTTTGTAGGTATGACCAAAAAACCCTTATACCGTCATTTTGTCGTCTGTCTGTCTGTCTGTCTGTCTGTCTGTCTGTCTGTCTGTCTGTCTGTCTGTCTGTCTGTCTGTCTGTCTGTCTGTCTGTCTGTCTGTCTGTCTGTTCGGTAAAAATTGTAGCCAAATGGCTAAACCTAGAGAGTTGAAATTTGGCATGCTTGTACAACTTTTTGACCCGCACATAGGAAAAATACTAAAACATCTAAAAAACGTATCCCCCTAAAAATATAAACAAATATATGATCATCGAAAAAAAATATATATTTTTTAAATTCTGAGTAGGGTATCAAATGAAAGCCCTTAGTACGTGGATTAACGATCAAATTTTTATTTTTGCAAAATACATTATTTTGAAGCGATTTTTGCCAAAATTGTGCCAAAATTTTTTTGTCCCACACCCTGTAGCCCAGATGGTTTAAACTAAAAATCTGAAAAAATTCTAAGTAATGTACATTGGTGTGAACCGGAATAGTTCAACAGGAATTTTTGATCAGATTAGGTTTTTGGAAAAAACCGCATTTTTTGTGATTTTTTGCTAATAATGTACACAAGTTATAGCTTTGTAACACACCACACTGGAACGTGTATGCTGGTCTTGTGGTATTTGACGCTGATTTTTCACCCAAGTAACCCGATCTGACAGGGATCGAACCCTGTGAAAAGAGACTATATTATTTTTTGTTTTTTTTTTTTTTTTAATTTTAATATTGTTTAAATTATTTTTTCATAATTCTAGTTATATTTTGGCAAATGTTGCATTTAATTTTTAAAATCGTAAATTTAATAGCCAGTGGAAATTATTTAAATTTTAATTTAATTCTGTTTCAATGTACACGAAATCAGAGGGGCGGAACTTATAACAACCAATGGAAGCCATAGGCGCAATTATTAAAATTCTTAATGAACCTTGCTATATAAAAAAAATACTGCACATATTTAGAAACCTAAATAATGGTATTAGGCGTTCGAATTAAAATTAACAGAAAAAATATTTTAATATAAAATTTGTTTTCGCATCCAAAATAATCATCATTCACTTACTAAATACCTGCAAAACCCTGAAATGTGTGAAAATTTACACTTCACATCAATTTTTTTGCTCTTCACTTGGATTTGGGAGATGATGACCTTTTTTTTGCTCTTCACTTGGATTTGGGAGGTGAGGACCTTTTTTTTGCTCTTCACTTGGATTTGGGAGATGGGGACCTTTTTTTTGCTCCGTCCCGCATTGCCTTCTTATGGTAAGAAAATGGTTACCCTACTTTTGATGTTCTGTTAAGTTAAGCGGAACCCAACGGCAAGTAATTTGTTTCTATGCGTAACTTTTCATGGACCTTGTGTATTGTCGTGGATTCGCTACCAAGGGAAGCCTATATCGTTTATTAGGTAAATCTATTATACTTTTCTGTACAGAAATCTTCTGTATTTCTGTCTTTGTCATATAGAAGCCCCTTGAATACAGTGGCTCGAGATTCATATTCATTTCGAAGTCATTTGAAACATTTTGCTTTGAAATGCTGAAATCGAATGAATAATATTTTCTAATGTTGGCAAAGTTTTATTTACGGGCAAATGTTTTTTGGTTTTTGCATCGGGCAAGTGTTTAAAATCATTTGTATGTGGACATTGTTTGTAGATTTGTACTAGGCTTTATTGTTGAAGGGAAATACTTTCAGATATTTAAAATAAAATCCTAACAAATATGAACTGTTCAAACATTCTCAATAATTCTAGCGTTCTTAGGATTTAGGTAGGTATGACCAAAAAACCCTTATACCGTCATTTTGTCGTCTGTCTGTCTGTCTGTCTGTTCGGTAAAAATTGTAGCTAGACAGCTAAACCTGGAGAATTGAAATTTGGCATGCTTATACAACTCTTTGACCCGCACATGGGAAAAATACTAAAATATCTAAAAAACATATCCCACTAAAAATATAAACAAATATGTGCCCATCGAAAAAAAATGTTTTTTAATTCCTAGTAGAGTATCAAATGAAAGCCCTTAGTACGTGGATTAACGATCAAAATTTTAGTTTTGCGAAATAAATTATTTTTATGCGATTTTTTCCAAAATTGTGCAAAAAAAAATGTTGTGCCACACCCTGTAGCCCAGATGGTTTAAACTAAAAATCTGAGAAAAAAATCTAAGTAATGTACATTGGTGTGAACCGGAATAGTACAACAGGAATTTTCGGTCGGATTATGTTTTCGAAAAATAACGCATTTTTTGTGTTTTTTTGTTGAGGATGTACAAAAGTTATAGTTATGTAACACACTATACTAGAAAGTGTATCCTGGCCTAATGGTTAGCTTGCTTGCTTGCTACGCAGCAAACTAGGGTTCGCTCCCCGGCAGAGACATTTTTTTTTCCATTTTTATTTTGTTTAAATTATTTTGTCCGAATTCTAGTTATATTTTGGCAAATGTTGGATTTAATTTTTAAGAGCAAAATTTAATAACCAGTCGGAATTGTTGGAATTATATTTTCATTCTATGTGTCATGTATACGAAACCAGAGGGGCGGAGCATATGACTTTAAAACAACCAATGGAAGCCATAAGCGCAATTTTTTAAATCTTAATGAACCTTGCTATATAAAAAAAATACTGCACATATTTAGAAACCTAAATAATGGTATTAGGTATTCGAATTAAAATTAACAAAAAAATATTTTAACATAAAATTTGTTTTTAAAGCTCTTAGATTAACAGACGATAAATTATTTTAAAAATATCGTTCATTTTGCCGTGATTACTACAAAGCAATCTTTGTTCTACACACTCAGCATGCCGCCTTCACTTATTATATACCTGCGAAATCCTGCAATGTGTGAAAATTCACACTTCAAATCATTTTTTTAGAAACAAACGGTTTAACAGCATATCAAATTTTCCAGATGAACCCTCGTTCATGTATGTATGAGGGCATTTTGAAAACTAATGCCCCCATGACCATAACTTTTATAATGACGGGCCAGACCGTGTTAAAAGTGGTTTGCCATTTACCTTAAGTATCTGTACATAAGTCCTTCTAGCGGAGATTCTCAGCAACATCACGTTTGCATATGACAGTTCTAAACATGGCGGCCGGCATGGATGTGCGGTTAAAACAACGAGCTGTCATTGAATTTCTTACTGCGGAGGGTGTAGCGCCCATTGATATCAATCGAAGGTTAAGTGCCGTCTACCGTGAGGCGAGTGTTGATGTGAGTACTGTTAGGAGGTGGGTAAGGACTGTGAAAGACGCAAGTCCTGCTGAAACGGATGTCCATGTTCGGGCACGCAGTGGCCGACCAGTGTCTGCATGTGGTGAAAGGCAGGTGGCTGTCGTGGATGAACTGGTTCGTGAGAATCGACGGTGTAAACAAACTGACATGGCCAACAGGGTGGGTATTTCACAAGAAAGAGTTCATCACATTATCTGCAATGCAGTACAGTAATGAAAGCCAATCGGAAACAATTGTGATTTTTTCCTATTTCCAAAGGTTAAGGAACATCTCAAGGGCAATCATTTCTCTTCGGATGCAGAGGTGATAGCGGAGGTGCGGAAATTGTACCGTGGGAAGTCTTCTGACTTTTTCCGTGACGGACTTGAAAAACTCGTACCACGTTGGCGTAAATGTATTACTGTCAATGGCGATTATGTGGAAAAGTGAATATATCAGGGCGTAGAGAACAGTTTATACTATAATTTCATATTTATATATAAACCATATATCAATATATATATATAAAAGCAAGTGTCCCGACTGACTGACTCATCACCGCCCAGCCTGAACCCCTGGGCCTAGAAACTTGAAATTCGGAGAGTATATTCCCTTCATGACGTAAGCACCCACTAAGAAGGGATTTTTCGAAATTCTACTCCTAAGGGATGAAAAGGGGTGAAATGTGATTTCACGAATTCCTTAATATCTCTTAGGGCCGATGGGATATCGACTTAGTTTTTGCTTACAAGTATTACCCATACAAATACCGAAAAACCAATTTCGGAATTTTGCCCTAATCAACCCCTAAAGGGGTGAACCTGCAATCGGGGTGGATTATACATCCCGTTGTATTTCCTGTGTTCGTTTAGTTGCAAGATTACTTTTTGGCACATAGGTGTCTTTTTAAATTATCTCGAAATGGTATTGACAGTTTTTTGAAATTTCACCCCTAAAGGGTGAAAAGGGGTGAATTGTGATTTCAAGGATTCCTTAATATCTCTTACGACCAATAAGATATCGACTTGCTTTTTGTTTACACTTTTTGTTTAGGATGTCCTCGTGATTTCAAGGATTGTTTAATATTTATAATATAAAAGGATTTTTTCAAGTTCGACCCCTATCTGGTGAAAAGGAGTAAAATGTTTTTTCCCGGATTCCTCAATATCTCTTAGGACAGATGAGATATCGACTAGATTTTTTGTTACAAAGGTTACCTGTACACAAGTTTAAAAACAAACTGCGGATTTTATGCATATGAGACCATCAATATACCGTAGCGAAGCACGGGTTTTCAGCTAGTTACTAATAAAGTTATAGCCATGGAGGCATTAGTTTTCAATATGCCCTCGTATAAGTTCTAAAAACGATTGGACGGACACTTTTGGGGGCACCATAGCTTTCTGGAACCCAACACTGGTAGCGTCATGGTACATCGCCCCTGGCTATTATTTCGCTGAATCTAGTACAATGCATCCCACACATTAAAACAAGATTTAGGTATTACAAAATCTGAATAGTAATCAAACTATTGTCTAATAATATTACGTGTTGATCGGTAAACTCAATACCAATTCTAGTCCAATAAACCAACGTTGATTGAGCAACTAAAAAACAATGTTCGAGTAGCAATTGTTGTAATTACGTCTGAAATTTGTGTACATGTGAGAAATGATCTTGAAACAACTTGCTGATATACATAGTTCATAGGTTCTTAGAAAACTAATAATTAATAGTACATATGCACCTATTTGCTAATTAAACTTATTAAAGATATTTGTAGTCAGCCCAAGTTTTACACCCACAAATAATTACCCGATAATTAATTATACAACTAGCGTTCATCAAGTAAAAATTAAATTACTATAATTTGAGTAATTAATTGAATAAAGATTATTTTTAGATGTCTTAACATCTAAAGCGGTCTTAAAAATTTGAATCAATATTTTTATTATTGTAATTTATGTACAGTTCAAAAGCAAAGAAACCAGTGGCGAAGGAAGACCTCCGCTAGACTGGCCCTCCCATAAAAAAAATAATAGTAAAAAAAATACATATATTTTTATTTTTAATTTAAAAAAAGATTTAGGTAAATCTTCAAAAATACATCATATTATGTCCTATACAATTTTTTGTCCAAGGCTTGGTTTACTAGTTACGAATTTTTTAAAATTTTAGTAATGTTTAATAACTTCCGTTTCCGGTTTCGGATTTAATAAAAAACAATAGAGTTCTTCCCAGTTATTAGGAAAATTTTTTAGTACCAGAACGAACTCTTTAAGTTAAACCGTTTTTGAGTTATCGTGTATACACACACACACATACGGACGGCACTTCGAAAATAGGTTTTTTGGATTCCCTGGACCATGTAACGTGGTCATCAGTCAAAATCTCGACATCGAAAAATTTCGCGATTACAATACTTGCCCCTTATATATTAAGGTCGGGCAAGTAAAAAGTTTTACAATAATTATAATAAACTATTTTACCTATTCAGTATTTTACATTGAAAATTTAAAATACGCCTGGCCCAAAAGTATGGAAACTTAAAAAAATTTATGTGAAGTATGAATTTTCACACATTGCAGGGTTTCGCAGGTATATAATAAGTGAAGGCGGCATGCTGAGTGTGTAGGACAAATTTTGCTTTGTAGTAATCACAGCAAAATGAACGATATGTTTAAAATAATTATCGTCTGTTATCTATGAGCTTTAAAAACAAATTTTATGTTAAAAATTTTTTCGTTCATTTTAATTCGAATACTTAATACCATTATTTAGGTTTCTAAATATGTGCAGTATTTTTTTTATATAGCAAGGTTCATTAAGATTTTTAAAATTGCTCCTAAGACTTCCATTGGTTGTTTTAAGTCATATACTCCGCCTCTCTGGTTTCGTATACTTGACACAAAGAATGAAAATACCATGTGTTCAAAAAAAAATTACATAAGGGTTGGCTGTGGAAAAATAAAATAATGTGTACTGCAAGCTTTAACTGTCATCACTGTTGTTGTCATAAGTTTCTATTGAAAATTAGTTAGACAATTGTTATATAAATCTTGCAATAGACATTATTTTATTTTTCCACAGCCAACCCTTATATAATTTCTTTTTGAACTCATGGTATAATTCCAACAATTCCAACTGGTTATTAAATTTACGCTCTTGAAAATTAAATGCAACATTTGCCAAAATATAACTAGCATTTTGACAAAATAATTTAAACAAAATAAAAATGGAAAAAAGCCAAAAAAATTAAATTGTCTTTTCTGCCCGGGAGCGAACCCTAGTATGCTGGGTAGTAAGCGAGCAAGCTAACCATTAGACCAGGATACGCCTTCTAGTATAGTGTGTTACATAATTATAACTTTTGTACATTGTCAACCAAAAAATACTAAAAATGCGTTATTTAAACAAAAATCATTATTTTTTTGAACTTTATGGTAATTTAAAATTATTAAAATATTATACAATTATCATTGTTTATATCACTATCAAAGTTTGTGTCACTACCACTATCATTTAAATTAATAATTATTGAAGATTTATTTAGTGGATTTATAAAAAAAATTGTTTCAATTGTCTTTACATGTTCTACACATTTTTTCCACTAATCGCTAATTATTGCATTTGTTTCTTCTTTAATTAATTGTACTACAGTGTCACTTTCTGTCAATGTTGTATTTTCCGGCGCACATTACCTTTTAATTTCCATATTAGTTCTATAGGGTTAACACGAATAAAGATAAGTTAAATTGTTCTGTATGGAACACTAGTTAATTCCGCAGTTCTAAGTATAGGTTTGTCATTACCTTCCGAAACTAACTTTTTATAAACGGTCAGTATCAGAACTTTGCAATCTTCTGATAAATGATATTTTTCTTTAGTAGCCACGTCCACATTTTTGCATTCCACGTCAACGTCCACTTTTTCGCATTCCAAATCACCTTGCACAGATTCACTATTTTCACTACAGAAATTAGGAATTTCTTCAAAATCAAATGGCCAAAGAGCCATGTTGTTAACGCTATGAACGTTGAAAATTAACCAACAAAGAAATATAACAACCCCTAAAATTTAGGAACAATAGGATTATAAATTTGGAAAATATCCTTAGTGGTTTTTAAGAAACTTCAATTGAACTAGTGTTACATCTATTCTATTTAAATTTAAAATTCCCTTAATACCTCTTATATTCTTTTTACAGTAACGAGTTTTAGGGTTACTGCCATAAACCCATTACCGTATTGTTAAGCTTCTTAACAAGAGTGGCCATTTCATTTTGGAAATACTATACTTCCAAACATGATTTGTGTCTCTTTACATTAGATTTCCTTATAATTTTATTACAATAACATGGTTCTAAAATTTACTCATTTTCCTGACACATTAAAAATAGCAACATTGATACCCGTAGCTAAACCGGGTAAATCACCAGATCTTCCAATTAGTTACAGACCAATTAGTTTACTGAAAGGCATCAGTAAAGTTGTTGAAAAAATAATTAAAAAACGTTTAGATTCTTTTAACGAGATGAATAATATTATACTCCCTGAACAATTTGGGTTCCGGAACCATCATTCAACCACCACCCAGCTGATTAGGCTGTGTGATTATGCCACTGACGCGTTTAATAAAAATAAATATACTGGGGTAATATTATTTGATATTGAAAAGGCCTTTGACACCATGTGGCACAATGGGCTACTATATAAAATGATAAAATTGAATTATCCGACTTACATCATTAATGTTATCAATTCATACTTAAAACATAGAAAATTCATAGTTAAAATTAATAATCAACAGTCAAATATAAAAAACATTGTAGCGGGTGTCCCCCAAGGCTCTATACTCGGACCTTGCTTGTACACAATTTTTCTTACGGACGTACCAAAAATAGCAAATACGGAACTAGCCCTCTATGCGGATGACACTGCAGTTTTCACGTCATCCTGGAGAATTGACACAATTGTTAACAGGCTTACACAGGCGGCATTTAAATTCAACAGCCATTTCGCTAAATGGAAAACAAAATTAAACACGGAGAAAACCGAAACAATATTAATAACCAAAAGACGACCAAATATAACTCAAAATGTAAAAACCAAAAATGAGGAAATTGATTGGTCCGATTCCGTAAAATATCTTGGAGTTACACTCGATCAAAGATTAAATTTTTCTGAGCATATTAGAAATGTATGCAACAAGACGTCCCAAGTCTCTACCCTATATTTAATAAAAATTGTAAACTAAGTATTAAGAACAAAGTATTATTATACAAAGGATGTAAAAGGCCAATTTTAACGTACGCCGCCCCTGTATGGAGCAATACAAGTGATTTCAATATAAACAAGTTACAAGTTGTACAAAACCGATGTCTTCGTATTATTGGTAACTATCCCAGATGGACTTTGATAAGTAAAATGCAAAAGAACTAAATATTGAGTTTATTAAAGATTTTATTCATAAACTAACAAAAAATACATTTGAGAAATGTATTACAAATAATAACGAATTAATAAAACAGCTTGGAAATTACAATCTCGATAGTTTAAAATATAAAAAATACAAGCATAAACGTATCAAACACGTACTATTGTAAACACTGAAATCACTTGTATAAGTACATTTATAAAATGTAATACTATAACTTATCATAAACTTGTACGTCGGTCGTATGTTACCAACAAATATGCGGCCCAATTCTGTAAGCAAGTTACTACGAAAAAGTTGCAATAAAAGTTGCTAAATACAAGGTCAGTAACTATTTTAGTAACTTTCACGAAATTCGTAGTCTGTAAGAGAAAAGTTGCTATGAAATTAGTAACTAGTTGCTAAGAAAGTTATTATGGATAACAACTAACAGAAAGCAGTTGCTACACTTAGTAACTTCAAAATAACTTGTTAAAATCGTGTAAAATCGCAATTTCTCTGTTTAATAATGAATTATTTCAAGCATTTTACAATGAAGGGCAACATAGAGACAATAATTATAGAAGGATTTTTATTTTATTTTCTGTATAGCACAAAATTCTTCGTGTTCTTTATTTCAATTTCTATTTTTTTTTTTTGTTTATTTACATTTGTTGTATAATAGTATAACAGTACAATATTTTTTAAATGTATTAACTACGACTGTCAATAGAAGCCACGCACACAAGGGGGTGGTCGACGAGTTCAGACCCCCTCCCCCAAGGATTTGAAAAATCAAATACTTATTAAATAAAAACTAAGCGATTGCAAATAAGAATCACCTTTTTTATTACTAAAAATTAAATTATAATCAAAATTAAATAAATATATAAACCCAGTCCTCTCCCTAAAAACACAACAATACATTTGTATTATATTACAGATATTTTTTCGAAATGGACCCTTCCCAGATCAATGTTTTATGTGCCCGCCTGTTCAATGGCTATCCGAACTTCTTTAACTGTATTTCACCCAATTCATTTAAATTTGGACTATAACTTGCACCACCACATAGAAAACAGTAGCCACATAGCACATCACCACAGCACCACCACTCGTTCCTGTCAATTATTTTTTAAACACTCGTATCACCGACCATGACCGGGTTATTTTCTAGGAAATTCAACAGAATTTCCATCTGTTTGCAATTCTTTTTCTGATTTTGTTTATAAAACATTTTTCGTTTAACCTCAGAAACTCACAACATAGCTGTCAAACTCAATTAAAAACGAATACCTCGCCTGCGCAGAACGTAATCTGCTTCTAGCTTCACGGTTCTTTGTAGCAACGTTACTAAATATAACTTGTTATAAGAACGTTGCTTGTGCTTATGCTTGGAGAATACCAATTGTTTGGCTATTGATAAGAAAGTTACTATAAAAGTTATTTCGTAGCAACGTTACTCAGTAGCAACTAACCTAGTAACTTTTTACAGAATCGGGCCGATGGTGTGTTTTTTCTCGCCTTTTTTTTACCACATTCAAAATCTAGTTGTAAATAATGTAAAAACTCACAAATTAAAAAAATGTACGTAGTAGCTTAGGAATATGTATGTTATAATATGTAATATCTATCAAATATTTTATGTATAAGACACGGCAATAAAGATTTTATTATTATTATTACAATAGTTCTTATTTTCAATATCCACGCTTTGTGATCTTTAGTCTGAAGTCCTTCATATGTGTTGCCGGTAGTGGCTTCATTTGAATGAGTCAGAATTTGGGATTTGTCTTTCAACCTACGTCCATCTATTTTCTTAAGCATAATACTGACGTTTTATATAAAATCCTAACAAAAAAAAAAGTAATAACAAGGCAAGTTTTTTACATTTCAACAATGTTAACCTTGTCTTATTTTTTTTTGACAATGGTAGTTATTCAGGCAGGTATAATTGTTTAAAGTCTAATGTAAGATGTACCTTGTAACATGTTATAGTAGTTCGTCAAAAAAATATAGATAGCAATATTTCTACAATTGTAAGTTGAACAATGTTATGTTAATTAAATTTCTGATTGTCATAGAAAGGCCACCATCTTGTTGTTAAATGATAAAAACTTTAATTAAGATGGTACTTGAAGATCTGGGTACAAGCAGATATAATTTTCCCGAAATTCCATCACTTCATCGTATACAAGAATTCTTCAACTAATTTCCTGAAAGCCTTTTTAGTTCACCTCATGTTTAACTACTCTCTGATTTTCGCTTATACAAGGTGTCTCAAAAGAAATTTTATATTTATTTAGCTTACTGCGTGAACGCAACATATCCGAGGGGCGCGGGGGTTATGTCAATCGGTAGCCTGGCTCTTGGGAATTTAGTCGCTATAGCTAGCGAGTTCAAAGTTCTGAATATGTTCTCCTGCCACCCCTCCAAGTCCCGCGTCCCAAATGTTGCCAGATCAAACGCTATGTTGCCAGTCCGGTTACTTAATTTACACACCTCGTAGAACAATTTTACCCAGTTTCGATGATATATGCAGAGCCGGCCTTAGCAAGTTTGGCGCCCCGGGCGAAATTTTTTTGCCATCCTCATAAAAAAAAAAAAATAAGAAAGACACCTCCCACATCCAAGTGATGAAGCAAAAAAAAGTCCTCACCTCACAAATCTAAGTGAAGAGCAAAAAAAAGGTCCTCACCTCCCAAATCCAAGTGAAGAGCAAAAAAAAGGTCCTCACCTCCCAAATCCAACTGTAGCGCAAAAAAAAGGTCCTCACCTCCCAGATCCAAGTGCAGAGCAAAAAAAAGGTCCTCACCTCCCGAATCCAAGTGAAGAGCAAAAAAAAAGGTCCTCACTTTTAAAATACAAGTGATGACCTGACCGTCCGCCGCCCTTCCTGGCCTGGCGCCCCAGGGTGGTCGCCCAACTGCCCCCCCCCCCTTAAAGCCGCTTCTGGATATATGCACAGATCTTATGCTGTTTTTAACACTTCCTATAACAACTGCGTCAACTGGGTGGTCGTTTTTAAAGTTAAAAATTATAAAAAATTATCTAAGAAGTACTGTAGGACAACAGCGATTGAGTGACTTAATATTAATTAGTGTTGAAAACGACCGTACAAGATCAATGAATTATGAATATTTAATAGACATTTTTGCGGAAGCTAAAAGTCGTAAAAAAAATGTTTTAAACTTGAAATGTATCCTATATATCTAGCCTACCTGTAAGTTTTTTATTATTATTATTCGCTTTTGTATATATATATTTTTTTCTTCTTTTAAAAACTATTTTTTGTTGTATTATTGATTTTCTAAAATGTTCTTGAAATAAATCGTAATTTATTTGAAGTAATTTAAATTAAGTATTGCCAATTTTAGGGCGCATAAAATGTTTCTGCACACCAGCGCAGTTTCAATTTGCTAAGCCACTGGTTCCGAGCTACAGATAGCTTAAGAGTAAGGATGCGTAAGTGTTTAAAACAAAATGGGAGACACTTTCAACACTTGTAAATAAAAATATTTTACTTTCAAGTCGTTCTAGAGGATACAATTCTTTGCAAGTAGTCACCTATATGTTTTGAACTTGTTATTTACTACTATTATTTATTTAAAAAATGTCAAGAAGGTGAAATAATTCATACATGATTAACTCAAATAATTAAATATGATTATTAATATTTTAATTTATTTAAATATGTGTACACGTGCTTCGAACGCAAACTAATCTTACCTTTGAAATTCTTAATTTATTTGATAAATTTGAATATACACTCGTCAAAATATATATTTGATGAATTATTTGACGAGGTTGTGAATGTTTGTTTATTTTTTTATAAAAAATTTATTGGTGTGTAGGCAGGGACGGCGCTTCTGTGTCGGCTGCTCGTGTGCGGGCATTTGTGAGACTGCTTTTTGCTAGAGTTGGGCCCAAATGCCGTAAGTGTTGATGAAAGCTTGCACACCTACGCGATTTAGTTTTAATTTTAGTGGAGAGTCTTGTGAATGTCTGCACACGGGCGGTTAGCGCACGCGCGATGGCCCTGTTTACATACTATTGGCGGAGTTTCTATGGGGTAAAAAATGTACATTAGTTTTTTGATTTCATTTGTATTTCATTCAATATCCTTGGATCATTTTAATGAGAGTATTTAAATAGTTTTATTCAGTTTTATTCGTGCCTTGCGGCTTCAAATAGAGTCTAAGGGACACCGGCGAGCTTATCGAAAATCAATTTATCGAATTCAAATTTATCGAAAGCAAATTTATCGAAATCAAGTTTATCGAAAGGTAGTTTATCGATAATTGATTGTTAAATTATTTCGGTAGGAATTAATAATGAAAGAAATTTTAGTTTACATTGTAATTTATTATTGTGAAGGTAAATAAAGTGAGATAGTGTTTGAATATAAATAGAGAAAGTTATATAATAAGAAAACTTATATTCGCACTTATTAAATAATTGCTTGGATTTCGAAACGGATAACTATCAAGTACTTATTTAGATTTCAGTTTTGACTAAAAATATTGGAAATGATAAAGTGAATCGTAAATGTTGTGTTTTGAAAGAAAGAGACGGCGCTTCGTCAGGGCCAAATCTCATTCTAACTAGCATACACGGTTTCTCTAACGAGTTGTCTGTGGTGGACGTATACGGAACATTAACCCATATTTTTGCTAACGAACTATTGTTTTCTTTTTACCGACCGTCAACATATATAAGGGAGGTATTGTGATCATACCGATTTTGACATTTCGAGATTTCGATGGATCTCCACGAATTGAGGTCCCTACATAACGTTTTGACTACTTTTAGCATGATGTCTGTGAGTCTGTCTGTCTGTCTGTCTGTTTGTCTATCTCTCTGTCTGTCTGTCTGTCCGTCTGTCTGTCTATCTGTGTACACGTGCAGAGCGAATTTGGCTAAAAGGATTTTTATGAAACTTCATATTTAAGCTTTTGACATCAATGGCACAAGTTGATCAACTTTTGGTAAAAATCGGTTGACTGGAAATGGAAGTTTACACGTGTAGACTTTAAGATTTTTGCGAATATTTAACAAAAAAATATTTCGAAAAAATTTATTTAACAAAAGTTGCTATAAAAACGACATTTTTTGATAAAACTTTTTGAAAAATTTGTTTTCGAAATTATATGAAACGTTTCCATGATAATGATAAATAATATCTCTGATAAATAATAGAAAATATTTGGCCAAGTTATTTCTACTCTGCTGCTAGATTGTATTTTATACAAGTACTTTATCATGGCGGTCGGTCCTGTGGTGGCCACATCTGATTTTTTCTTGACATTGGTTCCGGTTATATCTTCTTACATTCTCTCAGATATTTTCCAGTGCCTTTTAACAAATCTTGCACAGTTTCGCTGTCTCACTTAAGCAGAACTTTATATTTTCTTCGTTTCTGCAGCGCAATTTTGCAATTATTTTTCTGTGTTTCCTCTCTGCTGTTAAGTATATTGGTTGTCCTATTCTTGTAAACAACTTGTTTAAATTTGGAAAAGTGTAACCGCAATATAAATGTGATTTTGAAAAGAACTGGCCATCAGTTCTTTTGAATTTAAATAATCATCTGTAATGCTCGTTGAATCTATTTTCAAATATATCTCACATTCGATATGAATAAAGGGTGCGGGATTTTTAAGCAGCTAATTAAAAACAGTTGGAGAGCGATTTAATTCTCATTCTCCGTTCATATCTCATCATCTCATGCTCATATATCTTTGGTGAGATATAGATATCCAACGCCTGGGTACGTTTCAAGTAAACTAATTAGATGAATAACCATCCAAAGAGAGTGTAGATGCGTGCCATGCGTAAATTCGCACACAGCATAATTTACGCATGGTTACGCTAGTTTGATATGTTGATATGATTCCCGAAATGTTCTGTTGAAATTTAGAAATTTTTATCACTTTTATTTGTGCAACATTAACAAATATTTTTCAAACTCATACATATTTACAAATCTGAATTTTTATATTTCCGATCCAAATTTCACCAATAAAACTTATTTTGCAAAATGCAGAAATTTTTATTAACACATTTTAGTTATGTGTGCCATTAGAATGTAAAGGCAGTATTTTTAATCGACTGTGAATTTTCGTACGTTGGCGACGACCGAGTTCCGAAAATGGTAGCACGAGATAGTATTAAATAATCATGCAAAAATCACAATTTTTTAGGATTTTGTAGGTATGACCAAAAAACCCCTTATACCGTCATTTTGTCATCTGTCTATCTGTCTGTCTGTTCGGTAAAAATTGTAGCCAAACGGCTAAACTTAGAGAGTTGAAATTTGGCATGCTTATACAATTCTTTGACCTGCACATAGGAAAAATACTAAAACATCTAAAAAACATAACCCTCTAAAAATATAAACAAATATGTGCTCATCGAAAAAACATTTTTTTTTTACAATTCTGTGTTGGGTATCAAATGAAAGCTCTTGGTACGTGGATTAACGATCAAAATTTTATTTTTGCAAAATAAATTATTTTGATACGATTATTGCCAAAATTGTGCAAAAAAAAATTGTCCCACACCCTGTAGCCCAGATGGTTTAAACTAAAAATCTGAAAAATTCTAAGTAATGTACATTGGTGTGAACCGGAATAGTACAACAGGAATTTTTGATCAGATTATGTTTTCGGAAAATAACGCATTTTTTGTGTTTTTTGGTTGACGATGCATAAAGCTTATACTCATATAACACGTTGAGTTGTTAAGGCGCATCCCCACTATGCCGCAGTTTGCCAGTTGGCAAGGCCAGCTGTTAAAGCCAACTGGCAAAGCCAGTAGCTGTATAAACGTCCACATCTGTGTTGGCATTTAGTTTAGTCGCACAATGTTCACCGAGGAAGATTTACTAATTGCTTCAGCTGCTGTTATCATACTTGACAGTGAAGAAAAAATACGCAAACGGCGCAAACGACTGTTTTGGGTACGTCCAAGTCGTCAAAGTAGATTACTCACCGGACTTATTACCTTCTCTCTCTTTTTTTATTTCGCGCGAAAAATGACACACCAAGTTTTTGATTTTTCTATCAATTTCTTTTTTTTTGTACTCCAAAACTAACCGCAATTTCCAATAGAGCGTCACATCTCTTATTCCTGTCTCTATAGTCCTTTAAACGACAGTCCCACAAAACAGGACGATCCCGGTATAAATCGATCAAATTAAACACTTTGTCGTATGTCCACTCCATCTATAAACAACGTTGCTCACATGCGTCTGAATCACAACCTGAATTTAAGCCTAAAGCCGCGTGATGCCAGTTGGCACGTCCCCACTTACCGTTCTTATCGGCTTTCTTTGAAGGACACCGACACTCGAGCGATTCTCGTTGGCATGCCGCTGGCACGATGGCATGTGCCAACGGTCACGTCTACATTACTGCTGGCATTGCCAACTGGCAACCTGTGGCATAGTGTGGACGCCGCTTTAAGCGTATGGTCTAGTGGCTTCGTTGCGCGCTAACTACACAGATTTGTTATACACTACACAGGTTCGTTCCTGGCTTGTGGAGTCAATTTTATTTTTTCTTTTTTTTTCTTTTTCATTTTGTTTAAATTAATTGGTTAAAATTCTAGTTATATTTTAGCAAATTTTGAATTTAATTTTCAAGAGCGTAAATTTAATAACTAATTGGAATTATATTTTCATTCTATGTATCATTTATACGAAGCCAGAGGGGCAGAGCGTATGATTTAAGACAACCAATGAAAGCCATAGGCGCAATTTTCAAAATCTTACTGAACTTTGTTATATAAAAAAAAATACTGCACTTATTTAGAAACCTAAATAATGATATTAGGTATTCGAATTAAAATTAACAAAAAAATATTTTAACATAAAATTTGTTTTTAAAGCTCTTAGATTAACAGACGATAAATTATTTTAAAAAGATCGTTCATTTTGCCGTGGTTACTACAAAGCAAAATTTGTCCTACACACTCAGCATGCCGCCTTTACTTATTATATACCTGCGAAACACTACAATGTGTGGAAATTCACTCTTCACATCAATTTTTCTTGGAATGGTTCGTTCAAAAAGGGGTCGTTATTTCAACAATTTATGCGTTGCCTTGGAATTTAACAAATAAAAAAACAAAAAAAAGAAAACAAAAAAAGAAAACAAATATAACAATGTACACCTATAAACTTTGTGTAAAAATCAATTGAAAAAAACCGGAAAGAATCGTAAAGGATACCATAACTATTTTAAAGTACAAAAGTAAATATTACATAATAAGATATATTTTTTTTTATTCTCTCAAAAATGCTAATAGCTTTAAGGATGATGTAAAAATTATTACAAGCAATTTTGTTTTTCCTCAAATGTCATGTATTAAATTTTATTACCTTATTTCAAGGTTTGAGTTAACAAATTTACAAAAATTAAATATTTGCTAGGTTTGTTTAACATATTTTGGATATTATGTTTTGCCTTGTTCGTATTATCTATGGACAAAAAACTACGTCAGATAGAACATCCAATAATTGTTATTTCCTTGAATACTTCTGTAATTCATAATGAGGCGTACAGTTAACATATTTAAAATAAAGTAGAAAATATAACAAAATAATTAAAATACGTCATCCTATTCTTAGTCAGTGTTAGTTGTATTAACAATACATATAACTCCCAGAGATCAAAAGTTTCTTATGCAACTTTTTTTTCTTTTTTTTTCAGAGGTAATACAGTCCGCGCTCGCTTAACATATATCCGCTTAACGTACGTTCGATGATACGTACATGATTAATTACGGATCCTATGTTCGTACGAACGTACACGTTGTTCGTACGAACGAACATCGCGTAACATGAAAATGTCGCTTTTGTACGAACGTACAAATTGTCCGCGCGAACGTACATCGCGTCACACGAAAACGTCGTTTTCGTATTTGATATGGCAACTTTATGGTTAAAAAAATTATGTGAAGTGTGAATTTTCACACATTGCAGGGTTTTGCTGGTATATAATAAGTGAAGGCGGCATGCTGAGTGTGTAGGACAAATTTTGCTTTGTAGTAACCACGGAAAAATGAACGATCTTTTTAAAATAATTTATCGTCTGTTTATCTCAGAGCTTTAAAAACAAATTTTATGTTAAAATATTTTTTAATTTTAATTCGAATACCTAATATCATTATTTAGGTTTCTAAATAAGTGCAGTATTTTTTTTATATAACAAGGTTCATTAAGATTTTGAAAATTGCACCTATGGCTTTGCACCATTGGTTGTCTTATATCATACGCTCCGCCCCTCTGGTTTCGTATAAATGACACATAGAATGAAAATATAATTTCAATTGGTTATTAAATTTACGCTCTTGAAAATTAAATTCAAAATTTGCTAAAATATAATTAGAATTTTAACAAATTAATTTAAACAAAATAAAAATTAAAAAAAAAAAACAAAAAAAAAATAGACTCCACAAGCCAGGAACGAACCTGTGTGGTGTATAACAAATCTGTGTAGTTGGCGCGCAACAGAGCCTCTAGACCACCACACGCTTAACAACTCAGCGTGTTATATGAGTATAAGCTATATGCATCGTCAACAAAAAAACACAAAAAATGCGTTATTTTCCGAAAACATAATCTAATCAAAAATTCCTGTTGTACTATTCCGGTTCACACCAATGTACATTACTTAGAATTTTTTCAGATTTTTAGTTTAAACCATCTGGGCTACAGGGTGTGGGACAAAATTTTTTTTGCACAATTTTGGCAAAAATATGGTCAAAATAATTTATTTTGCCAAAATAAAATTTTGATCGTTAATCTACGTACTAAGGGCTTTAATTTGATACCCTACTCAGAATTTAAAAAAAATAATTTTTTTTTCGATGAACACATATTTGTTTATATTTTTAGGGGGATATGTTTTTTAGATGTTTTAGTATTTTTCCTATGTGCGGGTCAAAGAGTTGTATAAGCATGCCAAATTTCAACTCTCTAGGTTTAGCCGTTTGGCTACAATTTTTACCGAACAGACAGACAGACAGACAGACAGACAGACAGACAGACAGACAGACAGACAGACAGACAGACAGACGACAAAATGACGGTATAAGGGTTTTTTGGTCATACCTACAAAACCCTAAAAAAGGGAAAAGAAATTGCACACAATGTATAATGTATAATCGGATTCACGAAAAATGTCCGATTATTAAATGTCGGGACCGCATTTAATTTTGAAAGAGTAAACTTAACGTAAATTTTCTACAAAAAAAGATTCTTACACTTTTTTTTCATGAATGATCATTTGCAAGATATTGAAGTTTATTAATTTAATGTCCCTAATATTTTCGTAAATCCGAATAGAACAGTAAACACGTATTGCTAACATATAAATACATGTTAAAAAAATAAAAATATACCAACATTATATAAAATAAACATGTTTAGAAAAATAAATAAGTACTTAAAAATTATTATTTGTTGCTTTTAATTAGAAATTTGTCCGTTGTCAATTGTACCGCAGTTTTCTTTTTGTCTTGATATAAAAGTTTATAACAAGCGGTGCTATTGCGTATATTATTAACAACACTGAAACTTCTATCAATATCCGGGTCCGAATTCTCGATAGTGTCAATGAGTTCTTCCACTTTGCCCAATATTCCACTTACTGTTTTTAGTTGCATTTCGGTTGTTTCGTTCTCGGTTTTTAGGTCTTCTTTTTCAGTTCTCATTTGCTCTTATAGTTCTAATAACTCATTAGTTGTGAGTTCGTCCGCATGTGATTCTAACAAATCGTTAATATCTTCAGTGTCCATATTCAGTTCCAATTTTTTTTTTTTTAAATTACATGTGAATACACTGCTGTGTATTCACACACAGAAAAGCACTCGTAAATACGTGTACATATTCGGCTGCGTTCGACGTATTTACGGATTCTTCTCTGTAAGTGTGAGTGAAGGGGGAAAATTGAAAGATAGAAGTTGGTAACACTGTATTTCAAGCTTCATAAGCATATCTTGCGTAAATATAACTTCAAAACAATCAATGAATATTGGTCATTTATACAAAAAAAATCTACGTTCGTGCGAACAAATGTACGTTCGTACGAAAAAATGTACGTTCGTACGAAAAAATGTACGTTCGTATGAACATAGGGACCAATGAATCCTTTCATCGTACTCTTTCTTCGTCATGATGGGTCGTATCATCCGTCGGACATCTTCCCAGTTACTTCTCGAGCATTTTTTCTGTTATATTCTCTGGTGATAGTTTTGCTTGTAATATAAGTAATTAACAATGTAAGCTCTAAGAAACTATTCCTCCTCCTAGGCGTACCTCAAGGTAGTATATTGGGACCCTTACTTTACATAATTTATACCATTAATCTCTCACGGTGTATTAAACATTGTCAAGTTCATTATTTTGCTGATGATACCCAAATCTTTTATTCGTTTCCTCTTAATAACATTAAAATCTCCGTAATGAGTATTGATGGGAACCGGAATAGTTCAACAGGAATTTTTGATCAGGTAAGTTTTTCAAAAAATGTCGATTTTTTTGTCGTTGATAAAAAAAATATTTTTTAAAATTTATTGTTTGGTATCAAAAGAACGCCCTTAAGACGTAGATTAAGGAACGATATATAGTTTTTTGAAATTCGTTTCTTTTAACACGAATTTAGCTAAAAACGTGCAAAAGTTTTACCCAAAAGGGTTAAACTAAAAACCTGAAAAAATTATAGGTAATGTATCCCAGCAAACATTCAACTTACGGCCGAATGCCGGCAAACTGCTTTTATGCTGGTAAATTACTGGCACCAAAAGTAAGTGCAACGCCAGTATTAATAATGTACTTCACATTTGTATTTCGCATTCCGCCTATACGAAGTACTTTACCAGCATTTTATAAGCACTCTTCTTCACTCATACTTTTTACTTACAACCATCAGAAATAAATCTTGCAACTAATGCGATTATTTTGCACTTTACCGTTGCTGGGCCGGCAACTGATACATCAATGGGCCAGTAACGGCCACGGGGACACCGGGGTACTGGCCCATTACTTTTAATGCCGGGGAGTATGTGCTTTACCAGTACTGGCCCGTATAAAAATGTTTGCTGGGATATTAAGCCGGAAACGTACGAGAGGAATTTTTGATCAGATTGGGTTTTTGAAAAATATGGCAGTTTTGTGTTTGACAAAATTAATTATTTATTTAATTCATGGTTAAATTATGGCTAATAATGTTATGGATTTTTTGTATTTATAGCTAAAATAGTGCGTGTATTTTTTTGGATTAATTGCGATAACAAATGAATTACGATTCGAATTGCCGTGGCAGTAAAACTGCAACTTTTTAAATAACTATTTTCTATTATTATCAATAGTTAAGAAATTAAATATATTGTTGCATGTTAATTTTAAGTACGT
Source organism: Liopterus haemorrhoidalis (assembly GCA_963971575.1). Lineage (NCBI taxonomy): Eukaryota > Metazoa > Arthropoda > Insecta > Coleoptera > Dytiscidae > Liopterus > Liopterus haemorrhoidalis. The sequence goes on from OZ020624.1 coordinate 24,445,492, forward strand.
AAAACTAAAATAAAATATGTATGATTTTTTTATATTTTGTATTTTAATTGGTAAAGTAAGCTGTTAAAATAATTATTAATTATTTTTAAGAATTCTTTTTATTGCATACAGTTAACAGTTTTAGTTTGAATGTTTTATCTTAATAGTTTTTGCTACATTTGACATAAACAGAAACTATATCCCCCCCTTATTCAGGTTTTTTTATCCATGTTTGTCAATAATTGAATGTAAATAAACATTTGAAAAAAAAATTAATAAAAACTCAAGGTACGGATTTGGGACCATTACTCTTTCTAGAATGTATAAGATTATTGGTGGTTATGTAATAGGAGTTGTACGGGTTTTTCTTGGATTTCCACCGAAATAAATATAATATAATTATGTAAATTCTTTATTAAAGCGACTAGTTTCGCTCATTCGAGCATTATCAAGCTGATTGTTGAAAATGATAAATACAAATAAATAATAAATAAATAAAAGTTAACATAATGGTCAAAATACGCGGTAAAACCTTGTCAGAAAATAAAATGGAGTATGCTAACGGTTACTTAGGCAAGTCATAACTGACAACAGTTAACAGTTATGACTTGCCTAATACCCTTTTCACACTAGATCTTTAAGATCGGATGTTTAAGTGAATGGATCTTTAAACGCTAATGTGAAACCGTACGGCCTCGTCTAAACACGACCGATGTTTAAGACAGAGATCTGCGTCTTAAACTTCGCCCGCATTGCCAACTTAATTCCCATTATAAAAAAATACTCCTTGAATTTGTGCTTCTCTTCTTTTATCTATGTTCAGCTGTTATCATTTTATATATCGAGGTTATGAGATGATTATTTGCGTTATTATTTAAATAAATATAAAAAATAAACTTCTCCTAACCTCGATATACAAAATAATGACAGAATAAATTCAAACGATATGAAATTATGTTGGCAATACATACTAGCTTTACATGGAGATTTCTTCTTCAAATTAAACATCAAGTGTGAAAGCAAACCGATATTAAACATCGATGATGTTTAAGTTCAATCGTCTTAAAGATCTAGTGTGAAAAGGGTATAAGCAACCGTTAGCATACTCCATTTTATTTTCTGACAAGGTTTTACCGCGTATTTTGACCATTATGTTAACTTTTATTTATTTATTATTTATTTGTATTTATCATTTTCAACAATCAGCTTGATAATGCTCGAATGAGCGAAACTAGTCGCTTTAATAAAGAATTTACATAATTATATTATATTTATTTCGGTGGGAATCCAAGAAAAACCCGTACAACTCCTATTACTCTTTCTACTTTTTATAAATGACGTCACAAACTAGATTTCAAAGGCTAATTGCTCAATAATATATACAGGGTGTTTGTTTGAAACGGGGCACCCCGAAAATCTGCTTTATTTGTAAAGATACAAAAAATCTTCAGAACAAAAGTTAAACTAGACAAAAAGGCCCATCTAAAGGTTACTATAAGAATTCTGAGGCACTTTCGGTTTCACCGGAAATGATGTCAACGTTTGATCTAGCATAAGGAATCGATAATTTTATATTTTTTTCCTAAAAGTACATTAAATTAGCTTTACAATAACACCAAACGGTCATATTTTTATGTTAACGATTTCAAAATGGCGACCATTTATTTACAAAATAATAATCAACATAAGTTTTACAAAGTTGAACGTAGCAAGCTTATAAGGGCGATGGAAGAGTTTTTATTAAGAATGAGAAAATGTGTGGACAATAATGGTGGTTTGATCGAACATTTGTATTTTTATAATTGTATAAAATAATTGTAAAAAGTAATAGTTTTTTTTTTTTCTAAATAGTCAAATAGTTTATTTTAGAGATATTTTGTTTCTTTTTTTATTGTTTTCAAAGCTTGCTACGTTCAACTTTGTAAAACTTATGTTGATTATTATTTTGTAAATAAATGGTCGCCATTTTGAAATGGTTAACATAAAAATATGATTTTTGATAGGAAAACAGGAAAACTAATTTAATATAACAATAATAGATGTGAAACTATGAGTTAAATTTGACAAACTACCTTATTAATTTACGTTATATAATAATAACAATATTCAAAAAACATTTATGAATAAATCGCAAAAAAAACCATTACATCAATATGACAGCCAGTAATACTACCCCCCCTACAATCTGGTACGTACAAATCGCAAAGATTGCAGTGTCACCCATTGTACAACCTAATGTAACAATTAAATTTTAATTTTAATTGCTACATTTATGTTACAATTAGATTTTAATTTTAATTGTTACATTACGTTGTTCAATGGGTGACAATGGTCACATCAGTTGAAAGCCTGTCAAATTTATTATATTGTGAGAGTTAAGTTTTTTCCACAAATTACTGCATTTTTTCTTCTTTCGCTACTGTGTGATACCTAAAAAAGCTACTTGAGGTCATTGTACATAACACCTTTATCTATCTGTATCTTTCAAAATATAGATAATTGGAAACTAAATGTTGTGATCAGAATAAAAGAGGCTTATTCGCGACTGCAAATAACAGTGAGACATCTGGTGGTGACTGGCTAAATTAAACAGAAGCGTATATTTGGATAATATTTGTAGCGTGTTGTGCTGCAGTTTATGTGAATTAAGAAGTATTTTAAAATATAGTGACTTAAATACAGTGCTTTTTTGCCGAAATATTGTTTGAACAGATAAATATTTAGAAAAAACTTCTGACATATACGCTTCTCGTCCGTCATGAGCTGTTGTACGTAGCGCCGCCAATGTTAGTTTCAGTCGCGAATACAACCTCATCGAACGAAAATTTCAACATTTCAAAAAAATGCTACATAACACTTTCATCCTCTTGCCCCTTCAACTCAATCTTAGTCTGGACTATTCTGTTGACGATGAAAACCATATATAGGGAAATCGGCGAAACAGTGCAGTTGCGTCACTTGAAACGTCACAAAAAAAATGTGACGTCAGGTTTAGTACGTTTACATTCATCTATTTTACGAATGTAATATTTGTACGCTGTCACTTGTATCGAAATGAAATGAAAATATAAGAATAAGAACAGAATAGAAGCAAATAAACTATTCTAATAGGCAAAATAGTCCTACAAACGACTGATGTGATCCAAAAATATGATCAAAGAAAAAAAAAAAAAAATAATAAGTTGAATATAACCTAAGAACTATGCAGTACACACAAAATTAAATAAGAAAATATATAACTAAATACCGGTGGCGCAGCCAGGATTTTGTCTTGGGGAGGGCCGAATCAAAATTCGAGGGCACGCGGGCCGCATACGGCCCTGAACCTTATTTTTTATGGCCCCTGAAGCGGTAATCACTTGAGCTTATTTAGGGGAAAAATATATTTAAAAATGTAAAATATACTCTCTTCCCCTTTTCTGTTTATAAAAAAATGTCAAGAAACCCTTCGGAATATTTAAAGTTCCGTCACTGCTTATCATTTTATATGTAAAATAGACTGCGACCCAAATCAGTTCGACACCCCTGCTGTTGGATATTGATGTTTATATCAAATAATAATTCCATTATTTGTTGATAAAAAATGTAATTGTTAATCCCTGTATCAAAAACTTTCACTTGATTTTTTCTTCGATAAATATATATTTATTTTTTTTTTTTTTCGCGGGATATATTTTTGAAGTGTCAATATTTCTCTTACTTCTGTTCAGTTCTCTAAATCAGCCGCTTGGCCACAATTTGTACAGAACGAACAGACTCATGTGACGGAATAAGGATTTCTTGATTATACCTACGAAAACCTAAAAATAACATGTAAATGTGCATTTTCTATTAATTTCAACATGTACCATAATAAAATATAGCTTATTATTATTGTAAAATACATAAGTTCTTTTGCTGTACGATTATGATAAAATTCTGGGGGGGCTTGTCCCCCCCCCCATCCATCTGAATACACCACTGTTGTTCAGTACAACTTATATCAGTCCTTTTTGTGTGTAAAACATTATAATTTCAAAAATACCTAAGAAGATATTGATATTCATATTTATCTACAAAATAAAACCAAATACCGATTTTAAGAGCGCAATTGTCTCCAAAACTACTCGAGTAATTAGTTGTTTAAAACAGTTTTATCATTTGACTGGGCGGATATTTTAGTCGATGTGTCAGGGGGAAAAAGGATCAACGCTCCCCTTCATATAATTCGTTGGAGCATATTTGGAAAGTGATGTATTTTCACTTGAACAATAATTATGTCACTTTATCAAGAGTAGGCAATCTTAAAAAGATGTTTATTTATACGAAAAAAAAAAAAAGAAAAGAAAATGCCAATTACAATGAAGTAATTGAAAAATTAACTACTCCTTTAGAAATTACCCCCTTGGCTGCGCCACTGCTAAATACAAAACTGCTAAATAAACAACAAACTAAATAAAAAAGGTTTTTAGAAATTACTATTAGTTAGATATTTTAACACAAATCAGTATCAAAACACAACAGACGTATTATTAAATGAAAAATGTAAACATCGTTTTATTCAGAGATAGCAATAAAAATGTCCCTATATTAAATAAACACTTTTAAAATTTGTAAATCTTCAAAATGACTATCGAACACAAACTAAATATGACTTCAAAAGATATGTTTTAGTAAAATAAAAGAGTAAAGAGCAATATTAGTCTATAATTCACATGCAAAAAATCGATTTAGTTATTTTTTCGGCACTAAGTTTGTCATTGAAATTATGACTCAAAATGACGAACTTGCTAGAATAAAACTCATGTTTTCTCCTAAAACTTATAAAAAAATCTATACTGTCATTCCCAAAATATGAGTCATTTTTAAAAATTATAAAACAATAGAAAACAAATTATATATTATCAACGAACAATTTCTCAGTATAATTTTTTAATTTTCCGGTGACTTTGCATAAATTTGTCCAGTATATTTTCCGATTCTATTTTATTGTATGACATAATTTGATCATAGTCTAACTGTTAATGATTTTTTTTTTCAAATATCATTTCCATGTCCTATTTTCTTTGAATCGTTTGGAAAATTGACATTGACGTAAGAATTTGTTTACGTGATTGGAAAAAATATTATAAAAATTGCGAGACATGCTAAAAAAATTTAAAATACTTTTAAATGCACTTTATGTAGCATAGTTTTTATACGTGTAATTGTAGTTTACTTCATTTATATATTTAATTTGTTTACAATTAGATAATGGTATATGCGACTTAAATTTCAATCTTCATCAGAGGTTGAATGAAAAATATTCACATATTCTGCGTTCATAGCTCTAAAATTAGTCGACTATGCACTATACGTTGTGGACAGTGATGGGCGCGTAAGTTAGATGATGTAAGTTACCTCATTGTTGACGAGTAAACAATTGAAGTAAAGTAAACACAAAAACTCTTGTTAACAATGTAAACAATGATTTAGACATGCGCACTTATTTTGAATTACAGAAACCCATTATCAATACATTTTTATAAATAATAAAAATTTAATAAAACAATTTTATATGAAAAAGTAAGTAATATATAAAATTTGGGCAAGCCAATATACATATTAATAAAAATCGAATATGCATAATTATATAAGTGTTACAAGTTAGTAAATATGAATATGAAATATATATATATATATAAAAAGTAAAACGTACAGATATTTATATAGCTAATTAATTAATAAAAGAACATAATAAAGTAAACTTATTATAAATACCTAAGAAAATAGAAGGGTTACTGAGAATAAGAGACTGATCGCTTACGAAGTACAAGGTGTCTCAAAAGAAATTTTATATTTATTTAGCTTACTGCGTGAACGCAACGTATCCGAGGGGCGCGGGGGTTATGTCAATCGGTAGCCTGGCTCTTGGGAATTCAGTCGCAATGGACCGTTTCTCGGGAGCAGACCGCGCGTTATGCGTGCGAGAGTTTTACAAAAACGATGATTCGGCGACTGTAGCGCGTAGAATATTCTGCAGTATTCGAGGTTTTCGCCACTTAAATGATGCGCCAAGCATTCCTCTCATTCGACATTGGGTTAAAAAGTTTGAAGAGACTGGTACAACACTGGATAAATCAAAATCCGGGCGACCTAGGTCATCAAGAACGGTAGAAAACGAGGAGAATGTTAATCAGTCTGTTCGTGACGACCCGAACCTTTCAATTCGGAAGCGCGCAAGTGCTTTAAATGTGCATAGATCATCATTACATCGCATTATGCACAAAGACCTAAAGCTGCACCCCTACAAAATTCAATTGGTGCAAGAATTAAAGCCCCAAGATGCCAGTCAGAGGCTTAATTCTCAGGCAAATTGATCTCCCGGAGAGGTGACATAAATTGGCCTCCACGCAGTCCAGATTTAACCCCTATGGACTTTTTCCTATGGGGTTATCTTAAATCTAAAGTTTACGCCAATAAACCGACTTCACTGGCGCATTTGAAAGCAAATATCCGTCACGAAATGGCAGCCATCCCTGAGTCCACCTGCCGAGACGTCAGAAGTAATTTTACTGTTCGATTAAATGAGTGCCGAGAACGCGAGGGTCTACATTTAGACGATATTATTTTTAAGAAATAAATCCCCAAAAAGTGTATTTTAATAATTAATAAACATTTTTTCTATATACGGCTTACCTTTTTTTTAATCGATCCACTAAATATAAAATTTCTTTTGAGACACCTTGTATATTTAATAAGTAAAATTTGGGATAATTGTGCTCATAAAAAATTAAAATAGATAAATAAATTTTAAATAAATAAATAAATAAATAAATAAATAAATAAATAAATAAAATGAAATAAAAGATAACACCGGTCAACAGGAGTTTGAGTCTGGGTTCTGCATATCTGATTTTTATTTCTTCCACATTATTAATTAAAGAAAAAATAGTTTTACCCGAAAAAGTTTGCTTTTGTAGCAAACAGCAAACAAAATGTAAAAAAATCAGAATTAAATTACGGATTTGAAGAAAATTTCCCTTTTTTCAGACCTTTATTGTACGTAAAAATAATACAAACTTTTGTTATGAATTTGAATCAGTTTTATTTACAAGAAAAGCATTCGAAACAAACAACTACTGTAACAGAATATATAAAAAAGTTTAGGAATGATTATTTTTCGTATTTCTTCTGTGATTGTATGGACATTATCGTATTAGCCCCCAAATATAGTCCCCCATCATACTCTCATTGTATTGCCCCTGATAACGACGTTCAAAGTCCATCACGTCTTGATGAAAACGTTCACCTTGTTCTTCCAAATAGGCTCCCATGTTATCTTTAAATTGGTCCAAGTACGCATGTAACATATGCACTTTAAGGGACATTCTGCAACCCATGAGTTTAAAGTTATCAAGCATAGTTGCAATAACCTCTATGTAATTGTCTGCTCTGTTGTTTCCGAGAAAACCATGAACCACTGCTTTCAAGCTTTCCTTTCATGAGTATTGAGTATCTGTGAAAATTCGTCACTGGCCATTATTTTCTTTATTTGTGGTCCGACAAAAATAAAGGTAGCAAGGATATTTAGTATAACCGCCTATGCAAGGCGTTCGGAATCTCATGCATTCCTTTTGACTGGCGTCTTTTCATAGACAGTTCTACAAAAAGTTTAAAAGCTGTCCTTCTTCACAATGGAAATAAATTTCCATCTCTTCCTTTGGCTCATTCCGTAATGCTCAAAGAAAATTACGAAAGTGTGAAAATGGTGCTTGAGAGTTTAAAGTATGATGAGTATACCTGGCCAGTGATAGGGGATTTTAAGATGTTTGGATTTCTGATGGGATGCATTCCCATCAGAAATCCAACTATTCCCTTGTTTTGATAAATTCGCCGCAAATATAGCAGGATGAGTCTACCTCGTGTTTACAACTTTTTGACGCAATTTTTTTAATCTGCCGCCACACAAAATGCTTTATATCGCTGCAATGTGCATGCGCATACCGACTAAGAACCACGTAAGTGAAATCCCACTTGCTTTCCACCCGCTCGTCCCCACTTAATATAACGTACTTTTCCTTATATGGTCATAAAAATAAATAAATATATATTGATCGTTGTAAAATGTACAAAAGCAAAGTTTTTCAAAAATAAACGAAGGTTTTAGTTATTTTTCGATATAAGGAAACAGAAAATAGTCATTAAAATAAAGATTCAAAAAAAATATTTTTTTTGTTGACCTGTGTAATCAAGTACACCAACAAAAATATAAACTCAAGAAACTAATATGAAATTATTGAATTTATGATAATTTATGATTATTATATGTCAACTGGTGTATCCATCTCTTAATAATTTTCTTGAAATAGTGATAAGGGAAGGTAAAAAGATTCTTTTTTATTTCATCAGAAAACGCATTATACAATTTAGGCAAAATATTCAGAAAATTTGGATTAGTTTTCTTCTTTAAATTCTTAGAGCCTTTACAATGTCCGATCTTTTTGCCCCTAGTATTATACAGATGTTCGGGTAGCTGTAAAGTTGAAAAAAGTTCATTTTTTTCTTTAGAAAAGTATTTGGCAATGTTACTAACAAAAAGTTTAGGTATACTTAAAATACCCGTAATTCTAAAAAGTTGTTCGCTTGGAAATCTACGTGGCTTATTTAATAAATATGGCGTCCCTCAAGGCTCTATTCTTGGACCTTTTCTCTTCCTAATTATAATGATTTGCCTTCCTTCCTCAAAACTACAAACACAATATTGTACGCGGATGATACCCCCATAATTTCAACTTCGAAGGACTTTGAAGAAACATTATCTTTAAATAACACCAATTTAAAACTTAGTCGTGAGTGGTTCAGTGCTAATAACCTAAGTTTAAACGCTCAAAAAACTCAGCAAATGATCTTCTCACTTCGATTGGCACATATGGAAAATCCAGAATCAATTAAATTCTTAGGTGTCCATATTGGTGTTAATCTTAGCTGGGAAGTTCATATAGATCATCTTGCCAATAAACTTTGTAAAGCAATTTTTTGTTTGCGTAATCTCAGACATAGCGTGTCCCGTAATATTTTACTCACAGCATATCATGCACTCTTTCATAGTCACATGTCCTACGTGATTCTTGCCTGGGGACACTCCCCCTTTTCACAGAGAATATTTTCTTTGCAAAGACGCGTTATTAGAATAATAATAATAGCTAACTTATCCTATAGATCAGACTGTAAACACAAATTTACTGATTTGAATATCCTTACCTTGCCATGTTTATTTATATTTCAATGTCTCGTCTACGTACATTGCAACCTGATTAATTATGAACAGCAAAATCAAATACATGCTCATTTTACAAGAAAAAATGATATAATCAGACCAAAATACGTAAGATTGACCAAATCAAGGCAGTCCTTCAATTATTTTGGTATCTTATTCTACAACATACTCCCCTTGGCAATAAAGAAGTTAAACAACCAGCAATTCAAAAAGACCGTAAAAACATATTTAATAACTAAATCATTTTATAACTTTGACCAATACATCGCTAATAATTTTAATGACTTGTAATGTAATTTTGTAACTTTATTTTTAATGTTAAATTCAATGATAATTGTTTATGCTATGTTTATTTGTAGTATTTTTTTCCCCATTATTACTTTTATTAACTGACGTATGTAAAAATATTTTGTATTTGTTAACATCAATAAAATTATTATTATTATTATTATTATTAACATGACTTTAAGTACCAGCTTTTGTGCAGTTTTAATATTATAAATAGCTGTTTTACTATTTAAATGTAAAAGGAGACTATGTTGAGAAATGAAAATGAATCAACCCAAAATAATGTGTTTTCTAATGTTTTGTAAGTACTTATTGAACTACCCTCGTGTGTTACAGGCAACCTTGTGCCTATCGACAAGTTGATATCAACCAAGTCCACCTATGTGGTTTACGCAAGTAGCCTCGTGAATATCACCTGTTTACCTGTTACTCCATATCTCCAATGTTTTAATTTCTCAAATTTAAACGTAGATATCTGTTGTAAATAATAATGTTGTCTTAACTTTATCGCGGATATACAAAGTCTTGACCTTTGATAGTTCATTGATCGAAGAAACAGTTGCAAATTAATCATTATGTTAAGATTTTCATTTATATTTATAGAAGTGTCTGATTGTTAAATATTGCTTTTTTTAGATAAAAAATTGAGGAAGGTCATTAAAAAATATTAGAATATTTTGAATGGTTACTTATAAAAAAATGTAACCACAAAAAATTGTTTTATTATTAAGTCTTACAAAAGAAATATGCAGATGGTCTGCTACAGCAGAAAGTTAATTATTTTATTTATTGTACCAGTACAACAAATATTTTTAAGAGCAGGTTCTAATTTATAAATTGTTGTTGCTATACCAATATAATTCAATATTCATTTACTCAATAATCGGGATTTATGAAAATGATTTAAAAATAGTTTTGTTTCTCTAGTTATAGCCGATAGTGTATTGATGTATGTGTTTCTATATTGTCCATAGAAGCACATTCTACATAACAATGACTTACATTATAAAATTAACAAAAATTTCTACAAATACCTTTCCAGTCGCTCCAATTTTGGTCTGCATGTTGTCCAAACAGTAAAGTTCACACTATAACACACTATTTCAAGTATTTTCTGCACTTTTATCACTTAAAAATAACTAAAAACGTCAGAAAAAAATGAAGACGCCACTTGCAAAATTCACGTATCACTACTTATCAAGATGGTTAATCCTGATAAAGCTCATTAAGGAATATAGTCATTAACAATTAATACATAAGGAACAGAATTGTTTAAAATAATTCTTTATGAGAATAAACACATATTAATATTTTATCAAAAGTATACAGGTGGTTGAAATTGAATTACCAGGCCCAATACACTATTTTTTTGTTATTGAAGATGAGTTTTGTGTTATCCGACAGATAATGTTATCTGGAATTTTATCTTCTGAATAAATGTCATTACTAAGCAGCGAATTCAATACATCAGTCTCATTATCCGTTAGATAACTATCCGATAGATACATTTGTATTGAAAGACGGGATTACATTTATTCAGCACAGAAAGTATCATATAACCTTATCTGTCAGATAGTTACCTGGAGCAGTGTATATATATATATATATATATATATAGGGGAGGGAGGAGCGAGGGATGGATCTCAAGGTGTATCAAGATAGAGGAAACACGATTTTTCTCGAAAAGACGGTGTGTGAGCAAGTTGGTAAAAAAATTTGGTGACCAGAGTTTACCCAAATAATTGGATGGTAGTATTTAAATTTTTGGAATAAACCGGAAGTACAGGATATCAAGGACAACTTCGATTTTTTATATAGGAACGTATGGCGTTGGGTATAATTGGATAAAACTTTTGAAAAAAAAAACAATTTTTATATAAAGATGTTTTTAATATCTGTTACGATTACCTATAATGGCTTGCAAGTATTTTTATTTACAAGTGTTCCATTGTTCCAAGTTGCTTTCCATTTTAAACACTTTCGCATCCTTACTCTTTAGCTAACAGTAGCTCGGAGCATAACAAAAAATATTGCAAGTTCAAGTCGTACCTACTTGAAAGTACTTGAAGTACCTCCAACGCGAACCGTTTTATTTAGTTTAAATTAGTTGTCAAAATAAGTATAATTTATTTTATTTAAGTTTAAAAGCTATATTTTAATGAATATAAATGTCATATATTTATGAATATATCTTGCAAAATTGAGCGTTTTTCTATTATAATTTCATGCTTCGATTTTATATGACTTCGCGGCCTCCCGACGAAGCTTTCACGGCCTCCCGATTGAGAAACGCTGCCTTATGTAACACAGTAAACCAGTACGCTTTCATAGTGTAAAGGTTAGCCTTCTCGCGTTCTAATTTGCAAACTAAGGTTCGCTACTGGTTTGGAGATAATTTTATTTTTAAAAGCGTAAATTAATTCTGTTTCAATGCATACAAAATCAAAGGGGCGAAGCTTATGACTTAAACAACCAATGTAAGCCATAGGCGCATTTTTCAAAATCTTAATGAACCTTGCTATATAAAAAAAAAAAAAAACTGCACATATTTAGAAACCTGAATAATGGTGTTAGTCATTCGAATTAAAATTAACAAATATATTATATATATATATATATATATATATTATATATATATATATATATATATATATATATATATATATATATATATATAAGAATGAAAATTGATATCAAATATACAACCTCCCCGGGAATCGAACCCGCATCCTAGAGATTACGCGTCTCAGTCTCCTGCCACAGAGCCATGGAGGCATGAGAGAATTGCATTTGATATCAGTGGACAAGTCGTGACTTCAATTAACATATTACATGTCCGAAAGAGAAGCTGATTTTTCTAACGAAAAACACAATTTAACACTAATGTCTCAGTCAGTGCGTACACCACCCAAATATTTAAGAATATGAAATTATTTTGAATTAACAGTATAAAGTTATTTTAAGAATGAAAATTGATATCAAATATACAACCTCCCCGGGAATCGAACCCGGGGAGGTTGTATATTTGATATCAATTTTCATTCTTAAAATAACTTTATACTGTTAATTCAAAATAATTTCATATTCTTAAATATTTGGGTGGTGTACGCACTGACTGAGACATTAGTGTTAAATTGTGTTTTTCGTTAGAAAAATCAGCTTCTCTTTCGGACATGTAATATGTTAATTGAAGTCACGACTTGTCCACTGATATCAAATGCAATTCTCTCATGCCTCCATGGCTCTGTGGCAGGAGACTGAGACGCGTAATCTCTAGGATGCGGGTTCGATTCCCGGGGAGGTTGTATATTTGATATCAATTTTCATTCTTAAAATAACTTTATACTGTTAATTCAAAATAATATCATATTCTTATATATATATATATATATTTTAACATATAATTTGTTTTGGTATCCCAAATAATACACTTACACTTACTACCTCACTTCACTACTCACTTACTAATCATTCACTTACTAAATACCTGCGAAACCCTGAAATGTGTGAAAATTCACACTTCAAATCAATTTTTTAGAATGCCCAAATATTAATTTCACGCAATTACAGTAAAAAAAAAATGTCCTTGACATCTATTAAGGTACCTAATAAATGCTGAACTTAATAAAAATTTATAATTCACATTATATTCTCTTTTAAATCACGTGTTTTTTATGTCTACGACCCCAGATTGTATTGTGACATTCACCCCTCTGTTCAAACTCGTGCATGGAAGCCCTACGTATTTTCTGATGAAATAATCTCTCAGGAAACTTTTTCAATAGAATATTAAGTTCTAAATCTCATTAAACATGTGGGCAGTTGAAACAATGTACAGTCTTGCATCATTTTGTTAAATTAACAGGTTGCATCAGGATTGAGGTATAGAGGGCCACTGCTACATGACTTAATAATAATAATAATAAATTTATTTCGTGCCTTTCGGCTTTGAAAGAATTGGTTTACAATCAATAATAATTATATATACTAGTAGGTTATTACCCGTCAATAATGACTGATTTATAATATACAAATTTCAATTGTTTGTACAGTTGAACCCCGCCATTCGTACACAATTCGTTCCAGAAGGTAGTTCGAATGGCGATTTGTACGAATGACGAATTTTTTCACATAAGATATAATGTAAATTGGATTAATCAGTTCTATAGTGCGTTCAAAGGTGAGTTTGCAGTATAGCTCTTATGGCAAATGGGAGCGGTGTTGCCAAATATTTTAAAAGTATCAAATGTGTCAATTATAATAATTTAAAAAACTCGTATGATTTACAAAAATAAACTCTTATAAAACTCAAAATAACACTCAACAAAAACAAATGGCCATTTGTCGAATACTGCGTCTTCACAGATCAGCGCGTTTTAAAGCTGGCAACGTCGACAAGCAAGAAAAGGATAGCGTCATTCTGTAAACCCATTAGAGAGTGTGAAAAAGAACTACAACATATGCCCTGTACTGCAAACTCACCTTCGAACGCACTATAGATTTTTTAGATGATCGTTTATTTAAACCTATAAAAACAATAAATATACAGTACTGTACCTGAAATACATAAATAAAAATTTAACTGCACTTTTGTACTTAGGTGAGCTGATGGCATAAGTAGAATATGGAGAGGAGGAAGAGGGATGTTGATGTTACTGTTTGGGATTGGAGTCACTTTCCATAAAAACATCAGGTAACATCCCTTCAGGTGTTTTCTCTCTTTCTAGTGTTCTTTCGTTTTTCAGTCTTTTTGCACTAGAAGAATCTTGGGATTCTTTCTCTAAAAACCTGTCCAATGTTGTCTGCCTTGGACGATTTTTCAGAATTTTTCTAAAATGGTCAATAACATTGTCGCGTGGCGCCGACCGCACGCTGTCCGAATAGCGGGCAAGCGTACGAATAACGAGTTGAATTTTACTGGAATAAGTTGGACGAATATCGAGTTGTACGAGTAGAGAGGCGGACGAATGGCGGGGTTCCACTGTATATGTATTTGGTTTTATTTTTTAACGTATGTTAATTTCGTCGCCGGCAGCTAATCACGGGACAGGATATCACCAGTTAGCCAATCACTGGAGAGGGTGTCACCTGTCAGCCAATCAAGAGACAGGGTGTCCCCAGTTAGCCAATCACGAGAACCTTAGGAAAAATTGACGTCATCATGTTACCGACACTACATATAGACACTTGCTAATATAGTTATTCATAAACTTTTTATGATTAAAACGATTCATTTTTACTCAGTACATTATACAATTATATTGTTAAAACTAAAACTAATTTGAGACGTTTATTTATGCCTAAGAAACCCTAGACATTTGTGTATGTAATTATATTCGCAAATTCTTAGAAAATAAATCTGCAAAATATTGTTCATATCGGCCAAAGCATATAGGAGTATCTAGAGTTTCTTGTTTATGCCTACGAAACCCTAGACATTTCTATATATAATTATATTCGTAGATTCTTAGAGAATAAATCTGCAAAATATTGTTCATATCGGTTAAAGAATACAGGAGTCTCTTGTTTATGCCTACGAAACCCAAGACATTTATGTATGTAATTATATTCGTAGATTCCTAGAAAATAAATCTGCAACATATTGTTTATATCGATCAAAGGATATAGGATTGTCTAGAATTTCTTGTTAATGCCTACGAAATCCTAGACATTTCTGTATTTGTAGATACTTAGAAAATAAATCTGCAAAATATTCTTCATATCAATCAAAGGATATAGAAGTGTCTACAGTTTCTTGTTTATGCCTACGAAACTCTAAACATTTCTATAGGTTGTTTTATCCGCAGATTCTTAGAGAATAAATCTGCAAAATATTTTTCATATCGATTGTAGGATATAGGAGTGTTTAGAGTTTCTTGTTTATGCCGACGAAACCCTAGATATTTCTGTATGTAATTATA
This sequence comes from Liopterus haemorrhoidalis, assembly GCA_963971575.1. Classification (NCBI taxonomy): domain Eukaryota; kingdom Metazoa; phylum Arthropoda; class Insecta; order Coleoptera; family Dytiscidae; genus Liopterus; species Liopterus haemorrhoidalis. The sequence goes on from OZ020624.1 coordinate 24,460,918, forward strand.
TTCGTAGATTTTTAGAGATTAAATATGCAAAATATTGTTGATATCAGTCAAAGGATATAGGAATGTCTATAGTTTCTTGTTTATGCCTACGAAATCCTAGAAATTTTTATATGATATTTTATCCGCAGATTTTTAGAAAATAAATCTGCAAAATATTTTTCATATCGATCATAGGATATAAGAGTGTATAATGTAATTATATTCGTAGATTCTTAGAGAACAAATCTGCAAAATACCTGTCAATCAAGAGACCTGAAGAGTCCCCAGTTAGCCAATCACGAGAACCTTAGGAAAAATGATGTCACAGTGTTACCCAGAGCACTAACACACACTAGCTAATTATATATGTACGATTATAAATTTTTACACAGTTCAGCATTTAGTAGGTACCTAATAAGGCGATTAATAGATGGCGCAAATGTCAGGGACATTGTTTTATTACACTAATCGCGTCAAACCAATATTTTGGCATTCTAAAATATTTATGTAAAGTGTGAATTTTCACACATTGCAGGGTTTCGCAGGTATATAATAAGTGCAAGCGGCATGCTGAGTGTGTAGGACAAATTTTGTTTTGTAGTAATCACGCAAACCTAGGGATAGGTACACGACAAGTTCATGACATCTTGCATGATTTTTTGGGTATTAGCAAGGTTTCGCCGCGCTGGATGCCAAGGCTGTTGGAATAGGTGGATTGAGGAGACACCGAAAACGTTCTTTGAGGACGGCTTAAAAAAATTAGTTTATCGTTGGGATAAATGTATTCAGTTAAATGGAGATAATGTTGAAAAACTACATTGTAATATTGACGAAAATTAACAAAATAATAAAAATTATAGGTAAATTCCCAGAACTTTGGAAACATCCCTAGTATCATGCAATTAATATTTCTACAATGTTCTACTATCCGCCACCAAGAGCCTTAACTTCGCAAGATTCAAAAAAGAAACTAAAAAATATCTAATTGCCAAGGCTTTCTACTCTACTGAGGAATACCTACGAAATGATTGGTGAACTGAATGAGGTTCTGTGATCAGGCTTGTCCTGCTTTTCGTCCAAAACCTCACATTATGTTCATTCAATATGAAATGTTTTTTGTTTATTTTCCTTTTTACAATTGTTAAAATTATATTTTTATATTATTGTAATGCACATTATTCAATTTGTAATTTGTGTAACACATTATGGATTTTTGTAAAAATTTACAACATTTAATACAATAAATATATTATTATTATTATTATAAAGTAGATAATTAGGTCAGGTTTAGTTAGCAAAAATTTAGGACAAAATGGACATAATAGGCGTGCCCTATTTTTTTTTTTTTTTTTAATCGTTTGTAAAATTATCATTGACGTAAGAATTTGTTTACGTGATTGGCAAAAATATTATGAAAATTGAAAGACATGTTAAGAAATTGGAAAATACTTCTAAATGCACTTATGTAGCATAGTTTTATTGTACCTAATCGTTTATTTACTTTAGTTTTAGATGTTATTTGTTTACAATAAGATAATAGTATATGCGACTTAATTTTATTCAAAGGTTGAAGGAAAAATTGTTTTTCTTAATATTGTAAACTAGTATTTTATTAACAAGCATGTAATGGGGGCATGCAAATATCCTTTCACTTAATTATAAAAAATCTTATTTTGTAGCCTTAATGCCGGGTTTACATTGGTAGAGTAAAAGAGCTAGTAACTAGCGCAAGTAACTAGGAACTAGTTACTATCCCTGTGTAAACAGTTGACAATGTGACTAGTACAGTACTAGCTTCTAGTAATTGGGCTAGGATAGCAGCTAGCTCGTCGACGTATTTACTAGCTACTGTCTTTTCCCCCACTACGCAAAATTGATTCATTTCAAATTGGCGGCAAGCGGTAACCTGTCATAACAAATATAAAAAAACCCATATCAAGTAAGTTACAATTTATTTACATGAATTGCGTAACATTGATTTATTAATTGATGATTTTTGAAATTCATGTGAAATAACTGCCTTTGATTCACGAAAAAGATGTTGTAGACTACAATAACTATTTCCTATGGCTAGGAAATAAAACGTTAATTCCAATTTTATTTTTGCTGGAATCGCATCCCTTATTAGAGTATCAGTTCGTTGTATTAATGGACTAATTAAATTTAATAGCCTATTAAAATCATCTGGTATCATTCTTAAATACAATCTGTACTCTTTTTGATCTTCCACGGCTAATTGACGAAATAGAAGGACTGATGCGCCATGGGTAGTTCTTCTATCAATCCATTTCTAACCCATTTTCGTTTAGGCTTATATTCTGTACCGATTACTTTAATAAGACAATCAATTATTTCCTCCACAAGAAATGATGTAATTCAAAATACCATTTTTTTAATGGCATCACGCCGGCTACGATGTGTATCCACATTCATAAACTATTTTTTGCAAAAAGATAATTTCACTGCAAAATCACAGTGAAGATGTCAAATGTGTTTTGACACTTACTATCCAGAAAATAAGATATGTATGTCAATTGCGTATGAACACCTACTATCATGAAAATAAGATAGTAGAGTAAAGCGCGTAGTACTTGCGCTAGTTACTAGCTCTTTTACTCTACCAATGTAAACCCGGCATTAGGATTGCTTTTAGAAAACTGTATGTAATAAACATAAATAAATATCTGTATGTTTAACTGTATGTAATAAAATAATATCGTAAATTAATGAAACATACATAAGTTTATTAATCTATAAACAATACATACATTTTTTATATAATATTCATATAAATATCATAAAATCAAAAAATTTAGCAACAAAATATTTATTTTTTCTCTTTAAAACATTTCATATTGCCCCGTGTCGCTTCTAAAAGCTTTTTATTGCCTATTACTGTACTACGAAATTCATTATATTTAATTTTTAAATTATTACAAATTAGGAGTTCTAATCGATCTAAAAACTACTAAGTTACTACTACACAATTGGTTCAATATTAACATATGGGATTCCCCTATCTGACACCTCATTACTACCAACGCAAAATATTGAAAAAAGGAAATAAAATTTAAAAAAATAATAATGTATTTTAAAAAATTATTGACTTTTTGCTAAATTTTCTAAATTCCCAGATATTTTTGGACTTCGCCCGGACACGTAGCGCAAAACCCGGACTGTCCGGGTCAAACCCGGACAGGTAGCAACTCTGTGTATAATTAATATTTCTGTAACATAAAAAACTGTTTTTTTCCCTCCATTTAAAATATGTTTTGACTGGGGGTTTAATTTATAATTTTTTTATACTTTCCTTACAAAAAACTTAGTAAAGGTCACCTCTGTTTACTTTATTAGTAAATCAACCTCTGGTTACTTATTATTTGAATGTTTTATTACGGCAAATTACATTTTGGTTTGCCTTTTTTCAACTTTTGGTAATGAAGCACCATCAGAAAAGACTGTTTACAATTGGTTTGCAGAATTTCGTCGTGGTCGTGCGTCCGTTAGTAATGAATCTCGTGAAGGTCGACCAAAATCGGATGTGAAAAAAACATCGATGCTGTGCCCAAAATGATTGAAGAAGATCGGCATGTGATTTACCGTGAGATAGAGGCATCCTTTGGCATATCGCAGACTGCAATACATTCGATTTTGCATGAACATATAGCTGTGAAAAAGATCTGTTCCCGATGGATTCCGCATAATTTGACCGAAGGCCAAAAAAAAAGGCTCGTGTTGATCAGAGCCACAGTAAGGGGGGCGGAGGGGGCGAGGGCCCCTGGAGCACTAAGAAAAAGGGCGCCACATTTTTTTTTTGCTCATCACTTGGAATTTGGGAGGTGAGGACCTTTTTTTTGCTCTTCACTTGGAATTTGGGAGGTGAGGACCTTTTTTTTTAGCTTTTCACTTCGAATTTGCGAGGTGAGGACCTTTTGTTTTTTTGCTTATCACTTACATTTATTTGCCAAGGGCGCCAAAACGCAGTTTTGCCTCCAGCGTAAGTTCCTTACTGCGGCTCTGGTGTTGATTGGTGTAAGGGAATACTACAAAAATTCAACCTAGGCACTGCAAAATTTGTATACAACATCGTTACACGTGGCGAAACTTGGATTTATTCATATGAACCGGAAACTAAGCAACAATCCACTGTTTGGGTCTTCCGAGATAAACCGAAACCCACAAAAATTGTTCGTTCACGAAGAACTTCCAGGAAAATGATCACTGTTTCTTCGGTTATACTGAACATGTCGCAATCATTCCTTTAGAAGATTGGAGAACAGTTAATGATGAATGGTATACTACAATTTTGTTGGCAGAAGTCATCGACAAAATCAGGAAAAACAACAAAAAACGTCGCATCATTCTTCATGACAACGCAAGTTCCAGTCAAATAATTGATTATTTGAAGGACAAAAGCATCAAATTAATGTCTCATTGCCCGTATTCACCTGATTTATCCCCTAATGACTTTTTTTATTCCCCAATATCAAACAAAAAATGCGTGGGCAGCGATTTTCATCACCTCAAGAAGTGTTGAAGGCTTCGAAAACCATGTTTTTAAGATACCAACTTCAGAGTGGAAAAAATGTTTCGAGAATTGGTTTGAACTCATGCAAAAGTGTATAAATCTTAAAGGCGAATATTTTGAAAAGCAATAAAACAAAAAATTAGTTTTTGTAAAGACTTAAAAGGTAGACCTCGTACCATGCTAGTAACTAGTAAAGTCACTATATTATACAAAGTAGCGCAAGCCTTTGAAGAAGCCGACAGACCCCAGGGTTTGATTGGCAACACTGGTTTCCCTATTAAGGTAACTAAAGCAGCAATTTTTACGTTCTTAAGTCTGCGTCTGCGCTGTCACATCTCTCTTTCTCGCTCTAATTTAATAACCTCCTTTGTCAGCGGTTTGAATATTTAAGGTTAAGTTTCATTAAATTTATACATTAAAGTCTGTTCCAAACGGTTAAGCGGAACTAAATTTTGCAATCTAGTTACTTTCATCGTTTAAATCGTGCTTTTCGGCCGTTTTGTTTAAGCTTTGTAAATCATACTTACAATAAACATTTTTTGGTTAAGGTTAATATCATTTTAAAATGTCATTTTCTTTATATTTTGATTTTTTGTGTCATTCTTAATACAAATTTCCCATTTATTTATTTTTTTGTCATTAAAATATCTAAAAAAAATATTTAATTTTGACATATGTCATTCGTTTCCATGGTTTCATTGTTGGAATTTTAAATTTTGACATCCCAACGTGAAAAATGAAATAACCCAAGCAAGGTCCCTTCTCGTGACAACCTAAAAGAACTAAATTCCCATTTAGTTCCGCTTAACCGTTTGGAACAGACTGTATATCCATTTAATTTAATAAAAATAAAAAAAATAATTGAAATTGTACCACAATTTTGTTATAGTGTGTCTTAGATTAAAAAAATCGTGATTACAATGTTTAAAATAAAAATTTTGGTAGTCCTAGTTTCTTATTTTTTTACTGTTGGAATCACTGAAAATCATTTGTGTTGGCGACATTTTTAGCCCCAGTATGGCCGCCGTTGCGCTACTTTGTATAATAATAATAATAATAATATTTATTATGTATTAAATGTTTACATTTTTACAATCGTCAATCAGTATGCATTTAATCCTAGTACAAGGTGGGTAAAAAAGATGTGAGAGATGCATACTATAGTTTACTCAGTATACTGAGCTTCATCTAAATCACTGAAGTCATTATCTAGGTATTCTGCAGTGGAGTAAAATGCTTTCGATATTAAATATCTCTTTAAAACCCTTTTGAATCTTAAGGGGGGCAAAAGTTTGATGCTGGTCGGGAGAACATTGTAGAATTTTATAGCCAGGTAATTTAGGCTGTACCTTGACTTCTCTAACCTCGTAAAGTCAGGGCGTATTTCGTTCTTATTTCTCGTGTCGTGTCTATGGACAGAGCTTTGTAGAGAGAATCTGTCCTGGTTTTCATGTACGTACATGAGACATAAACGGATGTAAAGGAATGGGAATGTTAATATACCCAATTCAATAAATTTGTATTTGCAATCAGATCTGTATTTAACATTCCCTAGGATTCTAATAACTCTACGCTGCAAGGAGAATATGCGTCCTATGTGGGGAGAGTGGCCCCAGATTAATAGGGCATACGTTATCCGGGTTTGGAAGGAAGCAAAGAAAATGATTTTTGAACCATCAAGAAAGCACACCATCTTAGGTTATTTAGACAATAGATCGACGAGCACCATTTTTTCGCAAGTGTGTTCATATGTTGTTCCCAGGTTAACTTGCTGTCTATCTCAAGTCCTAAGAACGAGACCAAGATGGGGTTATTAACATCTTCTTTGTTCCTGGTTGCAAACATCATGTGCTGAGTTTTTGTATTGTTCATAATCAATCTATTAGCTAGGAACCAGTTTTGGAAATTGGATAGGGCTAAGTTTCTTTTGCCAAGGAGTGAAGTTATGTGTCTACTGGATTAAAGGACAGTTGTATCGTCAGCGAAGAGGATGGTATCCATATCGGCATTAACGTACGGCAAATCGTTCACGTATATTATAAAATGGGACCTAGGACAGATCCTTGTGGTACACCATGTCTATTTCCTAACACCTCAGATGAGCCATTATTAGTGTACACGAACTGTCTTCTTTCAGAAAGGTAGGACTGTATGAGTTTTGTACTTTCTGGGTCAAATTTATAAAATTTAATTTTTAATTAAATATTAAATTTTTAATTATAATTTCGTGACTCACGCAGTCGAAGGCCTTACTAAGGTCCAGAAAGCTACCGGAGCAATAAAGTCTATCCTCAAAGCAATGCGTGACAGATTCCATGAAGGCCAATATCGCGTCGGTAGTTGACTTACCGGATCTGAAGCCAAATTGCTTAGAAGACAGAATGTTAGATTCTCCAAGTGACTGGTTAGTTGGTTTTTTAGCACTTTCTCAAATATTTTGGAGAAGCAGGGTAGAAGCGAAATAGGGCGAAAATTATTTAAATCATTATGGTTTCCTTTTTAGGGTTTTGTAGGTATGACCAAAAAACCCTTATACCGTCATTTTGTCGTCTGTCTGTCTGTCTGTCTGTCTGTCTGTCTGTCTGTCTGTCTGTCTGTCTGTCTGTCTGTCTGTCTGTCTGTCTGTCTGTCTGTCTGTCTGTCTGTCTGTCTGTCTGTTCGGTAAAAATTGTAGCCAAACGGCTAAACCTAGAGAGTTGAAATTTGGCATGCTTATACAACTCTTTGACCCGCATATAGGAAAAATACTAAAACATCTAAAAAACATACCCCCCTAAAAATATAAACAAATATGTGCTCATCGAAAACAAAAATATTTTTTTTTAAATTTTGAGTAGGGTATCAAATGAAAGCCCTTAGTACGTGGATTAACGATCAAAATTTTATTTTTGCAAAATAAATTATTTTGAGGCGATTTTTGCCAAAATTGTGCAAAAAATTTTTTGTCCCACACCCTGTAGCCCAGATGGTTTAAACTAAAAATGTGAAAAAATTCTAAGTAATGTATATTGGTGTGAACCGGAATAGTACAACAGGAATTTTTGATCAGATTATGTTTTCGGAAAATAACGCATTTTTTGTGTTTTTTGGTTGACGATGCATACATGTTATACTCTTATAACACACTAAGTTGATAAGCGTTTGGTGGTCTAGTGGCTCAGTTGTGCGACAACTACACAGGATCGTTATTCACTACCCAGGTTCGTTCCTGGCTTGTGAAGTAAATTTTATTTTTTGTTTTTTTTTTCATATTTATTTTGTTTAAATTAATTTGTTAAAATTCTAGTTATATTTTAGCACATTTTGAATTTAATTTTCAAGAGCGTAAATTTAATAACCAATTGAAATTATATTTTCATTCTATGTGTCATTTATACGAAGCCAGAGGGGCGGAGCGTATGATTTAAGACAACCAATGAAAGCCATAGGCCCAATTTTCAAAATCTTAATGAACCTTGTTATATATAAAAAAATACTGCACTTATTTAGAAACCTAAATAATGATATTAGGTATTCGAATTAAAATTAACAAAAAAATATTTTAACATAAAATTTGTTTTTAAAGCTCTGAGATTAACAGACGATAAATTATTTTAAAAAGATCGTTCATTTTGCCGTGGTTACTACAAAGCAAAATTTGTCCTACACACTCAGCATGCCGCCTTCACTTATTATATACCTGCGAAACCCTGCAATGTGTGAAAATTCACACTTCACATCAATTTTTTATATATAGGTATAATCTAGTGACTTTAGTAACTAGCGCCAGCTAATTGGTGCTAGTGAACTAACATAATGTCAATGCCGCTTAAGACAGATAGACCATTAACTGCCATTATGCAGTACGCAACAAAAAATTAAAGACAATAACAAATATTAGTACTGCGTGCTATAATTATTGATACAGTATCATATTTTAATCATTAAATAATAACGTTAATTTTTAATAACTTGTTATTTAGATCTTACGTTAGTTTCTTGGAATTATTAAAAACGTTTATAATAGACCTCAGTAACGGCGCAAGGGGGCGGGCTGAGTGGCTGCAGCCAGGGGCCCCTACTATTTTAGGGACCCCAAATTATGTAATTAAAAATTATACTACAGTTAAAAAGTTTAAACAAGTTTCGATAAAAATTAATGTTTATAAAAAAATGCATTTTTTAGGTATTTGTAGGTATGACCACCAAAAAACCCTTATAACGGCACTCATGTGTTTGTCTGTACGGTAGAAATTGTAACCAAACGGCTTAACATAGAATGTTGAAATTTGGCATGCTTCTATAACATATTACCAGGTCTACAAGTATGAAATGCGGATTT